>CM049810.1:17474305-18030767 GCA_027422405.1 Ptychobarbus kaznakovi | reverse complement strand
CAAAACCGACTACTAATGATACTTCAGACAAACAGATCTACAATAATAGTCTCCAAGAGTTACTCCAAATTAAACACATTTTTCCTGCACTCATGGCAATTATGTTCTTTGTCTTTTCTTTACCTTTTGCCCTCATTAAATTAATAATCAAACTTCAAAAGAAAGGGTGAAGGGCCGATCTTGCAGTCCCATCCAATCGTCTCCCCCTTCCTTCCCCCCCCCCCCTTACGTAAGGACACTATGACTGTAACCTGGCTGCAATCCGTTATATAAGAGGCAGGAAGAATCATGTTAAATATGGAGAGGTTTGTTTGCGTGTCTGTCAATTTGAGATAAAGATGACATTAGAGCCTCTGCACTTCAACTTCTCCAAGTATGTTCCATATTAACGAGGACTCCTTTGAACAGCACAGATTCATAGGCTTTAATTATTCACATGTAATCCATTATGAGGATAAGCAGTAAATTTATTGGAATATATATATATATATATATATATATCAAGGACCAGATGAGGAAAGGGGAGATAACAGAAGTGTTTATTTGGTACAAGGCTAATGAACAACATAGGAAGTTTGTGACTTTCTTTAAAATGTATTAATGCTTATTCTCAAAATTACATGTAAGGGATAATACACGACAAACTGAGAATAACACTATTTAATGACAATGAGGAGGCCAAGAACCACCCGACACATTACCTGTGCATTCAATTGTTTTAATGCATACATGCTAGCCAATCAGAATCGAGTGTTCTGACAGACCATGGTATAATATATACAGTATGTGTGTATATATACTGCCGCTCAAAAGTTTGGGATCAGTAAGATTTTTTAAGGGAGTCTCTTCTGCTCTTCAAGGCTGTATTTATTCGATCAAAAATACAGAAAAAACTGTAATATTGTGAAATCTTATTGCAATTTCTAATATTGGTTTTCTATTCTAATATACTTTAAAATATAATTTATTCCTGTGAAGCAAAGCTGAATTTTCAGCATTATTACTCCAATCTTCAGTGTCATGTGATCCTTCAGAAATAAAATCATTCTAATATGCTGATTTATTGTGAGTGTTGAAACTGTTGTGCCTTCATATTGTTTTTTGGAACAAAACAGAAAAAAAAGTACTGACCCCAAACTAACTTTCTTTTTTAAATAAATGCTGTTCTTTTTAACTTTTTATCAATATTAAAATATCACAGGTCCCCCCCCAAAAAAAAAAAAAAACAATATAAGCAGCACAATGGTTTTCCAACATTGATGATAAATCAGCATATAGAATGATTTCTGAAGGATCACGTGAATACAGAAGACTGGAGTAATGAATGCTGAAAATTCAGCTTGATCACAGAAATAAAATATATTTTAAATTTTTTAAAATAGAAAACTGTTACTTTAAATTGCAATAATATGATTTTTTTTTATAAACAAATTTTTTTTTTATCCCAAACTTTGAGCAACAGTGTGTATGTATGTAAAAAATATATGACATTATATATATATATATATAATAAATATATATACACACATATAAATATATACATACACATATATATATACACATATATATATAATACACACATATATTATATATATATATATTATATATATACACAATGCAAACACACACACACACACATTTGAACTACAATGCATTTGCGTAATAATCTGATGTGACCTATTTGCTCTTTCGGCTTCTTTAATTATAGCATCAGCTTGGACATTTTCATCCAGATCCATTAATCACTGGCCTGCAATGAAATTACTCTTTATATTGTGTTCTTGCAAAGAATGCTTCACATGAATACACATGTGATGTTTTCACAAGTAGGAGAAAAAAGCAAAGCTGAGCCCAGAGATACAAGACCAAGACTATCTGTATCCTTAATGTTCCTCTGAACAGCCAGCTGAACTGTGTCTTAAGTACTTGTACCAGCAACGAGTCCAGGGAACAGAATGTTCTGAGGTTAGTAATCGATGATAAAGCAGCATGACTTGATGCTTTCGTTTCTGGTTAACATTATTGTCTTTGTAGGACCATGATGGCACACATTTTTTAGAGTGTATGAGGACAGCTGATGCTGATCAGCTGATGCTGGTGATTTGTTCCTAGTTTGTTGATAATTTGATAATTACTGGTTTCATAGATACAAGCTTTTATACATACAAAGTATTGTCGAAATATTACATAAAAGCCTGTTTTCTTTTTATTTTCTTGTTGACAGATGACGGACAGATTTTTTCAACAGTAACATTTCTTCCTCCCTTATGCATTACTGCAGCTGGTTCCTGTTTTTCCTACTGCTATTTAAGCAGCTTTAAGTTTCAAGTTCACATTCAATTTTATTCATAGTTGTTTTTAGTCATGTAACTGGAGTGCAAAACATCCGCTGTAGAGCTATAGCACATACCTGTATTTTTCCATACAGTTTTATAAGCCATGTATTTTTAGATCCACCTAACAAGGAGAACGACATGTGAACTATACATTGTATTGTATCAATTTTTAATCACTAATAATAGTGGGATATTCTAAAACGCTCAAAGTTACTTAATGTAGGATAGTTAGAGAGTGATATTAAAACATCAAATTCAGTATACAATGTTGATTATGCAAACCCAGAAAATGAATGCAATGCTTTAAAAATGCATGTTAAGCATTTCCTTCTTAATGGTTTTCTATGAAAACTCTGTTCATGTTTATATTCTGGGGTCATGTACATGTTGTGCTGTATGTTTTATTAATAAGCTGTACACTAAATTTGTTCCTATAACATCACAATGCATATGTCACGTAATGTGTTGTCTTTGTAATGGCTTTCTATGGGAAAGTTTAGCATGCTGCATTCACATTCTAGGCACAAATTGCATTTTGCTGCTGAATTACAAAAACATTTTTAGTAGATTTTTTGTACCACAATGGTGCATTTTACATGCACTATGGTAATACCCCAGCATTCATTGGATTACTTTTGAGTACTGCAAGTAAATTGCATGGTATATGAATATGGTAATCATTCTGTATCATGGTATATATATTATATATATGGTATTACTTTCTGTTCACCATCACGTATCAAAGTACACCACAATACTTTTTTGTTAGATTAACCTTAACTATAACTTGCTTGGTTGGTATTTATCATAGTGCACAGGCCAAGACAGACAGGGAGAAAAGTTTAGCTCAGTGCCGCTGACTCAGAGCTGAATTGCACATAGATATTAGTGTGTGAAAGAGAAGTGCCAGTGTGAGAAGGCAGTGCCAATGAGAAAGACATGTGAACTACACATCGTCATGCATCATTCAGCACTCTTAACTTGAAGATGAATGTAGTGGAAACTTGAGTTTTATCTTGTTGAAATCTCAGTTTTCTGATCTACAAATCTTTGTATCTCGCAGTATAAATGGAAAAAAATAAGAAACATTTGCATATCATCATCCTGTTCAAAAGTTTACAGCCCTTCCTTTTCGTGCACTGTGTTGCCTTCATCAGTGAATATTTTTTCCTTTTGAAATAGCTTTATATTTTTGGAAAGCGTACAGATATGCAGAAAATGCTACAAAATCAAAGAATGTGCAGAGCCTGGAGGAAATTTCTGAAGAATAGGAGAAGTTTAACTGCTCAGAACAAACAAGACTTGAGAAACATTGATCATCCAGGTAACTACACACAGAATTCAGATTCAATGTACCCAGTTGAACTGGTTGATTTGTGTAAATTCAGTTACGTTGTCTTGTGGACTTGTCTTACGCAGGGGTATGTAAACTTTTGAACATAACTTTGCACAAATAATTAGTAAATATTTAAAATCTGTGTGTATTGTGCTGGGATAAACCCATGATAAACCTGTGATAAACACTGAATATGACCTGCTGTGATCTGGTGTTATTGTTTTTTTTCCCACCAAAGGTCTCTAACCCAGATAATCGTGTTGTAATTGCAGGCAAAGGGAGTTCCCAAACTCTGGATCCTGTTTTCCCCTTTCCCATTTCACATCATTGTTTGCTGAAGCAGCCGGTCATGCTGGATGGTCAGGAGAGGTCTCACCACGGCCTGCCCTTCTTTCCCAGCACACTCAGAACATTGCCTCAAAGGGGTGACCTCACCTATTGTTCGGCCTCACATTGAAACGTATTGAACGGTTGAAACAACAGTGACGTCCTAGTTTGCCTTTGCACAACAGCCGAATGAAAGCTGCATGAATTTGGTTTTTTAATGTTTTTTATTAGGTAAATAAAAAAACAGACATGCACAGTAATGTAGAAGTCTACAAAATACAATGTTCTGCACTCAATACTTAAAGCATTATAAAATGCACTAATTGGATTCAACAAGATCAACTGTATATTCCTGCTGTACAACACATCAAACTTGAACTTTTGGTATTTCAGCTGAAACAGAAGCGGACAGAATAGAAAGAGTTTACCAGATACCTCTGTCAAATAGAAAAATGAATGGAATCGCAATGATCTGAAGAATGATAAACACTCATGCTAGTTTATGTCTGCATATATTATAAATCAGCTGTATCACTGCATTGTTTGAGGTTACAGTAAACTCATCTAATGGATTGCAAACTACTCTTAATCAAATTAGGTTACATTCCATGTACTGGCTTGTCAAAAGAGTCATTGTAATTCACGGCTGTGCCTGGAAGAACATACCTCTGATGCCATAGATTGTGGCATGAGTGTAACAGTCATTTTTCATTTCCCATTTTGGGCATCAGCTTAACTGCAGAACTGCTGATCAAAGGAATGAGAAACGTTGTGCTCTTTGCTGTGATCTTCAGTCAATTAATTGGAAAACTTCAGCAGTTATTAAACTTTCATCATAAACATCTTCTTGTTTCAACACAAGCCAGTAAATATATGCAAGACAACAAGCTTGCATGATGAGATGACATCAGCACACGGCTTCCCCGTTTGCGCTCAGAAAGTGATGATGACTAACCAGATTCAGTCACACGTTCCTGCATGGTGCTTTCTCAGGACATTCCCACATAAGTGAGGTCACACCAGGAACACAGATGGCTGATCTTTAGAAATGTTTTGAGAAGCAAGTTCATTGATTTTATATGAACTTAAAGTGCATTTATCTCAAACTAAATTAAAAGAGGAAATTCTTCAGAAAATGACTGTCTATCTGTCTGTCTGCCCTAGTGAAAAAAGTTATACTTGCAGCTAGACTGTATATGCCTAATTACATGCTTGAAAAATTAAAGTGTACTTTTTTGTATCACATGGAGTGTCTTTAAAACACACATCTGTCTGTCTGTCGTTCTGTCTGCCGTTTCATCTATTTATCAATTTGTCTATTTATCATTATATTATTCTGTCTATCTGTAGCTGCCTAATTTTGTTCAGTGACACTTCAAAATATCCAAAGAAATTTGGAGTGAACTATTTCTTTAAACAGGCTTATTGACCTTGCCTTAATTGAGATATCTGGGGACATTTCTGACACAGCGTTAAGATTACTTAAACTGGCACAACATGTACACAACATGATATCATTCCTACACCTACACTGGCAGCACACATATACTCACAGTTCACTAAGATCTGAATTTCCCAGCTATAGCTTGCAGTGGTGTGATTCATAAAGGCTGGCTGAGAGAAGCAGTGTGGACACAGGAGACCGCAGGCCAGCATTGTAAACTTGGGCTTTATGAGGGATCTGATCTCTATGGATACAGCAGGGAGATTCACCAGCCCACATTCTCTCTGATGTTCCCGTGAATCAGACGAAAAACCCGGTAACCCTCAACTGTCTTTCACTCTTCCTCAGCTTCTTCACGAAGTCTCAACTACTTTTGCTGCATTACAAATTCAGGGTCCAGGACAAGTTTTTATGGGAGGCTCACCCAACAGTCCTTATACTCAGTTAACAGTTTCAAGCCATTGGTTTCCTCCTAAATGTTTTAATTGTATTTTTATTTTATTTCAGTTAGTTAAATTGGTTAAAATCTTTTTTTTAACATAAATTACAGTCATACTATAGATGTGAATTTTAAAGCTGATGTAGATTTTTTATTCAGCAGGGATGCACTGAATTGATCAAAAGTGACGTTTATAATGTTTTAAGAGATTTATAATGTTTTGAAGATATTTTTATCATGCATAATTGCTACTCATTTGAACTTCCTGTTAATGAAAGAATGGTTAATGTGGGGAAAAATGGATCACAGTTTCCACAAAAATATAATAACAGTCACTGTTGTTTAGAATATTGATATATAATAAGACATACTTTTGAGCACCAAAACAACATATTAGAATGATTTCTGAAGGATTGTGTTACAAAGAGGACTGCTGAAAATTCAGCTTTGCCATCACTGAAATAAATTACATTTAAAAATATATTAAAATAGAAAATAGTTATAAAATTGTAATACTTTAAAATTAAAATTTCACCATATACTGTATCTGTATCTTGACCAAAGAAATGCGGTGTTGGTGAGCATAATTCAAAAACATTTAAAAATGTGAATAATTTCTAAGAGAACAAAATTTTCATCATGCTAAATTAACCGCACACCTTATTTTATAAATAAACCAAAATGCTCTTCTAAAAACCCATTAGCAATTCTTGGGAAGCCGTGGTGAATTATTCTTCTCGGTAGGCTACAAATTGACGTCATTAGGCTACTGAATAGCTCTACATCACTGAATTACATGAATTACCACATGCCTTTTAAAAAGAACATGTAAGTAATGCCAAATGGAAAAGGGATACAGTTAATAGTCTTTTACAATTGAATAACTACATTTGTCTAATTGGATTTTGGAAAATGCATTGATAACAGGAAGTGGGAGTTGTTTTTATTCTGTATGTGCACACAAATGCTCACACTCATCTATCAGTTGGGCTTAGGGAGTAAAGGAAGCTGGAAACATCTGCATCTGCAGAGGATATGTGTGGCATCCTTCCTCAGTGGTCCTGGAAACAGAGGAACGGAAACTTGGAGGAAGTTCCCCATGTGACAAGTCCAAAGGAGTCCAAACAGAGGACGTCAATGCAAAATATCTATCTATCTATCTATCTATCTAATCTATCTATCTATCTATCTATCTATCTATCTATCTATCTATCTATCTATCTATCTATCTATCTATCTATCTATCTATCTATCTATCTATTATCTATCTATCTATCTATCTACTCTATCTCTATCTATCTATCTATCTATCTATCTATCTCTCTATCTCTATCTATCTCTCTCTATCTATCTATCTATCTCTCTCTCTATCTCTATCTCTCTCTCTCATCTATCTATCTATCTATCTTTCTCTCTTCTATCTATCTATCTATCTATCTATTTTGACCTATAATTAAATGTTCTTTTGTACCTGGAATGTATTTTTAATTGTTATTGAGTTATTTTGGGGAGACTTATGCTGTTTGTAAGCGTTATCTAGGGGCAAAATGGTCACACAAAAGTTCTATCTGGACCACTGTCGCATTTATCAACACAATGAATTTAGACAGCTTTGGGAAGATAAGGGATGGGAAACTGTCAAACAGGAAGCAAGTGACAATCTGTTGATGTTTTCTCGCTGTGAGGCAGACCCTATTCTAAGCTCAGACTGCTGAGTGTTAGGACTACAAATCATCGTTGCGTCATCAATTGAAACTTCACTTCCTTTCATCTGCTGCTAATGTTATGCCACATGAATGGATATGCATGACTGAAAACATATTGAACTAGATTACATTGCCACCATGATTTCTGGATGATGTAGATGCTAACTCTTGTTGGGAAAAGTCAAAAGATCCCAAAGTATTTATGATGTTTGTTTTGGTACATAAAGATCTGGTAGCCTACATGTAGATCTTGCAGTCTATGGGATTTATTCCGTTTTATCTATTAAAAATCTAAGTTTGATTGCTTAGAATAGTAATAGAACATATACACAATAATCTGTGCATATATAGTGCAATATTGATTGAATATTGCACAATTGATTGCAATATTGAATTCAATGGGTTGCACCGTTGTTTAAATTCAACGTGGTGTCTTTAATATAATATATATATATAATACACCTTTTGTGACAAACATAGGCTATTGCATTTTTTTTCTTCTATAAAACATTAAAAGATAAAGGAGCTGGTGTAGCCTTACTGGAGAGCCTGACAGAACAGATGTGACACTTTGACATGTGTGATGATAACCTCAGCTGAGGCGGGGGTCTTTCTGCATTTCTCTGCTCCGGGGTCATCAAAAGCAGGACAAGGTGTCCTGAGACGGTGGGGTCCAAGCTCAGGTCAGTGTGAAACATTGCAGCAGGACTTCCTAGCTTCCGCAAGGAACAGAGTCTAGCACAATGATGTGAAATGTATAACCAACACCCAGCTCAGTGTTCTTTAAATGCTTATACATTTTTAAGTAATCAATGCACATTCAATTGAAAGATAAGATTTCAAATAAATGCTTGTCTTCTTTCCATCAAAGAATCCTTACTATAGACTTCAGTAATGACTGCAGAATGTCAAAAACAGATTGGTTGACCAAAGGAAAGACAACTTGGCCTTGTTGGTCCACCAGCTTGACCTGTACCAAAACACCACTAACCCTCAAAGTAGCCTAGACCGGCATTACATTTGATGAATTGTCTTTTCAAAAGGGTAAAGTTATTCTGCTTAAAATGATAGTGGTGCTTATGTGCCAGTGCACAATATAAACTAATTCTGCGAGAGGAAATGTGCACCAAAACTAGCTATTAGTGTCTAAACCCGGTGAGAGGATCGTGTTGCTAAAATAAAGACCTCCTGTTTCTCACGGATAAGGGAGGGCATCGTCTATATTTAGCATGTCTGAAGCAATATCACATTGTTATATTTCAAGCTGAGAGACCCTGCAAGGGGTTTCATTTGAGTATCATTTTTCTGTCCTTGTTAGTTGTTTTATGTAGATATCTGGGACAATTGGCAGGCATAAAACTTTCAAGGTTACAATCTGTATAAAAGGATAATCTGTTTATAAATTGCTCCAGTGAATGTTTTAAATAATATTCAGAAATGTAAAACATTTGAAAGCTTACTGTATTTAAATTTGACTTAATAAAAAAAGTGATACAAATTATATAGTATAATTATGACTGGGTTGAAAGAGAAATCAGTCAAGATGTCTAAATTTACCAGGATCCTTTCATTAAAGAGCAGGTCTAAACTACTTCACATGTAATAATGCTTTCATTATTACCACTGTGAATGAAATGTGTTATAAAAATAAACATGCATTACCTTGCCTTCATTCACACTATTATAAGAATGTTATTTTAGTAGTCGATGCATGCTCAACTGAACAGTAAATCTGTATGCATGACCTTGAGCTACTACAGTCTGGGACTGACGTCATTGCAGAACAGAAAAACATATCAAGTAATTTCCTGTGAACTGAGGTCAGAGTAATCACAGACAACCTGGCAGAAATGAATGATAAAGGCAGTGATTTAAAACAGTACTACAATGGTATAAGAAACAGAATCTGTGCATTTTTTAAACAGAGGACAAGCGTTTGTAAATATTTTAGGCTACTTGTCAAGAGTTTGCCATAGTTTAGGTGGCTGAAGAAACTGGAAAAGAGTGAACTGTCAAACAAATAAATGCATTTACTGTTTCTCTTCTGGTAGAACATATCAAATATAACATGAAAACTTGAAATAAGTGCTAGATGTGCAGAGTGTTGGCTACTACTGCCACCATGTGGAATAAAGCAACTGTGAGACTTAGATAATTATACAGGCTCACTGCTGTGAAGTACTGTTGTTTATGCCTTGGCAACTAGCCCAAATAAAAAAAATATATATCTTCAGTAACTGAATAGTCTTAGTTTTAATTAAACAAAAATATGTATTAAGTCGAACTTGACAAAGCTTTGGCTTGAAGTTCAAAACAGTCTTATGTGGTTGAATTCTTGAAAATAAATGTGAAGGTTTTACCGGGATGTAGGCATTGCTAGGAGGTTGCTAGGATATTTATGGTGGTTGATAGGACTGACATAGACTACTGTGGAATGTTCATTCTTGTTAGATGGATGTCATCAGAGATCTATTAATATTTGTCAGTAGGCCTATTAGATAGCCTACAAATATGATACGATATACTGTTGTCTTCTGCTTATAGCTGCAATGAACTTGTTTCATAATCAATGAACTTTGCACTGTAATCGAACTGAACTGAATAACACTGAACTGACTGGAGCCGAATAATGAAATCATTGTTTGTTACCTGCAACACTGATACTGCTATTGAACTAAAAATAAATGACACTATTGTCCTCTGTAGAGCTCCTTTACATCTGAAATTGAATTTGTTTAATAATTTATGTATTTTGCAACACTGTTATTTCCCCGTTTATTAAGCTTCTTTGAAACATCTGTATTGCGTTGCGTTCCACCCTGCAAAACAAAACATCCTTCCAATGACGTTAATATTCAAAGTTGTGCTCGAAATAGGCTATTCACAAAACGTTAGCACAAACTGAAAATTTGGACATCCGTCTAACGTTAATGTTTTTAAAATGTTACGTTTTTTCAGAACTTTGAGAGAACATTCACGAGTAACGTTCCCATATTTCAAAAACGAAAAACAAAAGGTTTTTGCATAACAAGATTTTTTTTAAAACATTTAGAAACCTGAAACTTTTTGAGCGTTCAGAGACGATTCAGAAAGTTTTCGTAATTTAATGAGAACCTTCGCAAAACGTTCTCAGAACACATTTGTTGGCTGGGTGTATGCTAATTTGCTTAGCGTTATGATGAACTTTGCATTATGCATTCTTAAGTTGTTTACATCTTTACCAGTAGGCCTATGATAATTTTTCTTCATAACTTATTATTCATTTTCATCCTTTCCTAGGCTATCAAAATGCAGTCTGGTCTGGGGGTTTGCATAAAGCGAATGTGTATGACAAACTTGTACGTAATATACATTTGTAAATCTCAAATAGACTTCTGCTACTGTTGTTATGTCAGTGAACAGTCTGAAGGGCTTTTCACACTGAACGCGAAAATTCGTCACGAATGTTCGCCGCGAAACATTTTAAATATATTTAAATGATTTTAAATCTATTTAAATCTATTTTAATCTATTTAATCTATTTAAATCTAAATCCCGGTTTGCTGTAAACCTGTTTGAAAAGTGTGCCAAAAGTTCTGCGTCTGTCATTGGCTCCCTGTGTGCATCCGGGTATTGCAGCGCAGCCAACCTATGAGGCCAAAGACACCAATATGGCGGAGGTAAGCTGGATAGCTGGAAAAAAGTATTCGGTTTTAAATCCATTTCTTTAACGACTTACTGCGATAGTGGTGGTTTTCGTTTATATAAATGCGTAAAATAGACCCTGATATATATATATACGCCGCGGATTATAGTTATAATTGTGTGAAACCGACGAAAGTAAACCGGTTTAAATGAAGAGTGATCTATCGGATCGGACAGGCCTCTGAAACTCATCCCCGTTAGCTCACAGGGAAAAAACAAACAAGAAATCGTCGCCTGTAATTGATACATTACTCGATAATGTCGTTTTCATGACGCATTATATTTTTTTAGGCTTCATCCTGTTTTTAACATATTGTGTTAACATGCATGTTGGCTTTTAACTTGCAGCAAAGGTGTGTTTATGGTGCGAGTCGATGGGTTTTTGCAGTGTTTAGAGAGGATGACAGCATTCGCATAGAGATGATGGCTGTTTGGTTTGTGTCATTAATGTAGTTTTGATGCATTAATAAGTAGTTAAGTGTTATTAACTTTTATGAGGACAATATTTAAAAGGGACACAGGCTTCTATTTACATTGATGTGCATTTACTGGCATGGGTTTTACTTTTAATGTTTGCACGCAAACGATGTAAAATTGAATATTAATTTGTTTTTTATATATTTTATAATGCTCATCATTGCACTGTAATGTATTTTGCATAATGTGATAACCTATTTCTCCACCCTCTTTTTACTTTGTTCTTTTCTTTTTTTATTCTGTCTGCACAGGCTTCCTTTGGGAGTTCGAGCCCTGGTAGGCATTTTTTTAGCATATCATTATTATTATTGTTGTTATTATTATTAGTGGTATTATTATTATTATCATCATATTCATATTAGTAGTATTGCAAATAATAGTTCACCAAACTGTATTTTTCCAATAGACAATACTGATTCATATAAGGTTATACGAAAATGTAATTATATACAATAAAATGTGCAAAATATTGTCATGAAGTGAACATTTATTCTACATGGTATTAACTTAATATTTAAAAAAATTCTGAAAAATATTTAAACAAATTAACTAACACGAGATTAGATAATTTTAATAGGTTTGGTTGTTTAGCATTTTTTACATTTTTCTATCGTGTTCTATTAAATGTTGTGCTAAAATCAGTCAATAATCCCCCCCCAGTTGGCTCATTGTCCTCAGAGGATCACGACTTTGATCCAACAGCTGAAATGTTAATTCATGAGTTTGACGATGAGAGAACTTTGGAGGAGGAAGAGCTTTTGGAGGAAGAGAAGAATTTCAGGGCAGAATTGTCAGACCTGGAGAGGGTAACGTGCATTCATAACAATCCACTATTTCCTCATTAAAAAACTGTATGCATCATGTTGCAATCTCTCAATTTTGTAAAATTTTGGATAGGAGAGGAACATGCCGATCGAGGAGTTGTTGGCTATGTATCGTTATGAGGCGTCAGTCAGTACAGGGGCGGGATCTAGCATGGACAGTTCCTCTGTTGAACTAGCTGATGATCTGCCTGACATGACCCTGGATAAGGTAATTGACATGATTTTGCTTCAGTGCCAGGGGAAATTGTCAACAAAAATTATAAGATTAAAATCACTAATGGTGTTCTGTTGCAGGAGGAGATAGCGAAAGATCTTTTGTCAGGAGATTATGAGGAGGAGACCCAGTCCTCTGCTGATGACCTGACCCCTTCTGTTACCTCCCACGAGGCCACAGACTTCTTCCCTAGAACACTCAGATGTGAGGAGACTCATTATGTTTTTTTAATAGTACAGGTTATGTGATTTTACATATTGAACTATTCATGTTTATTTTCTGAACATTGGAGGTTTTAAAAAATGTCATTTTTTATAAACTTATTCAACATAGAAAACATTTCCACATGGAAACTGAAAAGTGGTCATAATAATTACAATAATTACAACTTAAACTTTATAGACTGCAGGGAAAAAGTAATGTAATATGTAAAGTAACTAATATGACCCCTTTAAAGACAACCAAGTATGGTGACCCATACTCGGAATTTGTGTTCTGCATTTAACCCATCCAAGTGCACACACACACAGCAGTGAGTAGTGAACAAACACACACACACAGACACGCACACACACACACCCGGAGCAGTGGGCAGCCATTTATGCTGCAGCGCCCAGGGAGCAGTTGGGGGTTCGGTGCCTTACTCAAGGGTCTCACCTTAGTCGGTGTATTGAGGGTGGAGAGAGAGCGCTGGACATTCAGTAGCCTGCCAGTTGTGCTTTGTGCACAAAGGCTGTTTCTATAAGTGGGGCAATTCCAACTTTGCAAGGACAGTCTGGCGTTTCTGGCCAATCAGAGCACACATCACTTCTCAGAACGATGAGCTTTGTAAAAATCGTCGCGTTTCAGAAAGGTGGGGCATAGAGGAGCATAATAAAATAATATTTCCAATTAAGAGTGGAAAATAATGTGTTTTGTAAACTTAAACCACATAAGCACATTGCATTACACCAAATACACAAAATAATGTTCTTTTTAGCAACGTCATATGACCCCTTTAAGGAACTGAATTTTTTATTTATTTTTCTAGCCAACGCAACATATGATGGTGATAAAGAATCTGAAGGGGAGGAGGACGGTGTAAGTAGTGAAGATTCTAGAAAGGTTAGTCTCATTATTCTTACATTGATTTGACATTCCCTTAATACATGTAGATTAATTCTTGAACATATATTTTTTTCAAATACACTATTGTTCAAAAACTTGGGTTGATAAATTTTATTTTTTAGAAAGAAGTCCCTTATGCTCAACGAGGTTGCATTTTTTTGCTCAAAACTAAGTACAACAGTAATATTATTAAATATTATATTAATAAAATAACTATTTTAATATATTTTAAAATGTAATTTATTCCTTTAATTTCCAGCAGTCTTCAGTGTCACATGACCCGTCAGATATTATACTAATATGCTGATTTGGTGCTAAATAACTTTCTTCTTCAGAATTCTTTTGTACATTATGAAGGTCTTTACTGTCACTTTTGATCAATTTAATGCATCCTTGCTGATTAAAAGTATGAAATTAATTATTAAAGTGTATTATTAATAGTTTTTTTGCTTTAAAAAACAGGAAATAATGGTCGGATCTCAGTATCAAGCAGAAGTTCCAGTGGGGCTCAGCCACTATAATGATGATGAAAAAGGTGAGTGTTGTATTTAAATAGCTTTGTGTGACTTTAAACTGAAAATATCTGTAATTAACTTTAAAGGGGTCATATGATGCAATTTCAAGTTTTCCTTTCTCTTTGGAGTGTAACAACATAATATGTTTGTGCATAGATAATATCCCTAGTTGCAAAGACTAAAGTCTCAAACCCAAAAATATATTCTTTATCAAAGTTAAGACTCTGCCACGCCCCCTAAACACGCCCCCCACATGTCTACGTCACGATGTGGGGAGATTTGCAAAACACCGCCCAAATGTATACGCAAAGAAAGGGGGCGTAACTTTTATTCTTGCTGTAGTATGGTTGCTGCCACCACCTTGCTTTTTTAATGCATCACTAGACGATATACATACATCTATTGTAAAATAAGCAAAGGAAGAGGGGAGAAAAGAAAGGAGGGAGGGATAAAAATACAAATATGTATGTATATATGTATATCAGACACACACAGGGTAAGTGGGACGTGAGCATGGGGGCCTGGACTTTGCACTGGGCTGGTTCCACGCGGCACATCACGCTTTTTTAATGCATCATACACTCAACAATACATATACATATGTAGGGTAAGCGTGGCATGTGAGTAGCGGCCGGGGGTGGGACTTTGGGCCTTGTGCCCCGCAGCACCTCTCCTTGATGGCTCGTCTTGGGCCTAATTTATGCCTTGTTCACGGAGGGCCCAGAGGCAGCTTTACAATATCTTACTTTTTATAGCTTTATTATTATTATTATTATTATTTCGTCATTACTACTACTATTACTACCATTATTTTATTTTATTATTATTACTATTTGTCCTCTTCCTGATCCTCCAACCACACCCCTGTCTCGGATGAATACGTTTATTATTGTTATTGTTGCTACTATTACTAATTACTATTTAATACAATTATTATTGATATTTGTCATCCTCCTCACCCTCCAACATTCCCCTCATTTCTGATTAATTGAGTTAATTACTATTATTATTATTACTGTTATTTATTTATTAATATTATTGCTGCTACTATTACTATTATTACTTATCCCCTTCCTCACCCTCCATCCTCTAATTTTTGTTATTAATGCTATTATTATACTGTTATCATTACTATTATGTTTTTTTACTATTATGTCTGTTGTACTTCCTTTTATTTATATACTTCCACCCCCAACACCCAGTCACACTATCACACACACACACACACACACACACACACACACACACACACACACACACACACACACAATCAGGTTGGCTGTCATGTATGTTTTGTTGACCTTGGTTATTTTGTATTTGATTTGTCACCTGTAAATAGTATGTTTGTTTGCATAATAAAAAAAAAAAATTCCATCACACGCTTGAGGTATTCCGCCAGTAACAACGCACCGGATAGCTGGCCAATCAGAGCACACCTCGGTTCTCAGACTGATGAGCTTTGTAAAAATCGATGCGTTTCAGGAAGGCGGGGCTTAGAGGAGCAACAATAATGTACAGTATGTGGAAAATAATGTGTTTTTTTAACCTCAAACCGCGTAAACACATTGCATTGCATCAAATACACCAAATAATGTCATAAATAAACAAACATCATAAGACCCCTTTAAACTTATTGCAATCACTGTAAATGACCATTTTTAATATGTGTTGTTTAAAGTGTACGAGGAGGAAGATCAGCTGCTGTGGTGTCCTGACATGCTGTCAGAGTGTAAAGTGAAAGACTACCTGAGAGAAGCGCTGTCTATAGATGACAGTACAGAAAATTCCACATCTGAACACATACGAGATAACGAACAGGTCTGTGCTCTCCAAATACTCTCTTTAATTAATATATTTAATGTGAAAATCTGTCCATGTGAGAGCTGCTGCTATGGTTTTAATTGCATTTTTTCTTTAACCTCCTTTCTAGGCCTTGTTTGAGCTTTTGAAATGTAATTACGACACCCATGAGGCACTGACGCGATGCCGCAGTAATGTGAAGACTTTGAAAGGTAGGCTGTTCAGCACATGACCAGCTTGAAATCTTTTGTACATGCAATGGCATAAATGTTCACCTTTCTTTGTTGTTTTGATAGAAGAATCCCCACCGTGGTCAGAGGATGAATGTAGAAACTTTGAACATGCGCTGCAGATTTATGAGAAAAACTTCTATCTTATTCAGAAACACAAGGCAAGTAACGTTACACACTTCCCCTTTATCTTCTTTGTCTTGTGAAAGTCTATTCTCATTGTTTTTTTTGTTCTTCTTTTCAGGTTTGGACCCGGACTGTAGCAGAATGTGTGGCTTTTTATTATATGTGGAAAAAGTCTGAACGCTTTGATTACTTTGCTCAACAGAACCGATTTAGCAAAAAGAAATACAGTTGTTACCCGGGTGTGACGTAAGTACTGGGATTAGGGCTGGGCGATATATCGCATGCGATTGTCACACGCATCTCGTCAGTAAAGCTGTTAAATTGGCGGTAAATCTCCATCACCTGCTTTAAATGGAGCTGCAGTTAATACACAGAGCCGTACTTCACTGAGTGACAAGCTACGCAATATCACTTTCATTATTGAAGGCGATTCATCTGCGATAATGAACGCGATATTGCATAGCTTGTCAGTGAACTACGGCTCTGTGTATTAAATGCCGCTCCATTTGAAAGCAGGTGATGGAGATTTACTGCTAATCAAGAAACCGGCTTTACTGACGAGATGCGTGTGACAATGGCATGCGATATATCGCCCAGCCCTAACTGGGATGTGTAATTATTGGCCCTTGTGCCTGTGTTTAAATTAAAGTGTTGGGCTTAACTGTGTTGTCTTCCTCTTCAGAGACCTGATGGACAGGCTGGTGGATGAGGCGGAGGGTCTGGCGGTGGACAGCTCGTCATCGGTGTGTTCAGCAGGAGCTGGGGGACGGATGGAGGCATCGGCAGAGCAACAGCTCGAACTGCTCAACTCCATCACTGCCAGTGACCTCACAGGTGAGCTCAGCTGCCATAGTCTAGATTCATGAAGAAGTGATTCTAATGAACCAGGGCAGCATTTCCTAGAAGCACTGTAAGCCTAGAACCATTGTCACCAATCAGCTTAGGTTTACGATGCTTTTGGGAAACGCAGCCCAGTTCTTTTAATGAATTGCTTATACATGAAAAGTGTTCCGTTTGAATATAGATAGAACCTTAGGAATCATTCATGCAAAAATGAAAATTAGCTGAAAATGTACTCATTCTCAGGCCATTCAAGAGTTTGTTTCTTAATCAGAACAGATTTGGAGAAATTTAGCATTACATCACTTACTCAACAATGAATTCTCTGCAGTGAATGGGTGCCGTCAGAATGAGTGACCAAACAGCTGATAAAAACATCACAATAATCCACATGACTCTAATTCATCAATTAACTTCTTGTGAAGTGAAAAGCTGTGTTTGTAAGAAACTGATCCATGTTTTTAACTTCAGATGAATCCTCTAGCCATAATAGTGTTTTCTCCAGCATAGATCAAGCTCCCTTTACAAGTGAAAACAGTGTAAAACAATCAAATATGTTGTTGGATTTTGATGTGAGAGGACTGGAGGAAACTGGAAGAAGTGTTGGATTATCGTAATGTTTTTATTAGCCGTTTGTACTTTCATTCTGATGGCATCCATTGGTAAGCAAAAGATGTAATGCTAAATTTTGATGAAGAAACACTCATCTACATGGCCTGAGGGTGAGTACATATTCAAGGTGGGGCTCTTCATTTAACTCACTAAATTTAATCTTAGTTTCAATATAAATGTAAACATTAATTTACCAAAAATATTTCTGTAGGAAACGCTTTTAATGAATATCAGCAAGATTTTCTTTATCATACATTCCTGTTTTTCCTTTTCTTGCAGCCATTAGTAACAGCGTAGCAACTGTGTGCAATGGTCCAGGAGACATAAGCTGTTTAGACTCCCCGTACTTCCCCCCTCTGGAGAGTTTACATCGAGGAGCCCTGAGCCATGATGATCAGCTCAGCTACGCTACAAACAGAGACAGCGGCTGCCACAACATGCTGGATTCGGGCTTCTACCGCTCAGACCTGGGCCAGATCAGCATGTGCAGCACCAAAGACTGTGAACGGCCCTCCAAGAGGCTCAAGATGGGCCTTTCGGAGTCCTTCATCAATGACGTGTCTGTTACTAACCTGGACTTCGAGGGCAGACGCGCACATCGCATTACAGGCGCCACAATGGCAGTGTCGGTCACAGACTTCAGCAGTATAGGGAGCAGCGAAACTAACGGTTTTCTCAGCTCTCATTCACGACACCACCAACACACTGCACTTCAGTCCGACTGACTCCCGTCTGCCATCCAGACAAACATTCACCTGCTCACCGACTATGTTCTTTTTTAAATTAAACAAAAACTCTCTCTATATATATACCTTTGGTCGTTATTTTTGTTTTGTTTTTGTAATATGACATCAGTGATGTCTGTATTCTACAGAGCTAAGAAATCTTGATTTCACAAGAGTTTAAATAGCCATTTATTTATCTGGTCCTTCAGATATTTGATATCCTTTTTGTTTTCGGTGATATACAGTTAAACCTAAATGCTGGAGCAGAGAGCCGTGGTCTCTTACTGTACTCATCCCGACACCTGCATCTTTTAAGTTTTACTGTCTCACAAAGTTGTCGCTGCCACAGAAACTGCATTTTTCATTGATGATGTTTTAGGATTTTTCATGTATGTGTTTGTTTCCAAACTTGGTACTTTTTTCAGTGTTTACACCACCCAAGATAGACTAAGCCTTGGGAAATGTAGCATTTTGTATATCAGGAAACTGGCTTTTGTAAATTGAAAATAGTGATTTATTTGGAGCAAAAGACTTCTGTTTAAACAAAAAGCACTTCTAGTTGCGGAGATGTTTTGGCCTCATTTTTTTAAGGATATATCAATGTTTTTTATTATACAAATGAGGTTTCGGATCTTGTTAATAGGTTGGTGTTCATGTTAGGATGTTTTTAAGTGTAAGCTTTAAAAACTCAATTTATTGTGGTAATACGAACATTTAATAACTTGTCTTTTTGGTGGGGGTTTGATGCTTTTTCTCCTATTTTTTCCCCCTTTATATGTTGCTTAATTCTCAAATAGCATGACTGAAATGAACACAGATTGAATCCTTCTCAACTGCGCACTGTAAAAAATGTAGATGTTCCAGTCCCCAAGTTTTCTTTTTGCCCTAGATTTTGGCACAGTAATAATAATGTAAGCTTCAATATCATTATATTAGACAGATTGGCTCTATAGGGCAGTCATCTGCACTTGACAGTATTATCATTAGTTGTGTATAAATATTAGACTGTGAGAAGTGATGTTTATGATTGCCCTTTGAGCTCATGAAGCTATTTAAATGCTACTCATTACTATCACAGGTTATGTTTTACAAATCACCAGTAACTTCTGCTGGTGCTCTAAACTGCAGGCGCTTTATTACCAATTAAACCAGTGTTATTTTTATTTTCAGCTATGCATTATGTATATTTTGTAGCTGGCGGGGGTACTGAGAACACCTGAATGTTAATTGAGCTAATTGCTAATCACTCTGTTCCTCTCTTTATGTTAAGTCTTAAGTTCTTTACCTTTTTTGTATATTGTATGCATGAAGCAGATTGGACTCTTGTTGATCCTTTTGACATATTTCAAGCTGATTAATATTAATTGCCAAAAAGCAGTCAGCTTGCCGCACTGTATCAAAACCGATACTGCCTCTGAGCTCGAGTCCTAACTGCTATTTGCATTTTAAAACAATTTACCGTAGAATAATTTGTATACTAAAAGCCCTGACTTTGATTAGGGTAATGCAGAATGCTGAAAAAATGGTCTTATGGCAATAATATGTAGATATGTATAGATTATTGTACCTCTGTAAGTCTTACAATGTTCATACCGTATTTTCATCTTTGTTTTGTTTACTGCAGTAAGAGACATCAAAAAGATGCATGCTGATGGTGGTTGTATGCAGAAAAATACCACAGCATTTATTTTTGAGAAATGGAAATAATTTATGGACACTCCATTTAAACGCATTGGTTCATCTCTTTGCTCAGTAGACTGAGGAGTTTCATTTGTTCACCGTGATTCTTACTCTGATACTTAACGGCTGCTATTAGTAATGTGAAGAGTCTATTTTCTATTGAATGCATTGCAGTTGCAATTATAGGTTGAGTTGAAAGTCTTGTGCATCTACATTGTTAATACAAAGTACTTGTTAGTAGCATGTTTGGAGCTGTGAATACAGACGATGATCAAAATGTATCCGTAGATGCCATTATTCCTTGACAGGGGTTAGAAAGCACTACAAAGAGTTTCTGTCAGTTTTTTTGTTCAAAATGTTTTCAGTGTCTGTACATCCAGCAGAACTTTATCATGCTCAACATACAACAAATGTAGTACTTGGTGCTCATATAAAGTTTTTATTTTCATACTTTTAAGTGTCTGTGCTCCTACTATTATGTATTAGTACTTTTTATAAATGATAGTGAATTTCAGCTTTGCTGATGATTTTCAGAGTTGCTGAAATACATTTATCCCCAAATATTTGCAGATTGTTTCAATTTAAAGACAAACTAAAATAACAGAATGTACAGGTTGTTTTGACCTATATATTTAAACATTTCACAGCTTAAAAATATTGAGCAGTTTGTGGATTAGGGTGTGTGTTTTATATATTTCATTTAGAATTTTAAAAGAATTAAAGGTGTTCACATTCAACAGTGAATAGGAGAACAGTGGTAAACGTGTGAATAAAACCAACAAATACTATAAATGTATATCCATATATACAGACAATCATAATTACAGAAATATTCAGATATCTCTATTGTTTATAAAATATGTACATATAATTGTATTGCTTTTTGTTTTTCATTATTTTGTATTTTTGTTGTACTTTATTACTTGGTGTAAAAAGCTCCAGAAATAAAGCTCTGGAAACAAATGTGTGGTAACTTGACTGAAAATAACATGACATCCCACTCCAGTATTAAAAAAAGATGGTTATGGATAAATAAAGCAAGAAACAAAATAAGCTTTCAAAAATTAGTAAATATTTTATTTGTTCTGGTTCACAATACTCCGTGCTCCAGTTTGTTTAGACGTGTAGAATATACTGGCACTCAGATCAGGGCTTTTCTCTGAATCCAGAACATATGAAATGGAAGAGAAGATTCATAAACCCAGCTCATGATGGTCAGTAGAGGTGCTGGCTAGTGTGGCCAGTAAAACACATTAAATAACAGATGGACTGAAGAATAAGAAGGCAAAGAGTTCTGCATTTTAATGTAAATACAGAGCACCTAAATAATGAAACAACCAAGCACAGGCTTTACAGCGGTCAAATAATGTGTATGTACAATAAAACTTTAATTTAATTAGTTTGTTTTGCTGTATAACTTTATGAACTCCTTTCAGGCAACTGATTTTGACAAACAGAATCTGATTGAATGAATCGGACCAGACAATAGTCACTCTGGTCCACCACGCTGAAAGAAGAAAAAAATATTATCAGTGTTTTGTCCACGTCCATTTTTGTTTCCTACTCTTGTTAGCATTCATAATTGTGTCTCTTTAGCTTCAGAACAATTTTAGAGTATTTCATTAAAAACCCAAAATGTTCTTTACGGTCATTTCAAATTAAAGTGAACACTGACCTGGATGTAGTCCATTTCATCTAACGCAAGGGTTCTTCTGCGGTATTTCTGAGGGAGATCTCTAACTACAGCGATGTTGTCAGGGGTGCCAGGCAGTCGGCTGACGGGTTCCGGTGGTCTGGGTGGAGGTGATATTGATGCTGTAGGTGGAGGTGCGGATGGGGAGATCTGTGGGAGACTGGCTGCAAGCACTTTCATTGTCTCTTGTACTGGAAATAGAGCACATGGAAAATGTTACCAACAAAGTAGTGGCGAGCCAGCTTTAATGTTTGCTACCATGATTTAAAAAATGTGTTTGTTTCCTTAATTTTACTGACTAAAACTTATAATGTATTAAACATAAAAATGTAGAACTTAATTTCTTAACTTAAAAAAAAAAAAACTTAATTTCCCACAATAATGGATTAGCTACATTCAATGACAGCAACATATGGGCTTGTTACTGACCGTTTAGCCTAGGGACGCCCTTCCGATCTGGAAATTTAATTAAAGGTGCATGAGGTCGCACAACCTGCAAATTAATAAATATAATGAAAACAGTAAAACAAAACAGTTCTGCACAAGTGACTTGTCTACAAAGTTTCTTGAGACCTTCATTTAAGAGTTGTTAAAGATGTTTTTAAGCCCTTTCCCCAACCCCAAAGTCTTGTTTTCAGTGAATTTGATCAAAATAAAGAACGAATCTGCTAGTGAGCTCAGAAAAACAACTTAATTTAAAGTAAAAACTGTTTTCACACCTCATTGACAGACATTTGTTCTTGTTTTAATCAACTCACTTTATTATGTTCAGTTTCTCAGAAAACCAGATCTTCAAGCCTAACTGTATCTTGATTTAAAGACATTTGCATTTTCGTTTGAGAAACCCCGACAAAATAAATACTACTCAAAGATATTTTTGCAATATATTCATAATTTAATGCCATGATTATGAATTAAAGACGTTTTAAGGCTTTACATTTTGGAACGATGAATTAAAACTTTCAGTCTTGTGCTTCACTTAAAAGACTTAACAACCATAAAAACTTAGGCATATTCTGAATATTTACAGAATACATTTTACTGCACTCAATGCTTATTGTGCTCTTGAGATGGCATTGTGGTTTACAAGAAAGAAATATACAGAGAAGATACTTGGTTTGCCCACAAGGGCATCTGTCAAACCAGGGAAATCAATGCGTTTCGGTGAAGTAAAAACACTCAAGATCAAAATAACAATTCTAAGCATATAAGTGATCATCGTTTCAACACTGCACCCATATGAATGAACTGTCACAGCACAACACTCGGTGTACAAGCAGAAGCGGGTGTTTACCTGCACGACCCGACTGGTAGCTGCCATCTTGCCACTCACTTTGCTTCCCATGACGACATCCGATCACTGCTTCCGGTTCAGACACAGATAACACCACAAAGTGCAACCTGAAGAGGGCGCGGTTGTATTAGAACTTAAAAGGACAAATGCTGCAAACAAGTAACGTTAGCGGTGGAAAGTCTGAGTCATTTCCGCGAATCGGTTCTTTTGAACAGTTCGTTTAAAAGAACTGGTTCAACAATTAACTCGAGTTCTTCAGACCAATTCTACAAACCGACTCAACTGATTCACTGAAAAGACTCGACCTAAAAACGTTCTGATCGCTTCTGCTTTTAGACTTGGCAACCAGATGAGGACGTGCAAGGACGATCATAAAGGACAATTAATGCTTCAATGTAGCATTAATGATCTACAATCGTTACCTTTACTGATAAAGTGCGAGTCTAGAGCAGAGAAGCGGTCATATTACTGAATCACATGGAATTAACTTGAAACAGGCTGTCAATTCATGCACACATACATGCGAATTTATCTATATAATGAGAATCTCACATATCAATATACATTACTGCAGCAAAAATAACTTATAATACAATAGATCACCTAGCTCACATAGTAGTTCTGCCTTTAAAATAACGCTACATTTCAAATCTATAGAGCCACGCTTCATAAATTATAATAAGCACAATAAACATACAGTCTTACCAATAAGACGATATCTAGTATTGTATTATAACCTTATTTTCCCATGTTGACCTCCGAAACACACTAGACACTGTGCTGATAGTGGCCTATGACGGCCAGCCCTTTATTTCTGCTCATGCTTAGATTGGTGCAAGTGGGCGGGGTTTCGTGGATCACCATGGTCACATGACAGTCACGTGACACTAGACTTCCTGGCGGCAGTTTCAGACTGTTTTGCAGTCGCGCGGTTAATAGTAAACAAAAGCAGCAACAGAAAGAACGAGAAGCGACGGTAAGTGAAACGGGAAGTTGTTTAAATACGCTTACTTGATTTGTGTAGTTATTTTAATCCTTATACGGTTATTGTAAACAACTGGGAATTCAAATGAATTCATTGGTTATACGGTGCGAGAACACTGGGCATATTCAAAGCTCATTTGACAGCCAGTATTGATGCTTTAACCCTCTGCTGTTATCACTTATCTATTTTGTATCATAAATGTAAAATAAAATCTATATACGCTTTATATAGGGTCTGTAATACCTTCAACATAAATTTTAATAGGATATGTGGTGTTTTTATTTCTGCACAGATACAAAGATGAGTCTCAGTAATAACGATGAACTCTCTTCAGACATTGATTCAGCTGAAATGAACTACAGTGTGCCTGATACAGCATCAGCTTCTGATGCGGTGACACCCACACGATTATTAAAGTGATTTTCCATTATTTCTTTATTTTATTTGTGTGATCTTTATCTTCTTGCACCAATACGTAGAGCACTATATACACAATATGTAATAGATACGTATAACTATACTCAGTCTGTTTCTTGTATGTCTTGTTTTTCTCTCCTCAAGAATGAAAGAAATAATGGAAAATCAGTGTTTTGAAATGAATGTTAAAGTCAGCATGGGTAAGCTTAAATTTATATGTGAATAAACAAAACTTATGTAAATATTGACTACTAATAATGAACCTAATGCTAATTGTAGTGTTTGTTTCTAAGGAAAACATAAAGAGTCATGTGAAGCTTATGCAGACCTGTAAGTGTGTTTGAATTTATCAATATGTATGTTTGTACATATATTGTATGTTATAAAATAACCTGACATTCCTAATTTAAAAAATGTGTAGATCCAAGTATGAAAGTGAAATAGAGCAAGCAAGACTCACATATTTCAACAAAGCGCTGGTATTGAACAGGTAAAGATGCTGTGGTATCAAGCATTATTTTTATTTTTTTTCAAATCCAATTTCCAGCGGTGTCCAAAGTGATTCTTTGTTTTTGTGTAGAATGCAGATTTGGAACGTCATCACTGAAAAGATGATTCAGAATGATGCAGATGCTGAGTGAGTGAATATTAATTTAAATAAGTCTGATCTATGTAGTCTGATATTCAGTTGTCCCAACTGTAATCATCTTTCATCATACAGGGCACTGAAAGAACTGACCTGTCAGAACACTGAGCTCTGTGAAAAGACCATGAAAATATTAAAGGTGGGAAATTCCCTGCTCTGCTGTATGTTTTAGAAAGAACATTATCATTTTATGAATAATTCAATTTCTAAACAATTTTATGGCCATATAATACTTAATTGCGGATCTTTGTTTTTCCAGGAAACAAGAGAGCTTCAGGACCAGATCACAGATATCCAAAAGGAAAGACTTGGTACTTACTATTAATGAAACGTTTTCTGCTGTGAGTTTGCTGTTTCGTAGAAAATAATCTAATTCATGTTTTCCTAGACCTAAAAGGACAAATTAAGAAGAAAATGCAGGAGATAAATGAGTTGAAACAGGTGAAGGAGAACCAAGGAGAAGTTCAACAGAGAGCCAAGGAAAGAGCAGAAACGGTCCTACAGAAATACCAGAAGGTCACCACCATTTTACAAAATGTGTTGCGGGTATGTGGCTTCTCAATGTTGGCTTGTATACTTATTCTAATTTAATTTACCTTGCTGTCTGTTTAGAAACACTGCATTTTGAACTCATTTGTCATAAAAATCTTCCTTTCAGGGAATCATACTGGCCAGTAAAGTCAACTGGAGGGATGATCCTAAATTAAGGGACATTGCAATGGGACTAGAAAACATTCCCAACTAAAGACCTGCTTGGACACAGTTCTCCAATCAATGTATATATTTGACCTGTAAATGTGCTCACTGTTACCATGTTCAGTGTAATGTAGATTTAAGCTTTTTATAACAGCGCATTTGAGAATGTTGTAGTAGCATTTTGAATGTGAGTTCAATTAACTGCATTTACCAATGAATTTACTTTTTAAAATAAAGTTCAGACTGATCCTTGAATAAAGGTTTATATACAACCACATTACCAGTTTTGCTTCTATAATGCCATGCATTTGAGACAAACAGATTATTCAACAATTCAAAAGGCCAGTTCCACTCAGAATCAAGCCAGACCCGAATGCCTAAATGGCTTTTGATGAACATTATCCATTAGCCTGTTGTCTAAGTAACGTCAATGATACAGAAAAGAGGAATACAAAGACATTGTTTTCGGAATAACATGCACTGATGAGTCGTTCACAATAACACCAATAATGTGCAAGAAAAGTTTTGATTTTGATGACATGGTAACTAGACAAAACAGCCTTTTACAACGTATTTTATTTTCCAGTCACTTTAAGTGAAAATTTTTAATACAGATATAAAACAAATACAGAGGTGACTTAATAAAGTTCTAGCATCAGGAAAGATAACTTGTATCATATTTTCACCACCTGTCCTGCTATACATGGGCTAATTCTCTTCCCCTCACCCAGCACAGGGTTTGACTGAATGAGCAACCTTCCGTAAGTCCCGCCCACCTGTCCTTTAGTGAGACGACCAGGATTAACACACACACAGCCAATCACATCCTGAGAAAAAATGCTAAATTAGTTTTCCAGTCAGAATTGAAATAACCTTTTATTTGACACGGTATCAATGTATGATAAAGATTTATTTACCTTGATGAAATACCGAAGTTCAGAAGGAACGATAAGAATATCAGGCGTGAGGTTCATTTGGCCGAATTGCTGAAACTTGTCATAATCCATGTTGGCTTCCTCCGCAGGAGGATAGAGAGGATAGTAGCTAAAAGGACAATTACATGAAATCTCAGGAATAGAGAAGAGCACAGCCAAACAACATTTTACTACTAATCAAACATGAGGTCATTTCATTTTAAAGATGAGAAATGAATATGCTCTACTAACCTTCTCTGGGTCAACATGTGTTTCATGATCCGCGAGAAACGTTCTGTGCCCGTGCCACTGCAAAAAACATAATTATACCGTAAATCAGTGCTTTTGCTCACATGTCAGTTTTAGGTTATTTTCATGAAATAATTACGAGCTGGTCCAGTAGTATTACCTGCTGATCTCTTCAGCTCCCATATGAAACAGAATGTCTGTAGAGGTCAGGCCAAATGTCACATTACCAATGAGGAGCGTGCAGGGGTCAGAAGCTAAGGTCACTCGCTAGGGGTGGAAAATGTGTATTGAACAACAAGAGTAGACAGAAACGGAATTTAATTATTCAGTTTGAGTATTAAGACATTAAATAAACCATGTATTTCTAATTAAGCTTGCCCTGAATCACACAAAGATAAAATATTAATCACCAGTCCAGCACTTAATAAATAGGACGGCCAATTACATTCAAAGCATTTAGCTCATCATCTCACCGCTGAATCATCTTTGCTGAGGTTGGTCAGGTTGAAGGGTGGTTGAGGATAAATGTAATGATGATGGACATCCCTCTGAGATGGCACAAACACTAACCTGCATCCCGACCTATAATAAAAGAATGCATGCAATGAAAACTCACAGTTGTACATTGTGAGCACTTCCTAAAGACGCAAAGGAAAAACGTATATACACACCCTTTGGTTCCTTCTACTATGCTGTCCACACATCTCTTGAAGATGTTTTCAAATGTTTCTGTTACCTGGTTTTTCTGTTGAAGCGGTTGAACATCAAGTGGTTAGATTTGTGGCCATGATGAAATATTTTACTACAGGAATTTCAAACACACACAAAACCTGGTTTACCTCAATCTGCTCATGTTTGGAATCAACAAAAGGCCCGAACTATAAGACAAATAAATAGTTAAATTACTAGTCAAACATTTCTGATTTAAATGAATTGTATTAAAATGTCCCTAAAAGCAGTGTCACACTCTTAAAGGAACACTCCTAGTTATATGATATAACTAGTTACAGCTTTACTTTAAATAGGAAAAATATCGAAACTCTTTGGTCATTTTTTAGCGAGATGCTAATGGTCTAATCCGATTCAATGATCTATGCTAAGCTATGCTTAAAGTGCTACCGCCAGACCCGGAGATCGGCTGAATGGATTCAAAAACGGTAAAACTCAACTGTTTTACTCTAGGAGAGTTGTAAAATGAGCATACTTCCAAAAAAAGTGGTGTGTTCCTTTAAGATAGAGAGATAAATATACCTACCAGAATGCACACATTAGGACGATCTTTATTGATGATAGTAATGAGGTCAATCAGAGGATCATAGGTCAGACTTTCAGAGGGGGTGTACGGTCCACAAGCCATCATGACCATCACAGGCTCAGACACTGAAAAATTGGGTTATGAAGGGTTTAATATGAGCATTGCTCTCAACAGGGAAGTTCTTAATACATTTGACCAATCTTACCCTCATCCATTTCTTGTTTCACATCAGAAGGACAGTAAAAAGGCAGGGGAATACCCTTGTGGGGAAACAAATCACAGAATAAATATCATAACTCACAATTTAACAAATTCTAACTTAACCCAAACAGGTTTAATTTAAAAAGTACCAATTGAGAGAGATACCTCATGTAGTTTGGTAGCAACAAACTTCTCCCCAGAGGGATTCATACCTTCCATCACAACCACCTACAGAAGAGAATAATGGAATGTTGCTCATATGGATAATAATATATGTCAAACACATTGAATAATTAAAGATGGGGGGGTACATCCAATTATACAATTGATTCTAAAATGATCAGAATTGTAAGTGAATTACTAAAAATTATGGTTCTTGAAAATTATATGTAATATAAAAACATTATTTAGCAATAAGATAAATATAAAAATAAAACAAAAAAGAAAGATTATGCATCAAAAAGTAGTGTGTATCTCACCTGTCCAGGAAAAAGTGAGAACTCTTTGAGCTCAGACAGATCCACAGGCACCTGTCTGCCCCCCTGCTCCTGTCCCGCCT
This sequence comes from Ptychobarbus kaznakovi, assembly GCA_027422405.1. Classification (NCBI taxonomy): domain Eukaryota; kingdom Metazoa; phylum Chordata; class Actinopteri; order Cypriniformes; family Cyprinidae; genus Ptychobarbus; species Ptychobarbus kaznakovi. The sequence goes on along the minus strand of CM049810.1, from coordinate 18,001,436 downwards.
CCAGCAGCACAGATTGGGCATTGAGCTTGCCGTTACTGTCACAACACACTTGCCCCAGCACTGTGATGCTATCCTACAAGAGAGAGAGAAATTTTTTTTGATAACATCTAGTCAAAATGCATAATCACAGACTGCAGAATTAACTTCTGTCCACGATAGTGTCTGTGCTTGTACCTGAACAGGTAATGAAACTGGAGAGAATTCCTCTATGTTAAAATGACTTCGCAATTCCTCTCCGAGTTCTTCAATCTTTTCGGTCAAAACTATAGACAACATAGAGAACAAATATAAATATGAAAAAAGACAATATGTATGTTTCATGCAACACAAACACAAATCTACATCCCGCCATGCAGGCAGAACTGTTACAGTAATTGTGGAAGAATCCACATCCAACATGACAATGCACATTTGGAAAAGAACAAGAACATGGCCTCACCGTCCCGCACGTCTCTCAGTCTCTGGGACATGTATTTGTAGCTGCAGATGAGTGAATTATCTCCTCCTTCTAGCACCTCGACCCTCACAGCGCTCTGTCCTTTGCCCGTCCAGCGAGGACCCTGCACCGCTCCATACGACGAAACCACCTCTCCTCGCCCACCACGCATGCCGTATTTTTGAGAAGGGGTTGCACTACACAAACACATAATACAACTTTATATTTATAGATCAAATTGATAACATTATCTGGAAGTTGAAAGACTTCAGATTCCGGTTACACTGCTTATTATTCCACACTGTCTTTAAGGTAATTATTGGTAGCTCAGGTTATGGTTGCATTGGTGATTTTTTTTAATGGTACGGTTTCCTCATAAATACATCATATATTCAAATCTGAATAAATGTTTGATGATTTTATTACCTTGGTGAGAAGCTGGTAGGTGACAGCAATAGACTGGGACTGGTGAGTCGGGCCACACTTCTCTTGGACTGAGGATGCTCTGGGGTGGTCAGCGCTCGCTTCTGAGAGCCCTGCAGTCATATAGAGATAGAAATACATTTACATTTGTGCTTTTTAACCAATCCAGTTTCCAAGAAAGAAAATCTCAAAATACTGAAAATGACAGCATATCAAATAAACAGTTGGTTTTACTTTAAAGAGCCGAGCTATACAAGATTTTCTATCTGTCCATCTACCGTACATTTCCATCAAGTGTCCCTGTCTCCAATTTTTCTTACTTTTGCAGGTGTTGAATAGGAATCTAACAAGCTCTCCTCTTCCTCTTCTGCTCGGATTCTGTGTGACTCTGTTAAGAAAATCACTTTGAGCATTTATAGCCCCAAAATTGCATCAAATTCAACCCAGTAATGGTTTGAGCGACAAGGATACAGTTCCTGGATAGAGTTTATGTCTCTTGTCTTGTTAAACTGGCTTCCCTTTGAAGAGCCTTTAGGCTTTTTCCTCTTGTTCAGTATCTGTAAGGAGTACAAAAACAGTACACAAATAAAGCAGGGAAACATAAGGTTTATTTTTCATTAAGGCATCTCTGGAGATCTTAGCGTATCTGTGTTGCAGTTATCATGTTTTGCACACTTATACTAACTTCATGCTCAAACTGGTCCAGATTATCAAGAGTGAGAGGCAACTGGTCTCTACTGGAGATGAAAGCAAACCACTCAAATACGATCTCATCCCCCTTCAGCCTGTGGCACAAACACTGCTCCAACACTACAAGAGACAATTATTACAGCATTATGACCAGTGTAAGTCTAATGTTATATATATATATATATATATATATGTAAGACATAATTGCAATAAATTTGTAATTATTATACTATATTAACAAAAATTAAACCAACAAATAAGAAACTTACTTTTGTCCACAGTGTCATCGTTGTAGGTGATATTGAAAGTTTCCAGTTCAGATTTGATTTCCTCTGCAGTGACTGATGCCATTGTTATTGTGTCCTCTGATGTTCAAATATCAAGAATCTATAACTTAAGAACAGAAGCCAGAAGATGCATACATGTTCCGGATAACAGATCGCAGCTGTATCAGAGAGAAATATTAAGAGTCCAGCTAAATAAAACACTGAACTAGCGCTAAACACAATAACTTCTATATAGTATTTCTAAATACGACTTTATTCAGCGGAATATAAAGCGCGAAATAAAAACATATATTTAACACAGATTATATAGTAATGCGAAAGATTACCTTCTATATAAACATAAAAAAATCAGCTGTCATATTCCTCAACAGTCTTTGCATCACGTTCGGATTGCCGCGAAAAAGAACCCGCAAAACATGCTGTGACTTCCGGTTCCGCCACGCGTCCTCCACGACGCCAGAGGGAGCTTGAGGCTGTCGACTGATTTCCATCCGAGAAACCAAAGGAACTAAAGCCAGCAGTTGCTGCACGTGTCTATGATACAGTAAACGTATACGCGCATTTATATTTTAAACGTTACTTATCAAAATGCCGAAGGTTAAAGCTGAGAAGAAATCTCGACAACACCAGGAGGTGAAGAGTCAAGGTAGCTTACGTTCATCTTGTGTACTTTGTATGCTATATTACTAAGAAAATGAAGCCTGTTTTTCGGACCATAAAGAATGTTTGTATTTGTATTGTGACATTATTTATGACATTTAAACATTGTTTCAGGAATTATGTTCAATACTGGTATTGGTCAGCATATTTTAAAAAATCCATTGGTTGTCAACGGCATCATAGAGAAGGTAGGTAGTGTGGATTTCGACTTTTTCTGTCAGTTTTCATTTTTATTTCATGCCACGTCATTTTTCTTCAAAAGAAAGTGACAGCTTTCTGTATGTGTCACTACACTGGAACATAGTCACAATCAGTTTGTTGATTTCACACAAAAATGTCTTTGCAGGCAGCATTGCGACCAACAGATGTGGTTCTGGAAGTTGGTCCTGGAACTGGTAACATGACCGTCAAACTTCTGGAGAAAGCCAAGAAAGTAAATAAGTTACATTAAATGTTTATTGCTGGAATATAAGGAGCGATTCATGGATTTATATTTATTATTGTTTTCCCCCCAAAGCAAAACCATGTCTTTATTTACTATAATTCAAAGGTGGTTGCATGTGAGTTGGACACCAGGCTTGTTGCTGAACTTCAAAAAAGAGTCCAGTGCACGTGAGTGTTTTTCATACACATTCATTTCTACTGTTGTCATGATTTAATTAAAAAATCAGTGTGATTTGAAAAATTTGTTTTCAATGCAGTCCAATGCAAAACAAGCTTCAGATCCTCATAGGAGATGTCCTCAAGACAGAGCTCCCCTTTTTTGACATCTGCGTGGCTAACTTGCCATATCAGGTATGGGTGCAGAGATGTTTCTCCTTGGTTGCTGTAGATCTGTCTTCAGAGTTACTGGTAACACTTCACAATGCTGTCCTATTAGTTATTGTTAGTAGATGCATTAACTCACATTCATCAACTCACTGTTTCAGTATTGATTTTTTTAGCATTAGTTATTGAAACAACTGTTAATTTTTTGTTCCTATTAGTTCAGGTCTAATAGATAATATGAACAGATTTTATTTTAATAATGTGCCGTATTTGTAAATGTTATGTTATTTGTCATGTTAATGTAGTTAACTAATGAAACCTCATTGTAAAGTTTGAGCAAATCACTGGTATTCACACTGAGATTTTTTTTCTAGATATCATCGCCTTTCGTGTTCAAGCTGTTACTTCACAGGCCGTTTTTTAGGTAATGAAATTGGAGAAACCGTTTTCAGGCTGGTTTTATAAACGTGAATGTAGAATAGAGTAAACAAACTACTGTTTCACTCTTTAAACTGAAAGTTACTGCCATCATATTTAGCATTATGATTTCTTCCATTCACATTTGTATGGGTGGCTCATTTTCTCCCCATTATACTGTTTACGACTTTATAAAACCAGTTAAAACCCAAAGCATTTCAATGGAAAATAATAATGAAAAGGTAGATCAGTTTGAGTTGAGTTTTGTATTTATTTTGTCTGTAGGTGTGCTGTGCTGATGTTCCAGAGGGAATTTGCCATGCGGTTGGTGGCTAAACCAGGAGACAAGCTGTACTGCAGGCTGTCCATCAACACACAGCTCCTAGCCCGCGTGGACCACCTCATGAAGGTTTGTGTCTGTTCAGATTCATTTAATGCATTCTCATTATAATTCATATGTGAAATCATACACTAAAATGTTATGCTTATGAAGGTGGGAAAGAACAATTTCAGACCACCTCCAAAAGTAGAGTCCAGTGTGGTGAGGATAGAGCCCAAAAATCCTCCACCGCCTATCAACTTCCAGGTAATCGTCCTTAATTGAAGTGTGCATACTGACTTTGCAGTAATTGGAAATAATATAATCTTGTTTTTCCACATTTATAGGAATGGGATGGTCTTGTCAGAATTGCATTTGTCCGAAAGAACAAAACACTCAGTGCTGCCTTCAAGTAAGACATCCCTAAATGGTGTTTTGCTGAGCGATCAATAGTAATGAATTTAAGAAGCTGGCCAGTCATGATATAGAACTGACCTTTTTTTTAAATGCAGGTCTTCTGCGGTTGAACAGTTATTGGAGAAGAACTACAGAATCCATTGCTCCGTGCACAACATAGTGAGTCGCTTTAACTTTTATTTGACGCTTTAAATATACTTGATTTGAGACACCATTATATTCATAGCTTTTGTGAGTCTTAAGAACTCTTAATTCACCCTTCCACAAGTAATGCAGAAAGTCCTAAATTCATAGTCATGGGATTAGAAGTCGCAGACGTTGCAAAAAATGGTCTTCCTTAGTATTTTTGTCTTGTTGTAAAGTGCAAATACAGCCGTAAATCTGTGTTCCCTTTCATTTATCCCTTAAATTTTCTTTAATTGGTTTAAAAAAGTCTTAAATTTACCCTCTTAAAGCCTGCAGAAACCCTTGCGTTAAAACACATTTCCAAATTGTCTTGCAGGAAGTACAACAGGATTTCAACATTGCTAAGAAAATTGATAGCATCCTTCAAGAGTCGAAGTTTAACGACAAGAGGGCACGTTCCATGGATATAGATGATTTCATGGTGTAAGTATGATGCACTTTGCTTCATAAAAAATACTTTTTATTGTTTAGTTTTTTTGAGGGGTGTTCGTTAAGTATCTTTTCTGCATCCGTATTTTATGGTAGGCTTCTTCATGCATTCAACTCCGCTGGGATACACTTCTCCTAAGACTTATGAAACAGTGAAAGCTACTAGGCTGACAGGAAGTGATGTCACAATCTTCTCTTATTTTGTTGATGCTATGTGAAGAAATGAATGATATTTCTTTTCAATGGACATGCAGTGGGGCAACTAATCACTCAGGCTGGACATGTTTTGTGCCTTCCCTGGATCAGGAAGTATTTACAAACTTCATTCAGAGTTAAAACTAGTGACTGTGTTGATATCTTGGGTTTTTGTTACTTATCTTTATGTACTCACTCTGCAGTTGTGAGTACACCAGTTTACTCTTCATATAACTGAGGCTGTCATAAAGATGATTAAACTTCATCCCCATCGGTCTCAGCACTGCACACTCAACATACAATCCCGCCACTGTGTACTGCTCAATACTGAACTGCCAAACCGAGAAATTATAAACTGCTAACACTTCAAATGCTAAGGTTCACTTGGTTAGTTGGTTAACTTAATGTATGTATCAAGAACTAATTGATGGCGTTTTTACAGTATTTTGTATTTAGCTTAATGTTAATTTATAAATATAGTAATTGTTAATTTAGTAAACTTGGATTAGTGTGTGTGTGTGTATAAAAAGTAACCGTAGTCAATAAATGCTGTAAAAGTTTTATTCATTATTTGTCCATGCTATTGCATTAATGTTAACAACATTGAGCTTATTGCTAAGTGTTACTTAGCAAGTTTTATTAATATTCTACCAACAGTTAAGGTAATAAGTTTACTAGCTTGTAATCTTTGTATAAATATAATGGGTAATTATTAAATAGGTGATTTAACTGTTTTCAGATTCATTTAAGGCATGTTTCTTAGGAAGGTTTAGCTGTACAAGGTCAATAAAACCATTGAAAAAGTTTTGTATTAAAACTTCAGTATTTAAAATCAAGAACAGGATATGCACGTACATGTTTTGACATTAAAAGAAACGTGAGAAGACGTTTGTTTTGTTGCTCGCACACCCTGTGTGAGACTTGTCAGTAGTGTGTTTCTATTATAAATCACTTTGAACGGTTCAAAGACGCTCAGCAACTCTAAATTGTTGTGCTGTCAGCGAAGCCGAGTTCCAGATCCAGAGTTTTGATGCAGGGGGAAAGTGAAAGATGGAAATCTGAACTTGAGGAAATGATTTGATGCAACAATAGTGTAGTTAAAATGCTTTATTTTCTTTCTCTTTTTTGCATTATAAGCAACACTTGAGTAAAGCTTCTGATTACATCACATGTTATGCTTTTCCATACTTTACCTTATTCTCTGCCATGTTAAATATAAATGAATGACCAACTTCCTGAGCGTATTATGCACAAAAAAAAGTTAATAAAACTTAAGTCTCGCTTGCTGGTTTGTTGGACAGTTTTAGAAGAATTATGGGCACATTTGAGCAGATCCGATCCATTTAAACCAGTCTTTTTCTTTCAGCAAAGTGCATTCTCTGTTCTTTCATAAAAATGCTAAATAATGGTGATCATTCACGTGAAATACAATTAAACGAGTGCTCAATTGTGTTGGTCGTTTGAATAAATGAGTGGATTGTTTCGTGCGAGTTTGCAGCTGTTTGTTGTCGTTGCATTATTTGACCAGTAGATGGCTCTCAAGTACCGCTACAGATCTTTTATATAGCGCACTGTGTACATGAAGGCTAATAGCAACTTTCTTTAAGTACATGACTAAAGAAAGCTAAAAAGTATGAATGAGAATCATCTTTTAAAAATCAATAAAATGGAAATAGTTTTTCACAGCATAGGGTATAATTAGGAGGATTGAGACTGTTGCTTGATAAAATCAAGTCGGTAAATTCGGCATATTTTCCTCACCAACATGGCTGGTTTCACTCCTACCAACTCTAACATGTCACTGAGCTGAAGTTTCTTCCCGTAGTATTGACAGATCCAGCTCTATTGATTGATCGCAGGCAGGGACTCGTATATTCAGGGGTGAAGTGTCTTGCTCTTTGGGGAACAGGAAGGAATTGATTTAAGAGTTGGAGCTCCACAGGTGTACAGCCTCACATGAGTGACAATGGCCTCTGCTGTCAATCAAAAGCCTGCAAGAGTTTGTGTTGACTGTCTGATGGAGCTCAGAGATAGGCAGATATAATTTTACTTTTTCATATTGTTTACTTTAACTTTTAGTCATTGTTTACTTTTTCATTCTTACTTTACCATTAAAAATTCTGGGGACGATAGATTTCTTTTTAGATTCTAATGCTATAGACTGCATTTATAGTCTAGTAGATTATACTTATTCTATATGTAAAAATATTATAATAAAGACAGTAATATTGTAAAATATTATTGCTGTTTTCTATAGTAAAATATTTTCAAATATATTCATGTGATGGCAAAGCTGAATTTTCAAAAGCCATTACTCCAGTCTTCAGTGACCCGATCCTTCAGAAATCATTTTAATATGCTGATTTGGTGTGCAAGAAACATTTCTTATTATTATCAATGTTGAAAACAGCTGTGCTGATTAAAAGTTTTTGTGGAAAACATTATCCTTTTTTGCAGGATTCTTTGATAAATGAACAGTTCAAAACAACAGTGTTTATTTGGAATAGAAATCTTTTAACATTATAACATAACATATATGTCTTTGATTTAATGTATCCTTGCTGAATAAAAGTATAAATTTTTTAATACCGATCCTAAACTTTGAAACGGTAATGAATAGGTGCCTAATTAACTTGTTTTTAGTTTTTTTGCTTCAGTGATGCATTGAAAGAGATGGAGATAAATTGTAAGGTTTATGAAAGTTTAGAAACTCCCCACATTGGCTCCTCACAAATCACATATTTTAAAGTGATGCATAAAACATGAAATTAAGAAGCGCACACAGTTATGTTTGACATTTCCTGAGTTAAATGTCACCTGAACAGGTGTATCTCCTATTGCAGGACGTCCTGCAGTGCAACTGACCTTTTTTTGCATTGCACCTGCTCATTTAAACAGATCCATCTCTAACTGTTTCCCAACATATCGCTTTATCTTTCTTGCAGCAGATGTGACTGAATCGTCTGAGAAATCTATATGGCCTTATAGCAAAATGCTTTCAGTATTACAAACTTTCTGGCCGAGTCACAAACGCTCAATTATCCTTGCGCAGATTCTCCATTGGCTCCTGAAGTCATGATGAAAATTATTAATTGGGCTTTAGGTGTGAATCCATCTCATGCTGCCCGGATACTGTCCTAGTTTTCCTGTATACGCAGTTTCTTGCCAGTCGCTGAGCCTCAGGCCTGCCGATAGAGTCGAGATTAGAAATTCAAATGTCTTACTTTGAAGTAAAGCAAGCGAGCTTTTGAGTCTGGCACCCGGAGGACATGCCAACCCAGTCTACACATTGATCCTGTGAAACGTGTTTGACTTTGAGATTTATTTATTTATCTATCTTTCTACTGTATCTGGTTCTTTTTCCCTATTAAATTGTTCACTTGGGGCAGACGCTTAGATTCTCTTGATCACTCTCTGTGATACAGAATAAAGGAGAACTGAGCGACTGGAGGCAATGGGACATATCTGACCTGTGGTTCGAGTATCAGTCGCTGCATGGCTTAATCTGAAGTTTCAATGTCATTGCAATGCTTTGTATTATAGTTGTAGAAGTTCTTCTTGCCTTCACTGACCTCCGTGTTGCAGTAAATGCAGTGGTCGATTCTGATTGGCTGGTTGCAGCAGACCGTGGGGGTGTCCCATAAATACTCACTGTAGCATTTAGCTGCTGTCAGAGTCAATGGTGCGGGACGATCTTAACGACCCCCAGACACTGATGCCTTGATAAGCTAATCTTAAAGGAACTCCATCAATGAGAAGGTCACGATGAGGATCTCTTCACAGTATTGAATTTTTTAGCTGGCTGTGACTCGTTCTATCACATTGGGGTCCATTATGGATTTTGCATCTAAGGCGTGTCAAAATGTGCTTTTGTAAATTTGTGGTACTATTGATATAATTAATTCATTTAGCCAGCATTTGAGGGAGTCAGTCCCAAAACACTTATTTTTTTATGTTGAATTTTTAATTATTATTAGGGTAGAGAGGACAGGAACTGATGTGGAGAAAATCATAGCATGCTGTAAAATTAATTATAATTTTTTATATATATATATATATAAAAAAAATGTTTCAACATACTTAAAGCCATATAATTAATAAAAAAGCATAAAAAATGTATGCTGTTCCAAACCAGAATGTTGTCCTTTTTTTCTGCTGAACACAAAATAAGATATTTTGAAGAATGTTGGGGGTCTAAAAAATATTGGACCCCATGGACTTTATCGACTCGTGTAAACAAAACCCACCAATATCTTCTTTTGGGGTCTACAGAAGAAGGCCAGACAGGTTTAGAATGAAATTAGTCATAAATAAAACAATACATGATGACAGAGTTTCCATTTTGGGGTGTACTATTCATATATCCGGAATTAAATAAGTTGGCAAGTTATTTGCAAATAATTTTTTAGTTTTAAACAGAAATCTAGATATTTATTTAACAAGAAAAAATGCTGTAATTTGTCTGTTTATATCTGGTGCATTCTGCTTCTCTGCTTAATTTATTTGGTTTTATGAATGCTTAGGTATTTTACTGGAAAACATCAAAAGTGATGATTAAGACAATATTATTTTGCAGTTCATGAAATGATGATGATAAATCATTGTACACTTAAGTATTTTTGTAATTTGTTTCATTTAAAATGTCCCCTTCAAGCAATCTTTTCAGAGAGTGTATCTTAAATACAATACTATTTTGCCTACACTTGCCTTTAATTCTCACTTTTTAAATATAACCAAGTTATTATCTGATGATCACAATATGAAAACAAGTCTATGTATCATGTGCAGAATTCCTTCTCAAGTAAATTAATTTTGTTTGAAGGATTTACATTTTTTATTCATACACAAATCCCAAAAGCCTAATTAAAAACTCATCAAGAAGTCTTTTTTGCACAGTATTGAAATACTGAGGTATTTTCTTCTCTTTTTAAATATTTCACTTTTTTATATTAAATGCTGTTGACATAACTCCCTTGTTAATTTAATGTGATCTCACACCAGACCTTTGAATTAGTAATACTCCAGTGACAAGTTCATTTCTTTGGAGATTTCACATTGATGATTAGGCCCACGACTGTCTGCCTTCTCTTCATATATTTCCTCTCCCGCTCTCAGACTAATGGATGCTTGAAATGCATGTGGCTGTACGTTGAGGTATTCCCTGCATGCTCAGTGGGACGTGGCACAGGAGCACGGCTGGGGTCTGACCTGGGCCCCTGTGTCGGATATTGATGTCTGCAGATGTTCACATACAGAAAGGGCAGCCTCACCCCCTCCTGCTCCTGATAAATCATATAAGGGAGGGATTCACACTGCATTATTGATGGTCCGCAGGGAGGGATGAGAGAGGGCTTACTAGAGAAAGAGAGAGAGAGAAATAAATGCTGTTCAGCCTTTTCAGCTGCCCAAGGTTAGCCAGACACCAGTTAAGAGATCCTGACAGGTGTGTATGTGTGTGTGTTAGTGAGAGAAAGATTTTCCCCATGGGAGACGATGATCTGGAGTTTTTGAGAGCCAGCCTTGCTGTGACAGGCCTCTCCACAGCAACCTGTCAGGGCAGCCCCTTTCAAGCAGGTTTGAGGGATGTCATGAGGCTGTGGCATGGCAGTCTTTCGGAGGGGGAGGGAGAGAGAAAGACAGATTGAATGGAGAGCCGTATTTCCTGCGCTCGCCCCTCTGACTATAACAGGCATGGATTTTATGAAGGCTGTGAAGCTCAATCAGTTAGCGCACACTCCATGAAAATAATGTTTTTGTACGCAGCCTCATGCATTCTGCAACTTTCATTTTCATAATTTAAACATCAGTGCCCGTTAGGCACAAGAAGGAATTCTGGCTTTGTTCAGAGTAGCATGCTAACATACTTCTCTTACTATTTCTGCACTATTTGTGTACTATGTTTTGCACATAGAATACCCAGATGCATTTGCAATGTGTAGTGTATGACACAGCACACTGCATGGGACATTGTATCCCATAATGCACTGTGCTCAACTTGACCTCACCTTTCCAGTACCCGAAATAAGTACAACTGTAATCTCTTTTTTTTTAACTTTGAATATTTAATTAGTCTGCCGAAAGGTAAGAAATGTGACCTTCTCTGTGAAAACCCAGCTAAAGTCATTTTTTTAGATTTAATATTTGCTGCATAAAATCATCCTACATATTGTAAAGAACATTCTGTGAAAATATATTCTTGGTATCTTTAATATTGACTGAGTAAGGCCATGTCAAATATTTAAATCATAGTGAAATTAATGCTTGTAATCAAACTTTGATGCTCGTTATTTATTTCAGAATTAGAATTTTAGACTTTAGCCTGGTTTTTACAGAGAGGGTCACAAATGTTACAGTAATGTGAATTAAAAACAGAAATTGGCTATTTGATTTTAATGAGGATGAAAGACAATCGTGTAATATTGTGAGGTCACGTGACAACCATGTGGAGCTTGAAATGTGGAATGCTTGTTGTTTTGTGTAAAATTGGAATTCCATTCCCAGCATCATCTATTTCATGTGAGTATCCCAGGCCAGCATGTGATAAAATAAGTTATTTAAAATTACAACAATAATAATAATGATATTTAGTGATTTATTTATTGCATTTTGAGAGCTAAATATGTCCTATATATGATAAGTACTGTACTTGCTGCTACTATTAAGATATGGTAAACTGGTATTAGCCACCGTCATTAAAAAGGTAAACGTGAAAGAATAATTCTAAAGGCTACTTTAACAGTTTAAAGGCTGGAAAGCACTATACCATTTTTAAAATCGAAGCAGATTTTTTTTAAACACTGGGCATCATTCAGTAAATGATTGAAGATCACACATGCCAGACTTTCAGGTCATTCTGAATACAGAAAACACACAGATAAACATGCATTTTAAAATAAGCTCAAAATATCCTCTGACTGGATGGAATCATAGTCTGTAGCTAAAATAAATTATCGGAGTGGCCGTCTTACACTTATGAATTTTCTCTGCAAACTGTAATCTTCAACTGTCCAAAATCTGCAGACTGGCTCCGACTTTCAGCAACTAGTGTCGAACTCCGGAAACTTTCAGCAACTGGCATTTTCCAGAAAAGTGACAAAAGTCATGTACTGTATTTCAGGCTTATAGAAGATTCCATTTTAATTTATTATGATTTTAAGGTAGCAGATAAAAAACATCCGTAACTACAGTATTTTGTTAGAAATGTTTCAAAAATGTTGTTTTAAGGGTGATTGCTACTAGCTCCTGTAGCTAAGTGTCCACGTTACTTAAACAAGTCCCACTTCCAGTCATTAGGATTCAGCTTTTGAAAATGGCAGTAAAATTGAACCTGCCATGCAAACTCAATTCCTCTCTCTCTTCTCTTCTTCACACTGTGGTTTTGAATGAATTAGCTCCCTCTTTGATGGTTAGAAGCTTTGAAAGCTTGTCCTCTAGACGCCCAGCTGCCCACGGCTATGGTTAATTCCTGGTGCAGTGCAGGCCGCCTCCAGAGGGGGCGGGACAGGCATCTGGGGAGTGGGTGATTAGCCCTCGTTCTGCCAGCTGGAACAACCCCGCTCGCCCAGATACAAGCTCTAGAACTCGGTCTAGAGTGTTCTAGAATGCTGTAGAATGCTACAGGGGATGAATTCGATTTAGATTTTGATGCATTTAATGCCAGACTAAGGGGAATAATCTCTCCCTGTGGCAAAAAAATGAGATGATTTGATATTCTAATATTTTTTTAATTCATGCTCCAAGTATGCCCAGCTCAGCCAAAACTGGAACACATCCTTCACAGTTAACCCAACTAACATAAATGTTTTTTTTGATAATGCACTCTTAAAAATAGAGGTACTTCAAAAGGTTCTTCAAGTGATGCCACAGAAGAACCATTTTTGGTTCCACAAAGAACCATTCAGTACAAGGTTCTTTAAAGAACCATCTCTTCCTTACCTTTTTATAATCTGAAGAACCTTCTTTCAGCAAAGAACCTTTTATGAAACAGAAAGGTTCTTCAGATGTTAAAGGTTCTTTATGGGACCATTTAGACAAAAAGGTTATTCTATGGCATCGTGAAGCACCTTTATTTTTAAGAGTGTGTTTAGCTCATGTTTAGTTAATTCTGAATGTTCAACACATCTAGTTTTTTGAGTAGTTAATGTTAAGTAGTTATTGAGTTTTTTTTCTTATGCGAATGTTAAGGGAACATTCCATTTAATTTTGCGAACATTATGGGAATGTTCTCTGAAAATACTGAAACAAGTAGTAACATTTAAAAATATTAGATGAACATCCAACAAAAACATTTCAGAAAAAAGTATACAGATGTATAAAGAATACATTTTGACAACATAATTACCATTTTACATTTATGCATTTAGCAGACGCTTTTATCCAAAGTGACTTACAGTGCATTCAGGCTATACATTTTGTTTGTTATCAGTATGACCAGATAACTTTGAACAAATGTTCTGTTAATTTGACCAGAATAATGTTTGTTTATAACTTTGAGTTAACTTGACAGAACGTTTCTGAGAATGGTTCCTGTTAGCTGGGCATTCACTGTGAATCTTCTCTGATATTAGGCCTGCGATGTACATTTACAACATCGCATTCTCAGCATTTAAAACTCTAGTAGTTACTCTTAAAATATACATTCGATATATCTCACGATGTTAATTCTGTCTTGAGGTAAGTGTACTTGAGCAAACACAAATGAAGTATTTTTTCCTCGTCTTTGAGCGGCATGGCCATCTTCTTGATAATTTAAAATCCAGGTGTGAAGGAATGTCAGCTCTCTTCTTGAATAACACCATTAAACCCTCTCTGGTAGAGCTGAGTGCCAAGGTCTAGGCTGTTAGATAGCAATTATGTCTCCAGGAGAGCAAGCGGAAGGGAATTTCACTCATTTAATTGACTGTCAGGCTGCTATCTGCATGTGTGCTTACTGTAATCGGACATGTTCCACGTCCCACAAATCGTGAGCGGGCCAGTTCAAGGTAAATTTCACACATTGCTTCCTGTGGCTTTTATTCCATATTTATTAGCATTGAAGACATTTATATGCTAGCACACTCCTAAACGTTGACTAAATTACCCTTAACAGATAGAAAGAATTGCACAAAATCTTTTTTTTCCATTTATTTTAAATGGAAACTTTTGTTACATTATACATTTTAGGAAAGGGAATATATATATTTAAAATGTAAAGTTTTCTAGTCCAGGAAAATGGACCAGGAATATTGATGACTAGTCCTGCACTGCACAGTTTGTTGTCCAATCAAATGCTCCCTAGAATGAGAATGTCCCTCCCCCTAGTAAGTAGCAAATTGTAGTTCATTGCTGTGACATGTAATGCCAATTGACTATGAAATGGCACAATCTATTGGTACTTCCTGTCCAAAATTCCTGGGTAACGCTTTAATATTGGTTCAGTTGGATAATGCAAAAAAATCGAACCCGATCCGAATTATTTTATGACGGAAAAAAAAATCGTAGGCAGTGTGTAAACGTGATTGACAGAATGTGAGGTCGTATTTATTTTTCAATGTGCGAACATTTCGGACGAAAATTTGCAATGACCTTTACTCTTAATGAAAAAAAAAAAAATCCCACACACAACGTCAGCAATAGACTACTACAATGACAAAGCAGCTTATATTAAACATACAACTTCTATTAACAGAACGAATAAGATATACCCGCGTTGTAACAAATAAATAAAAGGTTTTTGGATTTTCCCCTTCAAATGAATGCTTAGTTTGGCTCATTATTATTATTAATAATAATAATTAAAAAGGCTATACAATAAATCAGTACAATGACAAATTCACTTAAACTTTGAAATTTTATTAATAATATGAATAAGGGAAATATGTTTTACCTGCATTGTATCACAAATATACATCATTCATTCATTCATTCATTCACAAATAAATAAACAGTCTTTGGATGGCCCTTTCTTTAAAACGATCATAGTTTGTGGTTCATTATTAGCCTATTAATTAAAACACATCGGCCATAAAATATTACAATGGCAAATTCGCATAGGCCTATATTAAACATCTAACTTTTATTAACAAAATGAATAAGACGGATATAGCCTACTTGCGTTGTATAAGGTCTTTTCCCTCTTTTAAAACAAATGCATTGTGATTCATTATGTTTTTTATTTTTATATATTTTTAATGAAAACAGCAACAAAAAAGACAAACTCGCTTATATTAAACGAAGAAATGAAAGTTTTATTTAAAAAAAATTGCACTTTTGGATCAGTGTCTTGCATCACTCTTGTCACGTGCCCCCCCCCCCCATTTATCAGCCCCCCCTGCCCGTTCCCGCGGCTATGCTCCAAGGTGACTCTGGGCTGCTGTGGAGTTCAAAGGCAGGTGTTCGTCAAGCAGAGGTGTTTGGCTGCTAAGCCCCATATCAGAGTTTTTCTCCAGAGGTTCAAAGAGTGAAGGTCAAACTCATGCTAAGCCGCCTCGTTAAGTCTCCATCACAGTGCGTCATTGGTCCATGAGCGTGTGTGCGTGGGGAGGATGTTGACCTCAGGCTAATTTCCTCTTGCCTCCACTGACTTTTTTTTTTAATGACACACAGACAGCTGCCACTTCTGAAGGATGTCTGTCCCACAGGGGTGCTTCATTAAGGCGCGTCTCAACCCACGCTCAAGCATGCAAGCAAACACAAAGCATGCCGCCACACGCAGACGTCGTTACTGTCTCTGATCACTGTGTTCCGTCAGCAAATTCTGTCAGATGTGATTTCCAGAGCTGCTTTTCCTCTTTCTCACTGTCAGGGGGGTTGACTGATATTTCATATGTTTTTGAACACAGCACCATTCTTGTAAAAACATTGCAGCCTAATATGTGGGATCAGCAGATTGTAGTGAAAGGAAAAACAATCATTATGCAACAGTTCTTTGCCAGATTTTTTTCTTTACAAGACAGTTAATTGACCATTTTATTTTTAAGCTCCGCCTACCTTGGTTATTGTTGCTAATTCAGATAAGCTGTACATAGTAATGGACTGGAGATTTATGTGAATAGTGTGTTTTTCAGGAAATTGCTTTCATGGTTGGTCATCCGTTGTCCTCGCTGGGATTTAAATATTGCCTAAAATTGGAAACTGGATTTTGGCTTTGTTTTCCTGACATGCTCGCTACAGTCCTCATACTTTAATTGTATGTGTATTTACATAACCGTTCTCTGTAGATCCTACCTTCTCGCATATCATGATTGGTTAATTATGTACAGTGCCTGATCACTTTGGTAAAACTACTTTTGAGTCAATACCTTCAGCAAGTATAAAAACAATCAGAAAACAATGCCAAAACCTGGACTTTTTAAGCAATTTAGAAATCCCAGCCAGGGCATGTATGGGGAAATTTAGACTTATGGTCACTATGTTCATGAAGTAAAACAGCAGTTTATCAATCTTTTTTCATGAAATAGTAGTTTATCTGTCTTTTTCATTAAATAAATTATGCAGTAACATGATTAAAAACTGCAGACATTGCAGATCAGAACTGGGAAAAATGCTTGTCGCAGTAAACTGAGAAAAGTCTCATTGCAACTTTGCAAACAGGGATTGCAACTGATAACATTAGTGTAAGCAGAATGGAAAAGTGCCACTTGCATCCTCTCTACATACCTTAAGCCATTCTTTTCAGTGAGCCAGCAACAACATTTTATAATTTTTGATTTGGAATTTCTGTAAAATGTATTTCACTGATCCTAGATATATTAGAACAAACTCAACTCAACCCAAACTTTATTTATTTAGCACTTTCAATACTACAAGTGGAACCAAAGTGCTGTACAGAGAAGGATAAAAGAAGAAACAGAGGGAAAAATTCAGAAAAGGAAAGCTTTTCTGATAATATGGTGGATGGCAATAGTTGTTAAGGTAGTCAGTAATGTTTTTAAGGTTGGGCTTAGTGAAAAATCAATTACATTATATTAAAATCAATAATAATTCCAGTCATGTTGTTCCAATTATGACACATTAACACATTTGGCAGATGCTTATATCCAAAGTGACTTGCATTGCATTTAAAGTATACATTTTATCAGTTATTTCTTTCCTTGGGAATCAAATTCATGAATTTGAAGTTACTAGTTCTATGTTCTACCATTTGGGCAACTGCTACACACTCCAAATCTCCAAATACATGCCAGAAATCCCTAATGCACAAAGTGATTGACAGGCACAGAGCATATATGATTGGCTAAAACACATTTTTTTGCTGTTTATAGGGCCGTCACAAGAGTTTTTTCAGATAATCTGTTTCAGTGTGTGAAATTGCTTATAGCAGCATTAAGTATCATGAAGAAAAATCAATATCCAGGTTCAGCAACTTTTAATAATCAAAAATATCAAGAGTGAGAATTGTTCGCTACCTTTGGAAGATTGATTTAGCATAGGTGTCATTGACTTGCATTTAAACCTGGACTTTACTGTTTCTTTTGGGTTTTATAACACATTTAGTCAAATCTATGAAGAAATTCAATTATGTTTTATTGATCATCAAAACTATCTGGAGGCCCCAGACGTGAATTTATGAGCTGGGTGTGGACAGGATCCCCCTACAAGAAAATCAAGGTCACCCCGTCTCCTCTGTAGGGCTCTTTCTACTCTCATCTTCTCATCTTCTCCTTCACCTTTCCTTTCCCTCGATACTCACCTGCAGTCAACCTCAAATGCTAGATTTGAAAGTCTGAATATTTAAAACACCTTGCTATGATTCTCTAAACATCTACTTATTCATTTATAAGGAAACCTTTCGATTGGCAAAAAATGTATAGTCTTGCACGATTTTCTGAGCTCAACTGTGTTAAAATTGTTTTGGTGTTTTTGCATTGTCAAGATCATTTGTTGTGTTTTTGAGTGAATGGAAAAAGTGTCTTGGACACAGCACAAACACATAAGCCCTTGCATGGTGCTCAGACAAACTGGTGGGGATGGGCAGGCAGGTTGGGGCAAATACCGGTCTGTGCATGAAGACTCGTTCACAACTTTCCAACCATAATTGGCTGTGTGTTAATGGCATTTAATCTGTAGGGAGAGAGAGGGAGACAGAAAATGAAAAAAGAATTTGAGAGAGTGTGTGTTTGAGAAAGTGGGACCACACAGAAGCCATAACTTTGATATCAAGTCTTTTATCGCTAAGGACAAAAGCAGTTCCAGTAAAGCTGATATGTAATATGAAAATTAATGGGCCATGTTTTTTCCCCTTGCCATTTAAGACACTGCACCCATCACACTGACCTGCCCGTGCTTGTTCCCTATACCTGGCGCTGGCTGGAGGATCTCTGCTGAACGAGTATGCAGCCAGCTCCAGGTTTGATTCATCGTTCGAATGCCCTTGTTGTAAATGAGGTGTGACGTGCATCAGCATAACATAAATTTAAAGCTTGTAAAATGTTTCAATCGCAGGTTGATAAAATATATCCGCCAGATGGTCGCGGTCATCACCTTCAGAACTCTGCTTACCAGCTTCCTTTCATGAGTTATTAATCTGCCTGTGTGCTTTAATGCACAGAATGATAGCTTGTGTCCAATGAGGAGGTGTCCATTTATTGCTCATTCTATAATTTTGTCCATTTGTTTGTCCATCTGTCAAGAAATAAACCTTCAAACTTTAAACCTTTAGTCTTTTTAAACTTTTTTTTCAATCTTTCAAAATATTTGAAATTCATTTTAATTGTAATTCTACTTTTAATTCTACGTCTTGTTTTACTACCTAAACTCATATTCAAGCATTAGTTGTATATTACAAAAATAAATCTATTTCATGCTTTTAAAAGCCAAGCGAAACTAAATTTGGCCGTGCTGAATCATCTACCATATAATAATAAAAAATAGTTGTATATATTATATGTTGATTGCAAATGTATCAT
Organism: Ptychobarbus kaznakovi; assembly: GCA_027422405.1. Taxonomy (NCBI): domain Eukaryota; kingdom Metazoa; phylum Chordata; class Actinopteri; order Cypriniformes; family Cyprinidae; genus Ptychobarbus; species Ptychobarbus kaznakovi. Next base: position 17,982,323 of record CM049810.1, on the reverse strand, counting down.
ATGTTAAATGTATGTTTTGCAGTATATATATAATATGTTGTATGATTCATTTTGTAATGCCGTCAGAGGAGAAAGATTCATTTTGGCAGCAAAATGTGTAATTTGGAGATTTAGTGCTTAAATTATAAAGTTACATGCAACTATATTCAGATTTAAAAAGCAGATTGCTTGTTTTTTGTTTTTATTGTATTGTGGCTAGGTTAACAACATTGTGAATTGAAAGAAACAATAAACCATACACAAGACAATCCCACTATAGTATATTTGAACAGAAACACTGCCAAAGCCACAGACCTTTGAGATGTTATGCAGCATTGAGCAGATTTCTTCCTGACTCGTACTGTCAGCTTTCTTCCAGGCACAGCTAAACTCCTCAAATTCAGCCTTTACCACGGTTCTTAAGCAGGAATTGATCCAGAGCTAAATGTGACCAAATCCAAAGAGCAGCCATATTACTTCATTCATCTTCCTTTATATTTGACAATGTATAGCTTTTGAATGAGGCCTTGAGGTCTTGCTCGACTCCAAAATCTCTTTAGTTTCCAAAGTTTTTCAGTGTCATGAGTAAGATCTCAAATCTCAGATCTTTCCTTACAAAATGCACGCTGAGTAAAAGAGAAGACAAATCTATTTTTAGCTTATAATCATTGTCCACAAATATAAAATACCTGCTGCATGATGGAAAAAATAAGACCTTTCTCGCTTTCTGAACAAATCTCATTACTGTCACTGTGCTTTTGAGTTACAAAAGCCATTCACAGTAGTCAGAGGTTTCTGTCCTTAAGTTAATACATGCTGAAAATAGTTGTCACGACATAATAATGAGCTATCTTTCACTTATCAGTGGCTCATCACCATTATGTGTGTATATAGAGAGAAATCATTTACAGTTTACGTCCACGACTATTCATCCATTGTAGTGATCTCACCAAAACCACAGGCTCCTGGCTAGTTCTAAAGAGAAGTAATTATTTGGTCATATTGCTCTTATTGCCTGTCCTTTGTTGCTCATGTGGTTGCACAACTGCAAAAGAAATATAAATGAAAAACACACATTGACAAAACACATTGACAAAACACTTTAGCTCTATCTTGATAATAGAATATGTATTTATCTCTATTGATATGACTAGTAATGATTTTTCTCTTTGACATAAAATACTACATTAATAAATACTTTTCTGATGTGTTCTTAAACTTGAAAATTCATCTTTTTTTTCCTTAAATTCAAATTTGAATGACATTCTGCTTTTTTGCTAAACCTTTTTCATTCTTTTTTATTATTGCATGGAATGGCCCTGCATGCAAAATACACAAACTGTATCAAGTCCTTGCACACATCCCTCTCTTTTCCCCTCTTTTTCTTTGTCCTTGTTTGTGCACAGGTCCACAGAAAGAAAATTACTCAAACACAGTTCAACCAATCTCTCTGATAAAACAGTGAAACTTGCACTACATTAATAATACTTTTCTGATGCTTTTGCATCTTTTTTGCAATTGTATTTTCTAATTAATTTGATGATGAGAAACAAAAGAAGCTCATACGAGGTTTGTAATATGATGATGAGAAATTGCATTTGCTTTTTTCCTTGCAAAGTGAGCAAAATATTATTTGATTGAAATATTATATGATTGTATCTGTAAAAGATCATTTTCTCTGCATCTTCTCTTGCATGCATGTTTGGCGCTCTAATAAGCCACCAGCAATCAAGCTCAATTCAGTCGTTCGCCCAGGCGAAGAAAATGGCAGCTGGGGACATGGAGTTAGCTGCGCTTTTACTCTCACCTCTCTGATAAACACGCTACAGCGTCGCCCTGCCCCCTGGTTCCCTGTATGGCTCCTAATAAAGCCGCTGACACAAATGGCACCATTATCATCTCCTCCTATCTGCACCCTGGATAATGTGAAAACTAGAGTCAGCACAGCGGCTAAAAATAACTTGCTCGCATCTAACCATAGATGCCGTTTCTAATACAAGTGGAGGTAGAACAATCTAAGTTAAGGCTCATCATCTTTCCCCAATTGTCCCTTTATATAATGACATTAAATAAATGAAATGCTGTTATATATAATCTAACATAAGAAATATGTACAAGCTACAGGCACTCAGAAAAATGCAGTAATCATGACTAATATGACTAATTCATAATGGTTTTATGAAATTCCTAGGTAACAGCTTGTAATGTAATGACATAATATTCATTTGATTTTAAATATATTGCCTTAGCTCATAAAGTTAAAGGATTAGTTCACCCAAAATCACCCTCAGGTCATCCAAGATGAGTTGTTCTTCATTGGAACAGATTTAATAAGGGTTGAAAACAGCTAATAAAAACATCGCAATCCACAACACGACTCCTGTTAATGTCTTATGAAGCGAATAGCTACATGTTTGTAAGAAACAAAAATCTATTACTTAGGCATTTTAACTTCAAACTGTCACCTCTGGCCAAAATACAAGTCCATAATCAATGTTTTTGGACTGTTTTCGCTTGTAAACGGTGGTTTATCTGTGCACATTTCTCTTCTGAATCAAATGACACAACTTTTTCACTAGCGAAAACAATAGTAACAATGGATAGAGGACTTTATTTTATTTTAGCCATGGAGCAAATGTTTGGAGATATAAAGATCTTAATGATGGATTAGTTAATTACAAACATGCAGCTTTTTGTTTCACAAGACGTTAATTGATGGACTGGAGTCATGTGGATTACTGTGATTTTTGTTTATTAGCTGTTTGGTCTCTGACGGCACCCATTCAGTGCAGAGGATCCATTAGCGAGCAAGTGATGTAATACTAAATTTCTCCAAATTTGCTCAGATGAAGAAACAAACATTTCTACCTCTTGGGTATGTGTACAAAGGGTGTGTACATTTTCATTTTTGGGTGAACCATTCCTTTAACCAAATAAAAAGCAATATTTTAAGCTATGTGAATCACATGTCCAGAATTATTTTTATATCACATTCCATACTAAATGGAAAAAAATTCTCAACTTTTTTTACTATAATGAATACTGTGTTTTTGGTTCCCATCTTAACAAGATTGGTTTTGGAATTGTACTTTTTGCTTTCAGCAGTGAGTGCTTTGGCTTATGTTTTTGTTGTTTTGTTTTGTATTTTCTTTATCTTCAACTGTCATTTTCTTGAGCAGGGTTGTGTCATGAAACACTTTGCAGTTTCACATCAAAGGATGCGTGTGGAGTGTGTGTCATTCAGACTAGAAAAGCAGTGCATAATTAAGAGTGCTCATGGGAAAAGGAGAGCAAATTAATCACTGAGAGACTTATCAGCCTTAGGGCACACAGAGGCACCAACGTGTTCCTACATCTTTCCTCCTTCAACACTCACACAGCATGGGCCGCCAGAATTGTGTTAACCAAGAATAACTACGCAACTAAGTTTATTTAGCTAAGTAAAGTTAACCTTGTTTACGTAGTTAGTTGCAGTTCTCAAATTTGAGATGTTACAAGGGAGCTGATATTTAGTCTGCTAGCTAGACTTTTCACTCTCTATATGTGACCCTGGACCACAAAACCAGTCATAAGGGTCAATTTTTCGAAATTGAGATTTATACATAATCTGAAAGCTGAATAAATGAGCTTTCAATTGATGTATGGTTTGTTTCAAACAACTGGGGCAGCAAGAAGATTTTTGAGAAAAAATATGAATATATGAAAAATATGAAATAAATGTAATTATGAAATATTATTACAATTTAAAATGACTGTGTTCTATATTAATAATATTTACATGTTTATACATTTATATATTCATATTTATATTTATTATATTTTAAATTTATGTTATACTTATATTTCATATTATATATAAATATATATTATATATGTAAACATAACATATTTTTCTTAAATATATACATGCATGTGTCTGTACTTATATACATAATAAATATACACAGTAAACACACATATATTATATAAACAAAAACTTATTTTGGATGCGATTAATCGCGATAAATAGTTTGACAGCACTGATATATGTATATATATATATATATATATATCAAATAAATCTGGAAAATACACACACACACATATATATATTGTTTTACAAAGACAGCAATTTATTTTCAAGGATATTTTAGGAGGGTGGGTCCCTCACAAGGTTTTCATATTTAGAGGTCTTTGGCATCAAAACATTCAAAGACCTCTGCTTTAAAAACCCAGAAACTAATATTCTGACCTGAAGACTCTATAATGTAACATCAGAGCTTATTTGATCTCAAAGATTATTACAGCCAACCAACATCAGGAAAGAATGTGTAAAAAAAGAGGACTGGAATTTCAAGTAATATGTCAGGTGAACGTGAAAAGACAGACAGACAGACAGACCTAAAAAGACAGACAGTGTACAATAAATAGAATTGTGTCCTCAAATTCATCTTTACACAAGTGCAGCTGAACTATTTCAGCACACAGGCACAGTGGATGGCAGCCGAGTCTTTAGTCACCACTCTGTTCTTGATGAATTCTCCTGGTTGAAAAGAGAAACAGTCCATTGTGCCTGAAAAGCCCTCACATACTGTTACTTTTACAAATCAATATCAGATTGTTTTTAAGAGCTGTAAATCTTACACTCAACACTTGTGTCGGACAGAGCGGAGGGCTCAATACGGACCGCACACAGTCCGATATGTCCATGCCCCCCATTCTTGTCTGCCCAATTCAAGTGTCAGCTTGTGACTGATCCTTGCATAGGCGTCTCCATGCCACTTTTGTCTCTGCTCAATGGAGTGCAAGGCCTACCTCTTAATCATTGATCCAATTAATTTAGGGAACTTCTCTTCTAAACAAAAGGGTCATTGAGAGAAAAGGCTCACACAATCGCGATGACTTCATACTGAGTATGTACGGTGATTGACGTTTGGGCTAAATGTGCTGTAGCTCTTTTGAAGGGTTCAAATTTATGGACTTAGAGGCCGTGTTCATTAGGATTGGCCGCAGTGGGAGAGCTGAGGTTTAAATACCTCATTAGTGTTGCTTTGCGACCTCGCTAAACCTGCTCAATAGCCTTTCAGCGGATGCCCACCTGTATGTGTCTGAGTCTGGGATATTTACCCAGAATTCACTCCTCCTCGGCTGGGGAATTCAACCCAAAAGAGCATTAGCTAAAGGAGATCATGCTACGTTAATTGTCAGTGACGATATGAAATGTAATGGATTACAGTAAGCACTCAAGTGCTTAATGATTTATAAGCAAACCATAAACAGAAGGCAGCTCAATATGGAACAAATATTGCTAAACATCTTTATGTAATGATTTACTGAAAGTAACCCACTAGAGCTCAATCTATACGTATGAAATTGCTGAGATAATAAGACGCTATTGATTGTATTCAGCTTAGTGGTGTGTCTGGTTAGAGAGCCAGTTTTGAGAAAGACCCAGAGCTTCTTAAAAGCATTGCAGTTCAACCAACAAGCTTTCAAAGCAGACGTTGACTACAGTAACACATAACAGAATTGACAACTGCCCCTAGTGTTTTTAATATTGTTTTTGTTTGTTTTTGCACCTGAGAATGATCTTTTTACATTAGGCTATGCTACAGACATGAATGAAAACTCAAATTGTGTGGTTTGTTGAGGAGAGAAGAGAAGTGATATCATTTTTCTAAAGAGTCATATTTATGATTTTCAGCTGTTGAGTCTCACCATAGGTACACATTGAAGCAAAAATATGAGTCATGACAAATATCATATGTGACACTTGGGGATGACTTTTTTTTACTTGAGCATGTAAGCAAACACTTGGAAACCACCGATGAGTACAATTCAGAATTTAGTTCATTTCAGTTAATGATTTGAAATTTGAATTTAATTTTTACTTTTTTAACATATGTAAAAATTAAATAAATACCAATTCAAAATATTGAATTGGTCTCAATAATATTAATATAACACTGATTGACAGCACCCCACAGGAACTTAAATTGGAGGAAGTGGAATTTATTGGTATATTTTAGTAATTTACTATATATTTTACTAATTTGCTTTACACACACACACACACACACACACACACACACACACACACACACACACACACACACACACACACACACACACACACACACACACACACACACACACACACACACACACACACTGCATAAAATATATAGTTGTTTTTATAAATATTTAATTTAGAAATATAAAATATGAACTATACATAAAGTAAATAGTTTATAGATTCAAGCAGGTCTGCCATAAGGCCTATAAAACTTGAAGCCTTTTCTAGACTGTAAATCATTTTTTAAAGCTGAGAAAAACGCTTTACAAGAAAAAAAAACTTTAACTTCTTTTATCTTTAATTCAGTATTACTTGCCATTTTTTTGTGAAATGTACAAGCAATTTCTAAGTGAAAATTGTTTCAAATTAAATCTTACACCATTTTTTCAGTGTAGTTAAAGATTAAAATTTTGAAATGATATTACTTTATTTGAATTTCAAATGAATTGGAGTTTAAGAATCAGCCTTGATGTTAAAGCTCTGGCAACCACCCACATCACCCTAAAATGTACATGTTATTTAGTTTTATATATCAGTTACAGTAACTTTAAATTTAAGAGTTTCATTGTATAACATTTGATTCAACATCTTTATTGAATTGGATGAGCACTCTCAAATCATCTACCCTACGAATAAGTGCTATTTTTAAACATGAGCTTTCCGATAAGCTCAAGGGATGAACAAAACTAAGCACAGAAAGCGAATAAATATCTCAGAGCAACATTCAGATCGCATGGCAATGACTATGTTTATTTCCAATACAATGATTCACTTTTCCAATTACACTGTTTCTAATGTTCCACAGTGTCAATGACAAGATTTGTAAATATCCAGAAATGCTTCGGGTGGTTTCCACAACCAAAAGGTTCAACAAGTCAAGTTTGTATATCACGTCTGTTGTAACTGTTAAGGCAGCATTAATTACATTGAAAGGTGCACAATGTTTTCTTGGGATGTAAAATTGTTTCCTTATGGGGGGGGGGGGGGGGGGGATATGCATGGTCCTCATTAATAAATCTGTTTTTATGTCGGGTCTTGTTTTTCCTGGCGATGCCCATTTCTGGAATCCATCAGGGAGAACAATATACCCCCCATTAACTGGCTTAATAGGTAAACACACAATAGCTTCAGTGTAAATCTGGCCCCAAAACCCCCTGCCTGCCGGCGTCTCTGGGGGAGAGCACTTTCACAATGACACAGGAGAAAAGGCCTCCTTCAAAACGTCTGAAAGGAAAAGCTTGCTCCCATCGACTGCTAGGGGAATACTTGCACACAGGTGTGCTGGGAAGGAATGACGGAGATGAGGAGACCAGGAAGGTGGAAAGGGAGAGAGACATAGAGTCTCAATTCACATATTTCAAACGTGATGTAATGGTTAAAGTACAATCTAAAGTCAAACATTATAACATATGGGATTCTACCAAGGCTTAACACTTTCCAGAGACACCATGTGTGAGAGGTTGTGTATGTGCGTGTGTGTATGACATAAAGCGAGACAGCTATGAATTCATCTCCAGGGATTCTCTGCACCGCTGACAAGTAGCAGGAACTATGCGATGTATGCGTGTGTGGATGGCAGGTGTAGGATCTGGAGAGCAGTAAAGATATATGGAGGAAAAGTTTCTTTCCTCAGTCCATAAAAATATTGGGTTTCTGCAAAGCTCCTTTTGGGTGGATGGGCTTTGACACCGTGACTGATTCTGGGGCATCACATCAGGTGTCATAGACACTCATTTGGGACATCCCAGATGAACAGAGGAGTTTTTGTCTGCTCTCTCGCCATACTCATGACAGAAAAATCTAATAAATCAGAAATGAGATCACATTGGTTGTGAAATCTCAATTGTATCTCTTAGACAGCAATGCAATTGACTTTTTCTTTAAAGTGAATAGTTTACCCCAAAATCTCCAAGACTTTCTTTCTTCTGTAGAACACAAAGGATTTTTTGAAAATCGTTTCAGTGGTTTTCTGTCCATACAATGAAAGTCTTTCAAAATACCTTCGTTTGTGTTCCACAAAAAAAGAAAGTCATACAGTTTTGGAGTGAAATGAGTGTGAGTAAATGTTAAAAGTATTCAACATGAAAGTAAAGTGATAGTCGCTTTATACCTCATGCTTTTCAGATATTCTACGGCAGGCCCTGGTATGTCTCATAGTTACAGAAATTATGTGAATAGTGACTCACATTATAAAGTTTGCAGTCAAAAGTCAAAGATTTAATCATTTTTCGAATTCTAAAAATACCAAAATATCTTGCCTATGCTTTCCATGCTACTTTGAAAGTTCTATACAGTTACGGTATGTTCACAATTGTCTGATTTATGTCTATTTTTCTTTCTCCTTCGGAATGTGGAAATATCTTATTTTGATCCTTAAAAGAACATAGCCTAACTTCATTAAAGGTATAAATGTATTGTTTAGCAAAAAATTATATATTTTCTTCATTTACTCATATTGTTTCAAAAACCTCTATTACATTATTTCTACCTTGGCAAAAGACAAAAGAAGAAATTTTAATTAAAAAAGAAAAAAAATCCATGTCTTTATCTTCATACAGCCAAAGCCAGTGGGCTTCAATGTTGTTTGAACGTCATCTTATACATTCAACAGAAGACAATCAGTCACAGGGCTTTGAAACAAACAACACAAGGGTAAGGAAATGATGACAATGGGTGAACTATACCTTTAAGCCTCATGCTCCTCAGATTGTTATTCAAAGAAAGTCTCTGGTAATCATTCTCTCACACTGTATCTCAACATTGTATCAACATTGTCTCTCACAGTAAAGTCTTATGTAGATTTAATTATGAACTCAAATTCCACCAAGACCAAATTATTAATTTGATCATTGTAATTACTTTGTCCACAACTCTGTTTGTTTTTATTTCTCCTTAAGAAAATTATGAGGTAAGAATGTTGTCCCAAAGTAGTAACTGACAATTCCATAAAAGCCATGGTTCACCAAATATGTACATTTTCCTCATCATTTTCTCACCTTCATCATGGCCTCGTGTCTTTCGACCTGGATGACCTTTTATCTGTGGAACACAAAAGGAGATGCAGAGCTGCACTTGAAATACAATGAAAATGAATGGTGACCATAAAGAAAGGTTTTCATTGGAAAACTTCCTAAATTCCATGATTTTCCACCAATAAAGCTATCACATGGCTGCAGAAGACGGAATATAGCTCCTGAGTTGTGTATACTACTTTTTGTGCTGTCCTTTTTGGACCTTAACATCCACTGGTCACCATTCATTTTCACTGAGTTGGATAAAGAAGCTTTAGAACTTCTGTTAAACATCTCATTTGGTGGTCTATTGAAGAAACAAAGCCATATGGTTTTGGAACAACATGATGTTGAGTAAAGGAGTTTTATTTTTGGTCGAACTATCCCTCTAAGTCTCCTAAACTATGAACGATACACAATTCCACATGTAGGGCTTTACCAACATAAGGCTAGTGCTTTTCTCTTCTTGTCTCACACATGTAAATCAGACAGATTTAGGTTCATCATGGAGGCCTTACATAAGACGTTACTGCAGCAACCACGTCAGAACCTTTTACCTGCAGTTCAGGCACCCCATGCTTTCTGCATGCCTTTGGAGCAATTCACGCTTTCAGCTGCCCTGAAAAGAATCTACATATTCTGTTTACAGTGGGCCTCTCCTTTCTTCAGGCTCTCCCAGCCATTGCCTCATATCGTTCTCCCCCTCTCCTCGCTGCCTGTCCTAAGCCTGGAGGAGATGAAGAGAAGAAGAAAAGAGAGGGATAGTCTCCCCTGAGGGGCCCTAGCGAGACAGAGAAGCAGACTTTCAGAGCTACCCGTCATATTGTATATGCATTGAATGGGCCTTCGGTGTAGAGTGGGGGATTTGTTGTATATTCCTCTTCTTCTTTGTTTGTGTGCATTTTTTCCCGTCTCTACCTCCTGCATTCCCCCTCTTGCACTCAGAAGTATGAAATATGCTCTCCAGCTGTAGAAGGGGTGCATGGAGCGATCTGACAGACAGAGGACGTGAACAATACGTCTCCCGGATGGTATTCACAGGAATGAAGCTTGAGTAGCTCTTCAAAATGGCTGTCTGCTTTCTGAGAGCCCAGGTTGGACCCCTCAGTGTCTCTCGCGATGCGTTAAAAGCCCCTAGCAGCATCTGTATTTATCTTAGAAAAGACACTCTTATACCTTTTAGGGATTGGATGGACTCCTGTTTCCCCGCGTATCCTTGCTAAGATCATGGGCCTGTGGTTTTGCATGCAGATTGGCTTTGTGGGCACACCAAGTCTCTGGTGGTATCGTGGGGGAGAAACGAGGCAGTTTTAGCTTAACAGTTACAGAACCAACAGTGGCGCCAGGGCTTCAAGTCTTTGCAGATGGACCTTCAGCGATGCAATTAGGGAGCTACATGCAATTTCTGATACAAAACAGTTTCTGGGAGAGCATAAACAGATACGAATGTTATGCATGGTGATTTATGAATGTTTGTGGGTTAAGATTTTTTTTAAAGCAAACCATCCGAATAGCTGTTTAAGGAACAAGCTGCTCATAACCTAAAGCAGTAAAGCTATAAAGATGTTATTTAAAAGTTACACTATAAGCTACTAACAAAAGTATGGCTGACTACACTGAAGTTAATAAGGGGCAGATATATATTCTTAAAACTATTAGATAATTTTTTTTGTAATCAAAAACTGTAAGTATTTTCATTGGGATGACAGCATAAAAACTGCAACTGAAAAATGAGTCAAGTTAGTTAAGTTCATTCAAGTGATTCATCCTAAATGGTTTTATCTCTGATATGTAGCATTGGAAAGCTGATTCACTCTAGTGAATTGGTTTGTTTCTATTCAATTCCTATCTCCATTAGAACAAGAGCATGGAAATTGCTATTAAATTTTAAATTAAAATCTAATGATTTGACTCTTTCTAAAATGATTCTTTCTCATATGTAGCAAGGGAAATTCGTTCTAGAGAATCATTTCATCCTAAATCTCTCATATTGAAATTTCAGATGGTTCTGTCTCATACGTAGCATTGGAAAGTTCAGATGGTTTACAAGAATTGAACAAACTGAATCTTTAGAATGTATCAGTTCATTTGGAAAATTGTTGTCAAAAAGGATGCAAAAAATTCCCTTATTAAATTTCCTACATGACATTTTAGTGATTTTTAAACAGAATAGTTCATTAAACATTGTCTTTGATTGTAAATTTATCAAATTAATTAAGTATTCTAGTTTTTAAAGTTACACTTTGTTATGTTTGAGAGCTCAAATGTAATGCCAGTCTAATTGGAATTGTATGAAAAAAATCTTTATAATCCTTCATTGTGTTATGCCAGAAAACTATGGTTCTGATTAAATTATCAAGTATTTATCTGGATAGGTATTGCTCATTTAGATAGCTTTAGTGTAGTTTTTACTTTTTAAGGAGATTGTAGTGTAACTAATTCCAACTTTATCTACTCGAGCTGAATGTGAAACAGCTTGTGCATGCTAAAACCTACAATGAGCGATTTGTGCTACTGAATAGGACTGTTTTGTACGGCCATGTTACTCGAAGTATCATAATGTCAGCTGTAAATGTGTGAAACTATTGCACTGATTGTTTTTCGGGAAGTGCACATGTGCTGGTTATTTGATTCATCAGGATAACACTATAAAACTAGAATGTGCAGTAATACTAATGCTATGAAATTACTAGACTTTCCTTTTTGCTTAATGTCTCCATTTACAGTTCTGTCCCTTAGGGTACGAAATTCACACTGTGGAACAGACAGGGACTGTTCTCTAGCTCCCGCTCCACCCGAGACTTAGGTTGCAGCAGAAATGTTTTATTAAGCATTTGCTGTATTTAGATCATTATTGATTGAGCCAGCTCTCCACCGGGTGTTATTCGCCTTACGCCTGGGTATTATATTTTAAATGCACATGCAATAACACCCAGCGGTGAGCTTTGCAAACAACTAACTGTTCTGTTCTCCATGCTGACTAGAAACATTTCAGTGGTTATTTTTTAGTGATCCCAAGTGATTCAAGCTGAAGTGGCTGAAAAGTGTATTGTACCTGGACAAGCCTGTAGCACTGAATTTAGGTCAGCAGTGCATTTGAGTTTGTGATGGATGAGTTCTACAGGTCTACTAATCAGCCATCGTCAGGTTTGCTCATATAGCCCCGTGTTGTTAATGCATCCACACCAGTAGGAGCAGCGTAACGTCTGTGTGAGTTTAACCCTGCAGTTTGACCTGACACATGCTTGAAATTAAAAATTCAGTAATATATCACCTCCGATGTCTCAAAGCACAGAGAGGACATTACTTAGAACTTGCTGTGGTTAAACATATTAGAGTTCAATATTTTACATGAACTGTGCTGGAGATGTCAACTTTAAAGCGGGCCAAGGGAACAACATTTGTTAAATTAATTCAAAAGGATAGAGCGTGGGCATTTGTTTTTTTTTAGCCTGATGTGGAATTCACATTAATGTCATTATGGATGATTTAACAGGATAAAAAGTATGATATAAAACAGATCGACTCATAATTGTTTTCTATTTTTAAAATGTAATTTATTCCTGTGATGGTAAAGAATGATTAGTCAAATTGCATTTACAACTCAGGTTTCGGCTTAAAAAGCTCTGTCGATGATTTACAGTCATTGTTGCTAAGACATAATTTATCATGTACTACCATATTTTAACAATTCAAACAAACACGGACAAGATACATGCCAGTTTTAATTGATTCCATTTCTTTGCCCCGTATCATCAGTTTCTTTAAAACAATTTCACAACAAGTTCATGTTTACAGTATACTGTAACTATATACTTAGAAGTAACACAATTTGTAGGCTGCCCCGAGGGACAGGCAGCGAGCTTGCCAACAACTTGGATAGAAAGGGATGTTTTGTGAAGAAAGGTCTGAACCTCTGCCTCTTCTCCGTGCTAACATTACTGCGTTGGAATGTCCAGGTCAAGAGAAACTGTTTGTGCAGTCACCATGGCAACTGCTGATGTGTTAATGTAAAAAGCATACATGTACGTATATTGGACCAGAGAGGTATTGCGTTTATAAAATTCAACTGCTAAAGTCATTAAAACTCCTATTAGCACTGTGGTGAAAATGCCTTAAGACATAAGGATAGTCTTTTGCGGATATGCATGCCGACCTCAGTCTTTATGTACTACTGTTAAAGTATGTCCTTGTTAAAGGGGACTCAGAATTATTACTGACAAACTGTAATTAGTGGTATTTACAAGTACTTTTACTATGGCTTATTTAAAGGAATAGTTCATCCAAAAATGAACATTTGTGGAAATATTTACTCACCCTCAGGCCATCTAATATGTGATAAGTTTGTTTGTTCATCGGAGCAGATGGATCCTCTGCAGTGAATGGGTGATAAAAAACATGACAGAAATCCACTCCCAGTCCATCAATTAAAGTCTTATGAAGTGAAAAGCTGTGTGTTTGTAGTAAACAAATCCATCAGTAATACGTTTTTAACTTCAAACATTTACTTCTGGCTAAATTTCCTCTATCTATAATATTGCTTTCTCCAGTGAAAAAGCTGTCTTGTCTGATTTAGGAGAAAAATATGCACAGACATAACACTGTTTACAAGTGAAAACAGACCATAACAGGGGGTGGACTTTTTCAATAGAGGAAGCGTTATTATATATTATGGACTGGTAATTTGGCCAAAAGTTTTTTTATAAACGTGCATTTTTTTTGCTTCACAAGATGTTAATTGATGAACTGGAATTGTGTGGATTACTTGTGGATTATTGTGATGTTTTTATCAGCTGTTTGGTCTCTCATTCTGACGGCACCCATTCACTGCAGAGGATCCATTGGTGAGCAAGTGATGTAATGCTGAATTTCTCCAAATCTGTTCAGATGAACAAACCAACTCATCTGCATCTTGGATGACCTAAGGATGAGTACATTTTCATGAAATTTTTATTTTTGGGGTGAAGGATTTGAACACAATATAAAACTTAACCATTAGGGCTATGGACATAGCTCTACAGCTCCAATCATGCAGCTTGGTGAGGAGAATTATACATTCCAGAAGCATTTAGAAATGTGTCTCGAGTTGAAGAAGGCAGTCGAGCCATTTGACTGCAGCAGCTGTGGTTGCGTGAGTGTGAGTGAGACAATGGCGTATTCTCCTGCATGCCTGTGCGCGGCCCAGTGCCTGGGGAGGATTTATCGCTCCAGAGTGTGCGACCCCGAGCAGTGTGGAGCAGGAGATGATGTCATGACTTGGCACGGTTCCAGCCCCCCCGGCTTGATGGTGCAGGTCTGACACCAGGCCATAGGCCTCACAGTAACACACGCAATCCCATCATACCCCACACACTGCACCCATTTACGCAACACACAATGGCTTAAAACCCTCATTGCAATCCGCCCATCACATCGGTCCCTCAAGGCCTAATCCATTGAAAATCACTATAAAATCCGGACACAGTCTCTGCCTATCCAAAATACAAACCCCTCAGAAAACCCAAATAAAACAACACCTCAAAATACCCCCCACACAGCCAACTTCATGCAATACAAAAGCACTCGCATACGGCATTCATCAACCCTCAAAATACGACACATAGCCAACATTTTTTCTTCTTCTGTGCAACACAAAAGGTGAGTTTTTGGAGTTAACACAAGGCTACTAAAGGTTTTCTGGATATGTTTTGTGGCTGTTTAGCTCAAAAATGACAAATAAAACATAAAACCCATAAAAATAGCTCGAAACTGAATTGAAATGTAAGTTATTTGTCCTTAATTTGCTTTGTTTACAAGAGAAGTATCATTGTCTGATTCGAGAATCAATAGTTGTTTTGATTTGGATCTTTTCAATGAATCAGTTGATCCAGTTCCTCTGAATGATTCGTTCATTGAGTTCAACTCATTGGTCCATTCCCAACAGTGAATAACGGCTCCGATTTTAGTATGTTCCTCACACAAAACTGATTTCAGAAGCCTTGGAATGTACTGCATCAGTTAGTCTTATGGTAATTATTTGTTATTTTGCAGCTTAGCAGCCCTGTTCACGTTCACTTTCATTATATAGAAAAGATGTGTTCCATAAAAGATCATGAAGAAAAGGCATATGCATTTTGGAGATGGGTGTGTTTATTTTTGGGAGAACAATTATTTTGTATTTAATTTTTTTATTGTCTTTATTCAAAAAAAATATTTGTTAAAGCTGAAGTTCAGTTAAGATGAATGCTTTTACATTTTTACTGAACATACGTCATTCACCCCTTTAAAATATTTCTTATTAATGGAATACTTCACCTGTACACTGGTATTTTAAATACAAAATGAATGTGAAAGACATGATGTACTCACATCTACCAACATCACTATGGGCTTAGACTCTACTCTGCTGCCCGGCAACAGACAGCATAACAGTGTGAATCACTGTGACGACCATCTGGGTCTCTGCTAGAGTCTTGCCAAGGCAGAGAGAGAGAGCGTGGAGGGAAGAGAGACACTGCATTCCTTCAGTAAGAAGTCTTATTCTTTCGTTCACCCTCTCTCTTTCCGTATGTCTCTATCTGGCACTCACTGAAGTCACAAACCACATGAAAGCAGCAGAGCTTTAGCCAGACTGATGAGTGCATGGATTTGCTTTTTTTGTCCAACAAAGTTTTGGCTTTGCTTTATTACAGTAAATGAGAGATATGAACTTAAACCTCAGGTCTTCAGCACACACCCTCGTTCAGTACTGCAGAATGAGGCTGTGAGAGGACCCACAGCCACCCTTTTACAAATGCATTTGTTATACATCACCTGTCTTGTTTGAAAATATTTTGAATTATTTACTTTATTTGTATTATTTATTTTATTATTTCCTTTTATTGCTTTAATTAAAAAAAGAAGAGCAGATTTCATTTTTTTTACCCTAGTTTAAAATATATTCAATTAAAAGCTTAATTTTTTTACAGTTTATGTTTATATTTATTGATGTAGCAAATGCTTTTTTTTCTGAGATGACTTACAACTGAGGAAAAACATTAGTTATTACTTAGAAAGGAAACAGCCTTATTACAAATGAACAAATAAAAGAATATAATTGAAAATAATAATAATAATTAACAAGAAGCTAGATTAGCCGTGTAAATGCAGTCAGTTGAGCTACTGGAACAGTTTTCATTTATTAACATTTATTTAATTATAGAAAGGGTGTCTTTGTACGCATATACGATGTGTATTCAGCTATTTATTTTTGAAAGGCGATCTCCCAAAAATGATCTTAGTATTTTTGTCTTGTTTTTCAGTACAAATATCTAAACACTATTAAATCAAGATACATTTATTTCAGAAGCAAAATTACTTCATATTAGTGAGTTTATGCTTAAAAGAAGAAAAACTATCTGCCAATATGGTGAGAAAAATAAACTTGAAGGGAAAACAAGATTATTTTTATTGCCCCAGTGGCAAATATTTTTTAATGCATTTTTATCAGATTTTTCAGAAAACAAAATATCTGATGTCAATTTGCATTTGCCTAAGTAAATGTACCTTGATTAAAAAATATTTAGATAGTTACTGGAGAACAAGACAAAAATATAGAGTAAGAAAATTTCTTTGCAATTTGTCAACACAAGTGCTTTTAGGTCTTAAGAGTTACAGTACATTGAAACCATTCATATACATTGAAAATGATGGTTGTGGTATGCAGATGAGATAGTTCCTCCATTACTTTGAGACGCTGAGTTCATGGGGTGTATATATTTGTATTTGCATGTGCATAGGTGTCTATACATTTTTCTGGTGTGTGGTCCAAAATCCTTGGGAAGAAGAAAACTGGTTGGTACTGTGTGTGCTGGGGGGAATGTACCAATCGGTCATGGCCGGTGCTTTGCCACTAAAACCGAACTGAAACATTGGCACTACCCCCACGGACCCCAACCCAGACTTGTGTTAATTGAATAGCAGGGGGAGACCAGGGGAGGCTGGGAATTGTATGCATGGAAAACTGAGGAATTTATCACTTTCATTTGCATAACAGGATTAATAGGCCTTACCTCTGTATTCAAGGGCAGCAAGAGAGATGAAAGAGGGCAAAGTCGGTTTGTCTGTGTGTGCGCACAAAGAACACACCTGCTTGGCACTGATGTGGTCTATAAGGAGCCGTGTAAATGGACATTCAGGCTCACAAGAGAGAAAAGGAAGCTCTGTATGTGCTGTCATTGTTTGATAAAATTACATTCATTTATTATTGATCATTGCTGTAGCTCCACAGGGTCAACTGGGTCACATTACCCCACACGCCACAGTGGGATCCAGCTCAGAGTTTCAGAGAGAGCCCAGTGACATGCCATTCTAACCCTCCTCTTTCTTTTCCTGTTTCTTTTCCCCCTTGATTTCTTTCTTCTGTCTTTTGTCTTTTTTTCCTGGGTGTCTAATTTAATCTAACCTAACCATCTACTCTTTCTGCGCACTCCATATTACAAAACTATACGTGTAGTATGCCAGCATGCTATTCCTATATTGCAGACATGGCGTGATTAGTATGCTATTTCGATATGGCAGAAATGGTAAGAGAATGATGTTAGAATGCTATTCTGAAATGGTAGATATAATAAGAGTAGCCTGCAAGTATGCTATTTCTATATAGAAAAAAATAGCAAGAGAAGCATGGAATGATGCTGTTGTATGGCAGAAATATTATTGAGTAGTATGCTAGTATAGTTTTTCAATATGGCAGAAATAGTATGAGTAGTAAGCTATTCTGATATGGCAGAAATAGTGAGAGCAGTATGCCAGTACAGTATGCTATTCCAATGTGGTGGAAATAGTAGATTAGTATGCAAGTATGCTATTCCAATGTGGTGGAAATAGTAAGCTAGCATGCTAATATGCTATTCTTATATAGAAGAAATATAGTAAGAGAAGCATGATAGTATGGTATTTTCATAAGCCATAAACAGTAAGAGTAGCATGCTAGAATGCTTTTTCAAATAATGCAGAAATAGTAAGAAATTGTATGCAGATATGTTATTGAATGTGGCATAAATAGTAAGATTAGTATGCTAGTATGCTTTTCTTATTAGGAACAATAAGAAAGAGAAGCATGGTAGTCATGAGGCATGCTAGTATGCTGTTCCGATGTGCCAGAAAATAGTAAGATTAGTATGCAAGTATGCTATTCTGAATTATGCCTTAGTCATCTAGTTTTCCTGCATCGTTTCAACATTTCAAACAAAGGAAAAATTTAAATAAAAACAATCATGTGAAAAAAATAAATAAATGTGTGTTTCCACTACGTTTCCTATCATACAGTATTGAACATCTGTTAATGCACAGTATGGCTGAGAACATGAGCACCACAGCCAGTGTGGGTAGATCTTAGAGCGATGAAAGATATGATTTGATGACTAATATTGGCCAGATGTGAGGTAGATTATGGGAATCTAACCATGAGAGACAAACAGTCCTCATGTACATGCAGCACTCCGCTGCATTGAAATTCAATCACTTTAATTTGGTTTAGAATGATCAACCCTCCTGTGTTCTTCTCATTCACTAGGGTAATTGAGTTCTGACTCTGCTTAAGTGGGCCGAAGTGGACCAGTACATGACAGAAGTGATACGCCAATTTGACACAGTTTTCAGAGCTGCTGCGGGAAAGTGCTTGTGGAAGGATGTGGTCTCGATATTGTTTTTAAAAACCTCTCATTTTATCCGCTGTGTTTGCAAATGTGGTTTGAACAGAGCCAATAATGAGTTTTCAAAATAGAGGAATATATTGGGATTTTCATGTTGATTAAGTAATGTTTGTCATGCCAATTTTTTTCATTTTTCCTTAAAGTGTTCTTCCATACACGTGCTTAAATACTTCTGCTGTTAATTTTGTTCATCCCATTTCTCTTTTTCTTTTCTCCTTTCTCTTGTTCAATATTAGTTTAAAGTTGCAATGGGAAGACACAAGTCTCCAACCTGCAGATGATTTAGCTGTTAAAACCTTATTTACTTTTTTTAAGCTCCTAACTGTTCCACTTTTTCTCTCCCTCCCTTTCTTCATTCCTGCATCTCCAATAAGTTACATTCCTAATTATCATTTATTATAATTTTTTTTTTATTATTATTATTTTTTTGCTCTAAGCTCTTTAAATATAAACAGACCATGTTATTATGTATCAGTCATCTAGTTATTCTAAAGCCTGAACAGTTTTGGAAGTTAAAGTATAGGGTTTGATTCCTAAGTAATGCAAGAACCAACAAAAAAACTAATTGGATAACAGTGTCTGCCAAATCCATGCATGTAAATATTTCACACTCAAAATATTTCTGCAAAAATAAATGAAATGCATATAGATTTGAAATGACCTGAGGATGAGTAAACGATGACAATTTTTTTATTTTACCGTAAACTACCCCTTTAAATAAGAATATTTCTATTTAAAGTATTTCTTTCTGTTTCATTAGCCTGTCTGGTATTCATCTTCAATGTATGCTGGCACCTTGCTGATTTGATGAAAAGCAGATTTTCAGTTATCGTGCTATTCGCAGTTAGCCATGATTAATTTATTCTACAAGCAAAAGTGTCCAGTAACAGGGTAGTTACTGAGATAAACTGAGTAAAGTGCCCCCATGAGGCGATCTGTTTCATGTAAAATAAAACAGCTTTGACTGGAGTCTCCATGTTATGTGAGTGAACATGAGTTTAAACACATTTTTCAAAAATACTATTTATTTATTTACTTACATGTAAAACATTTTTAATGAGGGAAAAAATACTGAGTACACCTTTAAAACTCTGGTTCCTTTCTCTGGGAGGCAAAATAGTTTTATACAGTTGTAAAAACGATGCAGATTGAATTTAAGCAAGGCCTTAAATTACCCAAATTAAGTGAAATACAAATTCTGTCATCATTTGCTCACCCTCATGTTATGCAAGCTTGTTTCTACCACTGGATAATACAAATAATAATAAAAAGGTAATTGTGACTAATAAAAAAACTTAAAATACTAAAAATGCATTTATTTCATACTAAGTATAGTTCAAATCTATTAATATCTTTACTGATATGTTGCTTGAGACTTACTGATATAAACATTAGAATTAAACGTTATTTGGAGTACTACTTGTGCACAATGCACATTTCTTAATATTAAGCACAAAATGTGTTTAAAAACAAAATGTCACTATTGATGATGATTGTATTATCTTTAAATAATATCAGTCTTTAAATGCAAGATATTTAAAGTGCACCTGAAGTATACTTGCAATAGTTCCACTTTAGCACAATCAAATATACTTCAGTATAGCTTTAGTTGGACTTCAGCAATACAGGTGCATCTCAATAAATTAGAATGTCGTGGAAAAGTTCATTTATTTCAGTAATTCAACTCAAATTGTGAAACTCGTGTATTAAATAAATTCAATGCACACAGACTGAAGTAGTTTAAGTCTTTGGTTCTTTTAATTGTGATGATTTTGGCTCACATTTAAGAAAAACCCACCAATTCACTATCTATAGTTCTCTTGTTACAGCGCCTAAACCAGTACAGTACGGACTTCCCTTCATCTCATTTTGCGCACACAAGCATTATCCGATCGGCTCCTGCCGCCCGCAGACGCAGGTTTACAAGCCACTTTTTCCTGTGCTTTTCAGTCAATATCTTGACTTTTCCCTCCTTATGAACAACACATTTTCATAAACGATAAAAGCTCCTTGTGTTTTCTTGGTTGGACAGATTTGAATATTCATAAACAACGCAAAACACAGGCATCTTGAGTTTCTGCTACTGATTCCTATGGAGAGAAATCCCTTCCTGCCCTCAGCTGCATTTCGCGCCACAGCAATGACGTCATGTGCAAACAACCTATTGCTAGAAAAGAATCGTGAGATAAAAACAACATTAGACCCCAGAGGTTTGGAACAATGATAACAGCAAAAACGATAAAGGAATATTTGTTTAAATGTAAACTACTCCTTTAACCCCATGTTGCTGCAGGGAGATTGTCATATGTGTTATTTAAAATTTAGATAGGTCTCGTACTGTATCGCGTCCCTTGTCAGTGTCGTGCTTGCTTGGCCATTTATTGTGATTAACAGCAGCTGAATTGGAGTAGTATTTTGTTAGATGGGTATAAAAAGCGTAGTTTACCGCAGCAGCGGTCGCGGCAGCCGTTGTGTGAAGCCCTCCTTGTGAGAAGACCGAAGAGTGTAAAGACCATCGACTCTACCGTGCGACTCCACCAGCAAGGGATATAAGTATCGCTTTTTATTTATCTTCTTTCTTACTGCTTGTTTCACTTCTGTTTTAGTTTTTATAACTAATTCTTACTATGTGTAAGTTGTTGTTTGTTAGCATGTGTTTTTGACAGTGTTCTTTTTTAGGATTACTGATAACTACTGCTGTTTGATTTATCTATTTTAATTTTACATAAATTATGTATGAATTTCAATGTCTTTATAGGTATTTTCTGTAGTTTTAGTTTTAATACATTGTATTTATTTTAGTAACGTTACTTCAACATACTGCATGGAAATGAAATACCATATATATATATATGGGTGTTTGGCTTAGTGTCATGTTAGATTCATTTTTATACTCATACCTTTGGTTGTTTTAATATTTTGAAATGTTTTTAGCTTTATTCTTTGTTTTCATTTAAATGTTAAGTTTTGAAATGTTGTTGTATGCATTTGTCATTTTATTTAATTTCTACATTTTCTTAAATGTGTGTATATATAGTATTTATAGACTTGTAACTTATAGTTTTAGTTACTTTTTCTTAATTGTAAGTCGCTTTGGATAAAAGCATCTGCTAAATGACTAAAAAGTAAAAGATAAAAGCATGAGCTAAATGACAAATGTCTATTTTATTCGAATCAGGAAACCGCATTAAACCGGTAGTTTCAGGTTTACCCAAATGTGTTGCATGAACGTACAGTGCTTTCCTGGGTAAACTCAGATGTTTAAAGAACTTTAAACTTTAAAGATGGCTAAGCATTTAAAGTTAAATGACGACGTCTATATAACCTAGTTTCGAAAACATCTCAGGCCTGTTTTAACCTCAGTGTTGTTGATAGATTGGTGTGTTGATTTGGGCTCTGTAGAGACACACACAATAGTCAATTCTGCTCCACAGTTTCTGTCTTTTCTTCCATATCATGTTTTGTTTAGCTATAGCATCTGGCCGGCATTATTGCACTCGGCTGTCTCTCTCAACACACAACACACAACACACACACACACACACACACACACACACACACACACACACACACACACACACACACACACACACACACACACACACACACACACACACACACACACACACACACACACACACACACACACACACACACACACACACACACACACACACACACACACACACACACACACACACACACACACACACACACACACACACACACACACACACACACACACACACACACACACACACACACACTTTTTCCTTTAGGTTACATCATAGTCATGACCTCATTGCCTTAGCGTTGTAGTCTAAACACAGTGAAGGTAGTGTTGCCATAACAGCGTCCATGTGTGTGTATTCTCACTTTGAACACTTTCTTTTAAGGTAATACGGGCTATTTTCACATTGATAAAGTTGTGAACAGCTCTGCTGGGGAACAAATTTACTTTTTTGGGTCACCGAAACTTCATAATTCGTTCACCTGGATGAAGAAGACATTCTTTCCCTCTTGTTTTAAACCCATAATCCTCCACTGCCGGCCAGTGTAAGGTCTGTCGCGCCACCTGTGTTCAGTTGAGTGCTGCAGTGATGTAAACCATGTGCTGCCACCTGTTACAGATTTATTAAAAGATTGGGCTGGTATTTAAGTTTAGTCCTCCATCTGCTGTTCCACTCTACTTTCAAAGCCTCTTGTTCCAGATCTGCCAGACCAGGTTATTACAGTACAGTTGGTGAGTTACAGGAAGTTGTGTTTGGCCGCACAGTCTTGTCATGTCGGTTTGGTGTCAGTGGACATGTCAGAGAGACACGAACGAGGTCAAATGAGCAGCCATTTATGATTGCTTGCTTGTACACAAGTGTGTATTTAATTCGCAAATGTTTCAGACATATACTAAATAAATACATTTTGTAAACAGCACTACCTCGAATTGGAAATATGTTTCATTTATGCCTTCAAATGCCAAAATGTATTACAAGATGAACTTCAAGAAGCAAGAAAAACACATTTTCAATCTTAAAATACATTTTGGATAAATGCAAATATAAATATATTTTGTTTAAAAATAAGTTTAAGTAAAACTTATTGAAAATGTATGTATGCAAATATATTTGAAAAATATTATCTATATATTTTTGCATACTTTGAAATATATTTGACATATATGTGAAAATATATTTATGCACAGCTTTGTTTTAGAAAAAGTGCGCAGGCACTTGGCTGTGATGAAAATGGTGACGAGTATGGGCATGTTTTTTGTAAAGCAACGAATGTTTTTTATTATCTTGCCTTCTTCACTTAGTTTCATTTCAGGTTAAAATCTAATTAAAATCCCTCAGAGCTGTAATCTTCTCTAAAAATCAGATGCAATGTCACGCTTAAATTGTACCACAAATTGTATTTATTCTGCAACAAAGCTGATGTAAATTATTGAGAAGCTATCTGTTCTACAGAAAACTGAGAAGGATCTAGAAGAATTGTTGACTTTTTGGTTGTAATTGTGCACCATACAGATCACTGAATATTTCACAGACATTAGGTGGAATATACAATAAGATACATGCGTGAACGCTTGCATGTCTTGCAAATTAAGACAGGATCTTTTAAGACAGAATGCAATAAACTTTAAAAACTTTTATAAATCCAGCAGTTATTTGTACCTGCGAAACACTCAGCATGGTGTAACTTTGTTTATAAGTTAAAAACACAGTCAGTTACATAACTGTCACATTTATACAATGTGCACAGAACTAGTGTTCCTGTGGCTCAGTGGTTAGAGCATTGCGTTAGCAGCGCAAAGGTTGTGGGTTCGATTCCCAGGGAACACACATACTGACAATACAAATGTATAGCCTGAATGCACTGTAAGTCGCTTTGGATAAAAGCGTCTGCTAAATGCATAAATGTAAACTACAGAAAGCCTGAAAGGACACGCTTCGAATGTTTGTTTGTTTTATTTGCATGTATATCCCCAATAATAATATTTAGTTGAAACAATAAATGAATATAATATTTTTTTATATTTATTTTTTTATTGTATAAAATAAATACACTGCCATTCAAAAGTTTAGGGCCAGTCGGATTTTTTATATTTTTGAAGGAAGTCTTTTATGCTCACCAAGACTGTATTTGTTTGATCAAAAAGAAACAGAATATTCAGTAATATTGTGGACTATTATCATTTTAAATAAAATTTGTTTTGAAATAGTTTTTGATGTTATCATATTTTAAAATTTTATTTATTATAAAACACTTTTTGTATGGTAGGGTTTGAATGGTAATATTTTTTTTTTATTGATCGGTTTCATTCAAATTTCACGTCATGTTTGCAAGCCGTCAGGCTGCTAGAATGGGCAAAGTACACAATATAGCTGCTTGGCAACTACAAAAGAAATAGTCTGATTTTGCCAAAGTTTGCAAGTTTTTTTGCAACAAATGAAAGATATTCAAGAGTTTTGTTCAAAACACTTGACAGCAGGTTAATCAGATTATATACTTGAGCACAGCTCTATATTAAACCTTCTTTCTCAGTTTAATATATCTGATTTCAAAATTACCTGCCACATTAACTATGTTTGCTCACGTTGCCTCTTCCTGTCTAAGTAGGCGTTTCTTGATCACAATAAGCTGATCCACACAATCAAGAGTCTGGCTACCCTGTATTTACCCCTTGACATTTTCCTCCGAACTCTGCGTATGAATGTATTTGAAGGCATAATGTGTGTATGTTTGTGCATATGCATCTTGGTGATATTTAGTCTGTCAGCGTGAAGGAAGACTTGCGATTGGGTTCTGCTCTGTGAAGTGTATGTTTCCTAGATGTAAATATTTTCTTAGTCAGAATAGCAGTGTAATTAGAGGAGACAGTCAGCCTAGCGTAAAGTGTGTGGGCTCCTGGCAGCTTTGAGGATGGTATATATAGTGCATACAAGAGTTTATTTAACAGAGACACCATCCGTTAGACACACACTCAAACTGTCTGTCCCATCAGCTTTAGCGAGAGTCAACATCCTGTTTAGTCTCGCAAAGGCCGTACAGTATGTCTGGCTCGGTCACACCTTTGGCCTCCATCTTGCAGCCTCACAGTTCATCGATTCTCATGTCTTTTGTGTGCTTTGCTTTGCAAAAGTGTTGAATCTTAACAAATAGGCTCTGATTGCATTATCTCAACATCAAAGCAC
Source organism: Ptychobarbus kaznakovi (assembly GCA_027422405.1). NCBI lineage: Eukaryota > Metazoa > Chordata > Actinopteri > Cypriniformes > Cyprinidae > Ptychobarbus > Ptychobarbus kaznakovi. Next base: position 17,956,912 of record CM049810.1, on the reverse strand, counting down.
ACAAACCAGCCTTCCGTATACAAGTGTCAATAGCGCTATGCTAATGCACGCTAACATAAACAGGCGTGTTGACACTGCAAGCGCGGTCTTAGCCGCGCTCTCAGACTTCACTGCGATTCTGATTGTTTTTCCGTCTCTTACCCAAACAGACAAGTCTCTGAAGCCACAGGGCACGATTCAGTTCTTGTTGGTTCACACAGAATGGGATTAAACCAGTTTCCTGCCTTCTCAGGACCCCGGAGTCGCCTGGGGCTGGACTGTTGCTTGTGGGTTCGGGGAGGAAGGCAGCCGCAGAACATTATTTAGCTGTCAAGTTTTCCAGCACGGAGGCACAGGATGTCGGCCGGATCGGGCTTCCCGTGTGAATGGCTAGGCTGATGGGAATCTTAGGGAATATGGGGGAAATTGGCTGTGGGATTCAAACCGCTGCTCCTGAGACAATCTGTGGGGTTAGTCTTCACATCGCTCCTCTCCTGCTTTTCTGGTTCCATCCGCCGTTTTTGCTTCGGCCTTTCGCCCAGCCCATAATTGCTTTTGCTTCTTTTGTTCTCACACAGTGAGAAGTTTGACAGTGTACATAAACAGAATTCAAGAGCAGCAGCGGCGTATGGAAAAAGCGCATATGAGGCAGTTTGCCCGGATCTCTGGAAGGAACCAGTGAAAACCATCTATTATAGATCTGTTCTGCACTCAAGGTGTAGTCATTACCGAAGCTTAACGGACTGCGGAAAGACTGCGCAAACACTGATTCAAGCAGATGTTCAGCATGTGTTCCTCTCACAATCTCACTTGAAAGGGTTTCTCACGAGGTGAAAATATAACAGTGATATGATGTTCATGACCTTGTTCTGCAATCCTGCTACTTTTCACAAATGCTATGAACAGTTGGGACAGGATGTACTGCCAGGGCATAAGTTTGGTTGGGTCATGTATTTAATTATACTTAAATGGGTGTTTCTTCTACTAAAAGTGCTTTTATGTCCCATGGGTTGATTTCTATTAAAGTTAACAGATTTCAACTTTTTTCTTTAGTTATATGAAGGTCACATTAAAAATGGTTTTGTAAACGTTTTAGAGTGCCTTGAACAATTACTTCTCCACTTTTCAAATGCCTTTTATGTATAACTTGTTCTACCCTTGTCTCAAAATCGTTCAAGATTTTAAAAAAGTAAATCCTTCATAAGATATACACTACCATACAAAAGTTTTGGGTTGTGAGATTTTGTAAATGTTTTTCAAAGTCTCTTATGGTCACTAAGGCGGCATTTATTTGATCTAAAAATACAGTCAAAACAGTAATACTGTAAAGCTATTCAAATACAAACAACCTGACATGAACAACAGTTGCAATATTGATTACGTGAAAAATATTTATTTAATTATAATATTTTTCCCCAAATTAGTGTATGTTTACTATACTGAACTGGACAATATATGAGACTGATATCAAAAATCATTTACGTCAAGCTGCAAAGTTGTCAAATTATACAAAAAAGTGAACATATTTCATTGTGTGTATTTAAGGGTACATAAAATGCTAGTTATCATACTAGAAAGACAAATTAAGGAGCCATTTTCCCCACATAAATGCTTGTAGTGTATTTTTTAAACAGAAATGACAGTTGTTCATTTAGAGAAATATATATGTTGGACATTGTTGGCAGAAAAATTAAATAAACCAGTCAGTGTGAAATGTGTTTGATGTCCTCTCATCCCAAAGTGCCCATAGCTGAAGAAACACCCAAATACTGAAATGTATTTATGAAGTCCAATTTGTAGAGTTTTCCAGCATGAATCTACACCTATGTTGTTCTGGGCTCATACAGTTCGGGGCACTTCCCGCCGAGGGACGCCAGAGGATATAATTTGTGTTGTATTGCTACAACAACACCCACACTGGGCCCGAACACTACAGAGCGATGACTTCATTTCTCATAACACACTTTTAAATTACATTTAGAAGCAAATTTATGCTTTTGGTGCACAGACCCAGTATCTGATTACCAATAAGAGCAGGATTAACTTATGGCCATTTGTCGTTGAGTGCACTGGACGTCTTTCTGCCAAACGGCGGTTTTATGCTCTTCCATAATGCCGAATTGGATCATTTCCTGACCGTGACCTGGAGCATTTAGGAAAATGTTTGACTTTTGGTGTCTTTTTTATAGACTTCTGCCTCTACACCTTCTACGAGAACCACCCCATACTGTGATGCAGAGCATAATGTGAAACACATTGCACTTTTCTTGCTTTCAATCACACTAATTTCGTCTTACTCATTCACTATCATTATCTCGTGCAGTTTACTTGTGTTTCAGGAGATACACGCAAATCTTTGCTGGTGTGTGAACGCCAACGCAGGTCAAGTGGATGTGATTTATAGCATGTGATAGTAAACCTGGAGGTGGGAGTGTCTGTGTGTATAAATGTACAGGCAGAAAAACAACTCTCCATGCGAATGACAGATGGAGCGCTTTAAACAGACCCCCTTAGGTTTATGTTTCATTTCTGTGTCAGGGTTAATACTGAGAGTAATATGGCTCAAATCAGTTCCATGCAGCGTGTTTAGCTCCGTGAGGAAAGCTACAGTCCTGCAGGCCTCCTCTGAGAGGGATTTCCCAATACTAACACAAATAAGTCTAACACAATACAACGTTATACGGAACAGATAAACAAACAAAACACTGCATTGTTCTGCAAGCCACATGTTATAGCTTTATGGTAGCGCTGCTCTTCACTGTACCTGATCCAGGTTCAGTAGTGTGTGTGTGTGTGTGTGTGTGTGTGTAATCGAACAGATTGGAACTAATGAACCTTGCCTTTGGTCACTGGGTTCAGGTCTTTATTGCTGCTGTGGCCCAGTGCATTTCACCATAGTTTCAATCCTCCTAACGACCGTTTCATCACAGATGTTTCGACACAGCAGCACAATTTTTACTGAGGTCGCTGTAACACAGCTCAAATGGACTACCACTTTTCTGTACCTTCCAACACAATTCCAAGTATGTACAAGTGTGTAATATTTACTAAAATACCAAAGTCAAAAAGTCTGAGATTTCTCATCAAATGTTTGTGAGACTAAATTATACAGACTTCTATACAAGTTAATTGTATAGCCCTTTACTCTGTTTCTCTGTTGCTCTCAACGTTATTTTTCAAAGATTACTGAAAAAATGTTTCATTGGTTACCTAAGCAGCGCGACGGTTATCAAAACTGATAATAATAATAATAAAAATGTTTCTTGAGCAAATATTCACTAGATTATAATGATTTCGGAAGGATCATGTGACACTAAAGCACTGGAGTAATGGCTGCTGAAGATTCAGCGTTGCCATCACAGGAATAACTTACATTTTAAATATTAAAAGAGAAACAGTTATTTTAAGCTTTAGTCTCGTCTTTAATTGTCAACGATATTGCATGTTGATATAGTCACAGTTATCGTTTATTGACCTTTTTGTCATCTTATTATCATGCTCTTTTTATCATAGGAAAAAAGCTTTATTCATGGGAAAAAAAAAATATTTTTCATCATAGTAAAGCTCTTACGTCTGCTTAGTTATGAAAGAGTAAACTCATTCATAGCTTCAAAACATGTCTATGTTTGTCTGAGAGGCTTGGCATATCAACAAATGATGTAACTTACATGTTTGAACAACAGAGGACTAATTGTTTGGGAACAATCATTATTTTTACGATTCCTTTTGGCAGAGAAATTACATACTTTAACTTTGAAGGATGTAACGGTGTGTGTGTTTGTGTTTTTTAATCTTTTTTTTGGGAGGGGGGGTAACGTATATGTCAGTGACTATAATCTCATAATTGTGTCACCACCTCACAAGAAGCTATTTGGGTTTTTTTCCTTTCCTGGAGGGTCTTCTCTACTGTGATATACTGTTCTAGTTTTAATAAACGGCCTCTCTTTCTTTCGCTCTCTGTCTCTCTTTCCTTCATACACTCCTTCTGGGAGGTGTTCTGTCAGAAATGTGTTTTTAATCAGGGCTGTGTTCTGCTGGGATATGTTAATGTGGAACAGTGCTTCCCAAACCCTGTGGGTCCACTGCAGAGCCAGCGCAGAGCCAACTTTGGGCCAATGCTGGCGCACACACAGGCCGCTGTCACCCCCTGCATTAAGACGCTCCGTCTGCTCAACCTTAGAGAGGGAGGGGGGATAGGGAAATATTTCCTAGAAAACCCCTGAAAGAAGTTGCCCTGCAAAACAAACCCACTACAGCCGAAGAGATGTGGGTTAGAGGTAGATTGCCTTGTCCTGCAGAGGACTATGGACTCTGTTCTCAGAATGAAGACGCTGTTAAAAGAAGTTAGATTTCAGAAACTTTGCCTTGTGTTCACGCCTGAAGAATACAAACAAAACTGGAGCACAAGTGTGTTGTTTTCAAGCATGCTGCTAAGAACGGCCAGTGCTCTGGGTGACACTTTCAGTCAACACGAAATAACAATTGACCCTGTTTGCTTTCCTAAGACAGGTTCCTGATTTTAATGTGCATGATTCATCAGTGCGTGTTATTCTAAAGTCGTGGTCTTCAATCAAAACAATCCAAGTCCAAATAACTTTAACAATCCAATCAATTCCACATGGATATAATCAAGCCCTGCCCTAATGTACATTATTTTCTTCATTGAATTTCCTGTTTTGCTCTGAAGCATGCCATATTACTTATTTAATTGGCTGGGAATGCCAAATCATCAAGTTAAGTATTATATATGCTACTATCTTAGTTTAGAAAATGAAGTGTTTGCACAGTGTTTGTGTGTGTCATTGGTGATCGTTTTTTAAGGGGTCATATGATGAAATTTCAAGTTTTCCTTTCTCTTTGGAGTGTTAAAAGCTGATTGTGCATAGATAAGATCCCTGAAGTTGCAAAGACTAAAGTCTCAAAACCAAAGAGATATTCTTTATCAAAGTTAAGACTCTGCCACACCCCCCTAAACGGCTCATTCAAACACGCCCCCACATGTCTACGTCACAATGTGGTTCACGCAAAGAAGGAAGGCATGGTTTCAGTAACCGCAGTGTTGATGCAGTCAGTCATGTCAGGGAGATGCTGTGTGTTTCTTTTTGAAAGCAAAAGCACTTTATTTGGCCTGCCGAAAGTAGATGCATTTAGGAATCATTGGGGGGGGGGGGGTACAATGCTGTTTCGTGCATTCAGAGTTGTTTACACTGTTAAAGAGTTGGATATTTATGCTACGCATGGACAAAGTAAAAAAAAACATTTTGGACGTATAACAGAGTATTTCTGTGGCAAAAATCTTACTTCCGGGTTCGTACAAGTTTCGGAGAGTTTTTTTATCGTGGCTCTTGCTGACGTAAACGGCGGTGGAACTCCTTATATGGGCATTTCTCCCAGAAGAGCGCACCCATGCACGCATCGACCAGAGCAAGAGCAAGAGCAGCCATCAGCGTGCTTCATCCGGCTGCACTGCTGCGCGGGACTCGCTCGGCAAGAATGTCTCTAAAGAAGTGTGTTTTTGGTTGTGAGGGAAAGATAACCTTGATTAGCTTCCCGAAGAACCCAGCGTTACGTAAACGTAAAGTGTTTTTGTTGACGAACGTTTTATAAACAAGGCCCAGTTCTATGCTGGATTTGCACATCGTTTGATACTGAAAGATGAAGCGGTCCCAGCTATAAAAGATCCCGGTCATGATTCAGAACTGCAGATGGTAAGTAAACGGCATCAAATGTCTCTGTTTTGTTGGTGATCGGTGCTCAAGTTCTCGCCTCCAGGAGCTCTGCATTTTTTGTAAAGATTCGTAAAGCTCAGAAATTTGATAAAACTAAAGACTTTTTAGAGATATGAAGGATGCATTACTACTCTATAGGTACTCAAGATTAACATGAGATTGGGTGAAAATGTGTGTGTTATGCCCCTTTAAGATTACTTACTACAAAGTTGCGACTTTCGCTCGCATTTCGGGACAGTTGACAGAATTGTCACTTGCTTAATCGGGTCATTGTTGCATCATCACAAAAATGTATAGGCTAATTTGCAAGTCTTTTTAAGCCCATCGGTACTCGCGTGCTCCAGAACGGTTTCAAGGCTGATCGCTCAGTCACATCCAAAGCCACCTTGCGAGTATCATATTGAGTTATTTTTCGTAGTTTGTTGTTGAGCTTAAGTGGCCAAATACACACAAAATTATGCAAAAATGGCCGTCCTGGCGAGTATCTAGGTTTTTTCTTAAGTAAATGTGAACAGATGAGAAAGAAAATGAAGCACCCTTCTGAATGCTAAAATTAGGAATGGGACATCGTAAAAATCGTGGACTTAACGGACACGCGCACGTGGCGGCCGTTGTAAGTCCGTAAGACCGCAAGTGAACATGAAGTGTTCCATTTGGGACAAGGCCAGAGAGAGAGAGAGAGCTTCGTGCGTGTGTGTGTGTTTGCCCGCGTGTGTGAGAGAGGGAGACACGGTCACAAAACCGCGGCTTGTTTGCAAACACATACGGGGATCATCACTGTGTCTGTCACGTGACTCTTTTTCCCTCTCGGGCTTGAACTGATGGTAAAACTAAGGACATTATGAACTGTCTTTACTTTATTTTTGAAAGCTAAAGCTTGTGATTATGGCAAGGGGCCTTACATTTCAGACTCGTACTTTGGTGTTCGGCTAATCACAATGCACTGTGCCAGTTGGCCAATCAGAGTAGACTGCGCTTGTCGTAAGGAGGGACTTTGTAGAAAACAAAGCGTTTGAGAGAGGCTGGGCATAGAGGACATACAATAATGTACATTATTTGAAAAACAATGTGTTTTTTTAACAATAAAACGTCAACATATTCTGTTACACCAAATACACAAAACAATGATCTTTAAAAAAGCATCATATGACCCCTTTAAGCAATGAATGAACACCAGTAAACTGATGTTATATTGATGTTAAATTGTTATATTTTTATATTTCTATATAGCTTTAATTTATTTTTATTTAAGTTTTAGTAATATTAGTACTTCAGTAATTATTCAGATCTCAGGTGTTTAAAACATTTAGTTTTAAATACTGTAAAAGTGAACTTTTTTTAATATATATATTTCAATTAAAATCAAATGAAAACGTTTTTATTTTTTTGTTGTTTGTCATTAGCTGAACCTGGACGCCAATTTAGTCAGAATAAATATATGATAAAATGAAATATTCACTAAATTAGATATTTTTGTCAAAAGACATATTTTTTTTTTATATTTCTATATAGCTTTAATTTATTTTTATTTAAGTTTTAGTAATATTCATATTTTATTTAGCTGCCAGGCAACATCAAAATTCCAAATTTCACTATTTGTGAATAATTCTAGTTTTATTTAATGACAACAACACTGATTTTACATAATATATGTTTTATATGTTTTCCTCAGTCATAAAGATCTGTTATGACATTACTGTATTTACTGTCATGGCTTCAGCTCCACTCAGGCTTTTCCATTTCCCGCTCTTCACTCGTGTGACACTCTAGTGAGAGAAATCCTGCTCCGGGTAGTCCTTGAATTAAAAAAAACAAACTCTGCACTACAGCTATTATTACGCTATTTACTAAACATTGTGTGTCATTGTGTGTGTGTTTACAACCTCTCCACCAGGTGCTGCTATTTGCTGAGCAGATCTGGCCTCCAAACCCAAAAAGAATGAGGTGTGTGGCAGAAAAGCAGGAGAGAAGGACAGATAGAGAGATTGAGACCGGCTGTAGTGTGTTCTCCTCTCATCTGGATTGAGTTAACATTCCAAACTCACAGACACAGCAACCGTATCCCAGTATAGTCAAGCTGCTCTCTTACAATTTACAACGAAGGTGTGTGTGTGTGTGTGTGTGTGTGTGTGTGTGTGTGTGTGTGTGTGTGTGTGTGTGTGTGTGTGTGTGTGTGTGTGCGTGCGCGTGTGTGTGTGAGCAGGGCGGCCTCTCCCTTCACTGTCTGAGTGGGTTCTCCCACGACACTCCTTCCTAAACATGCCACATTCCTTCTTCTCATCCATCCTTCTCTCCCTTGCTAAGAAAGAAGATAAGTGAAGCGTTTATGCTAGCATAATTGTAGTCACATGATTCTTTCATCATAGCTTATTTAAATCTTAAGAGCTTGTAACCAAAGGAAAAAGATATTGCTATATAGATAGTGATATTGCTTAGTTACCGTTTTGTCGCTGCTGAGCAGATCATTTAGACCTAAATGATGCAGTGTTCTGGCACTTTTTTAAATAAAAAGACAAAAACAAATAGGGGGTCACTAATAGGACACAATAAAGTCTCAGTAGCTGTTTTGTATTGTGTATTCTCACATGTTTTAAACCCAGGACTGCGACTCACGACTTTATCTGTATATGGCCACGGATTCAAATCTCAGTTTGACATCTGAGCCCAAGCCTCCATTACTAATGCCAAAACATCACTTTAGAACTAGTAACGAAGGAACGTTGAGTTGCTTCATTAAAAGCTTATTGTATTACTGTATCAAAAGCTGTGTATTATGTGGAGTAGAGTATTAATGAGAGAGAGTTTGACTGAGCGAGTGTGATTCCCTTTATCTGAAACAGCATTCATTCTTCTGCTCAATATCATATTCACAATAAAACATTAGTTTGAATGTCAATTAAATGTTTAACCACTATAGAGACATCAGAGCCAATGGCAAAATTCCAGAGGATCTGGCCCATGTAAGGCTGCTCTCGGTGAGTTCATGAGTGCTGACGGCCGAAGCTAATTTTCAAATAAATGTTATCTTTATTAACAAACCGCATATTTGAAGTCTTAACAACTACATTCTCACCTAACTCTTACTCTTAAAAGTACATTTTGTGACACAAAAACTGTATTATTTTTTTAATTATATTGTCTGCCATGACACTCGTGATAAATACTGCAAATGGAGTGATACAAACGGTGAAACAGTAAGTTTCGTAACGGAGTTACCATATCGCTTAAATATCACACTCTTATCCACCAATCAGATTATGTATATATGCATTTAATTCTATTAAAATTATTGCTATTTTTCATTTGTTTGTTCATTTTATTTAATTAAAATTTGCTGACATTTCTAAGGAAAAAGCTCCAGGTAGGGTCAAAGATCAACCTGTACAACACTTCCAACTTGCCACCTTAATCCTTTGTTTGTATGTGCTTGTGCAGGTGTTTGTTGTATGGGTTTGACTATCCGGGTTAATAGGGTCAGTGCTGTAGGCAAATAATCCTGCACCCTATCCTCTCTCCTTCTTTCTCTCTTGCTCTTCAACAGCTGTGAACTTGAACTCTTATTTACCTACGTGTGTTGAATTACACACTGCAGCACACACACACACACACACACACACACACACACACACACACGGGTCATCAGATTATTTACTGTCAAATAATTTGGAGCAGAACCAAAATCAAATATGTTCCTAGAAGATCGTCACAGCACATACACACAAACACACACTTTTACTTAGCTATCTAGATGACATAGACTTGCATGTTTTTACATTCAACTAATTTAAACGCATCTCATTTTAAATGCATATTTGTGTGCTATGGTTTATATTTAGCCTATACTGTGGGATCAAATGTGTCTCCAGAAGTTAGCTAAATATGACAAAACCTCCTTCACTGGGTTACAGTTTGGGTAAAAGTTAGTACTTATAATTAGTTTAATGTAAAAACATGCAATGTCATAATTTAGATAGCTAAGTTTAAGTGAGTGTTTGTGTGTATGTGCCATTGTATGTGCTGTTATGATCTTCTTGGAACATATTTGATATTGGTTCTGCTCCAAATTATTTTACTGTAAATAATCTGATGACCCGTGTGTGTGTGTGTGTGTGTGTGTGCAGTTTGGAGGTGTCAGCTTACACATACAGGTCTGCACACAGCAGGCTTCAGCTGTGTTTGGCTCTGAACTAGACTTTACAGATACTAGAGAGAGCAGAGGACGCAAAAGATGAAGTAAGACAGGAAGAGTAGGGAGGAGAGAGGAAGAACAATCAAGAAAAGACGAGAAGAGAGACCAAGAGGTTTTGGAAAGGTGAAAGTAACGGAATAAAATGAAGAGACGGATGAACGTGGTGAGGAAAGGAGCTCAGAAAACAGCGTAAGTTGCCTTGTGGTGGGTAAAGGGGCGAGACGAGAAGGTGAAAGAAAGCTGTAATTGGACCGGAGGGGTGCAGAGCAACGGTGGGTAAGGAAGGGTTAAGCGTTCGAATGGTGCAGCACAACAGGAAGGCTGTTCTTGGGCCCGACTCCAAACAGATGTTCAATTGTTTCAGAGCTGTACTTACACTGTTGGACTGCGTTCCACCACTCATGGGAGGAGGAGGGGCCGAAAACTCAGAGAACCCAGCTGCGGATGAGAGAGAGAGAGAGCGAGAGAGGTGTGGGAGGGTGAAATGCACTGTTTTTTCTTCAACAAAAAAGGCATCCAAAAAAACATTACCCCCAGGGAAGAGGGTAGGACAGAAAGATTCAAGCGTTTTATTTTTTTTTTACTGCATAAATAGCACTTTGAAGTGGGCGACAGAGGCTGGGGAGCCGCTGCATATGCAAACAGCTTCAGTGTCAGAGTTGCAGTGCAGCTTTGGTAGATGGCTGCTCCTCTAAGGCCTGGCTCAACTGCATGACTGGTGTCTCACCTCTATCCTGTTTTACTGTATTCCACAGTTGCTATCATGGCAAATCTTGCAAAGTAATGTCATATTTAATTTTGCTCCAGAATTATATAAACAAGAAGATACATTATATTATGCATTAGGAAAATAAAGCCTGTTTTAAGATTAAAACCTTAATTTTCATGACAATGAAAAGCATATTTATCAACTAAATTTACATTGTTGTAATGTTAAACAATCACATTCTTATAACTGTGATACAGTAATTAATGAGCAAAAGTAGGCAAGAGACTGCAGTGAAATTGTTTTTATAAAACACAATATTCTGAAGAAGTTAAATTTGACAAAATTTCAAGACTGGTTCAGGATTTGGTTCATGCATTTTTGTTTCAACTATGAAAATAGTACCAAAAGAAACAAAAGCATCACACTTAGCATGTTGCCAAGCAACACACAGACAGGCTCGGCCAATCAAATTACAGAACCTGCAATAACTGTAAAAAAAAAATCCATTGAGATGAAGAATATTGTAGTTAACACATGTTCTTTACTATTTAAATTATTTTTATAGAACAAGACGAGAGGTTGACAGTTGAGAGGTTTTCAATGGTTTTCAATTTATTTATATTTTCATATTAAGTAATTTCTAAATAATACAGGTATGAAATATAAAATATGAATTATCACAGTCGGTCTTAAAAAAAGATAAAAATGCACCAAAACATTAGCCTGACTACGTCAGACTTCGTACTTTCGCTCAATTTCAGTTAGTTTCTGTACTAATGTCTGATATAGAGTGGGGGAACTATGACGTCACTCTGTAGGCGGATCGGCTGTTAGCATGAAACTGGTCCATCAAGATAATTTTCACAAAATAATTTAACTTTGACGAATTTTGAAGCCTAAATAAAAGCGCCAGAACTGAAAAGCTAAAGCTATAAACAACTACTGCACCACAGTCGCTCACCTTCAACGTCACATCACCGCGCTCTCGACAACTTTCTCAAACTTATTTTTAACGTTCAGTAAAAAGGATTTACACTGTATATTAATTTTAATCCACGCTACTTGAACCGTTTCATATAAACTGGAATAAATACAAAACCATAGAGCCAAACTAAAACTGAAATTAGACATTAGTAATAAATAGTAGCCTACAGTGAATAAATGAAATAATCATAACAGAAGGACATATGTGCACGTGTTTCTGTACATTTCGAAATAAGGTGCATTAAAAGTCAATAGTTCTTTGATTAATATGAATTAAAAACGTATCGCCGCATATTCAATCTTTTAAATAACAGGAGAGTGAGCAAGTTTTTGGATATGGTAAGATTAAACTTATTTTAGTGAACTAAGCACCACATTTCAGCTCATTTTGTTAGGGTGGGTACACAATATGTTATTTTATCCTTGCTTCTAGGAAATCCTCAATCTATGTGCTTTCTAACAGCTTCATGTGGCCGTAAACATTTAATTTTAACGTGGCTTTAAGCACTATGCATCATTAAAGTTTCACTTTCACCACGTAAAGCCGGTAAATGTGGTGTTTACATGTAATAATCGTAATATGAGTTTACCTTATGGTACGAACACATAGTCTCCGCGTCAGTAAGTGATAAAACGAGCATGTTCCATCTGAAGACTTGTGTCGCATTTCGGGACAAAGCAAAAAAATAAAAATAACATTGTCGAACAACAATATAAAATGCGGCAAACTGGTTATTCTTAAATGAATTGGATTACAAATTATACTATAACTGGAAAATACTGTAAATTGATAAACTGTTTGGCGTGATGACGTTGAATGTCTCCAACAGCGCCTGTAGTCCCATTTAGCAACTTGTTAGCAACCGTCTTTTTTAAGAAACGTTTTTTAAGAAACAGCTTAAAAAAATCACGAGTGTGGTGTAACTGGTGTGTTTTATGTCATAGAATAAAACGTGAAAGTATCTTGAGCTTGTGTGAACCACGGACCTTATTTAAGGGATTTAACCAAAATCCCATAAAAAAAGCCATTGACTCTGGGACGATGGAACCGGAAGTGCTAAAATGCTAACTCCCTTCCGGGGTTTCGCCTACAAAGTGACATCATAGTTCCTCCACTCTATAGCAAACCAGCTCCCAGATTATCTCCGGCTCTGCACCAGCCGTCCAACCAACGAACAGAGGGCGGGCTGAGAGCCGTGACGTAGATGCTAAGCGCCGAATTTAAGATTGTAGTTTAGGTTAGGGAAATCTAAAACGACAGCGGACATGGAGACACGGGATGCTATTCGCTCTGTTGTGGAGAATACCGGTATTTGCAGCTGAAGCCCGAACAAGAAGAGTGTTTGGTTACATTTGAATGGAGGTGATGTTGTGGCCCTACTCCCGACAGGTTTGGGAAAAGTTTAATTATCAACTGTTACCGATCATCATCAAGAAACTGGGGAGAGCCAAAGTCCGGCAAGGCGATAATAGTGATTGTGCCCCCTTGGTTTGCCTCATGGAGGATCAGTTAAGGAGGCAGCAAAACTCGGTCTGTGTGCTGCACAGCTTGGCGTGCACATGAAATCATGGATGGGAATTTCCAGCCTTATATTTTTTGAAATCCGAATCCTGATTCCTCAATGCCAAAATGGCGAGCTATGTTGGCATCAACCCTATACCCCAAGACAACCTCGTCGCCATTGTCGTTGGCGAGGCACACTCGCATACAAATGTCGAGTTTGCATACACAGGTTTGGTTATTAACTTCAACAAGTAAATTTATTTCGACATCAGCTCAGTTCGAGGCGGTTGAGCCGGCGCATAGCATACGTCATAACCAAATGTTATGTGATTGGCTTATGGGTACACCAATGATTTAAACCAACACCCCCCCCCCCCCAAATAAGTAACATTATTTCAACAAAATCTAATTACATTTAATGCAGTTTTCCCCCAGTAATTGAAGGTATTATTTTAAAACATGATTTACTGTTTTACTCTAAAAGGACTTGTATTTTTTTATATAGTATAAACTGTCACCATAAATTACATAGTCATTCATGTTCAGAGTGAGTGTACAGTACAGTATAAGTGTTTATGTGTGTTAATGTCTGAACCAGATTGACATTGTGAGAGATGGTAAAAGTGCATTAAGACATGGCAGGCAGTCTCACCCTGTGGCAGTGGAGGGAATATCTCAGTGTTTATTTACACCTCAGCGTCACACTTACTCACACCGCAAATCCACACAAGGTTGTATTTCCCAACCACATGAAAAAGTGCCAAGGCGAAACAATGGCTGGCCGGACTGAAGTTAATTACCCACATAAGACCAGCGCTGACCTCACTCGAAAACTGCCTACAGCCAGCATAATGTTAACTCACTCGTAAGTACAACACACTCACAGACACACACACAACATGCACATCTTCATGGCCTCACTCTCTTGAACTCTAGGCAGAAAGCGTAGTCTTCTGCATTGACTCCCAGAGTGCAATAAACACATAACCTAACTGCTGTAAACAAACAAATCTGCTCTGTGAGAAACAAGATTACTGATAAGTCTGATCTGTTCTACAAGCAGGTTTACCTTTTTATGGTTGGTTTTATTGTTTAATGATCAGGTGAATGATGTGATCTTGCCTTATTTGTAGTTGTCATTAACTATAGTCTATTCAGTGGTATTGTATTGTGGTATTGTAATTTGAAGTGTGGGTAACACTTTAGAATACTGTTCTATCATTAATGAGTAACTACACAGGAACAAATTACATTTACATTTATGCATTTAGCAGACGCTTTTATCCAAAGTGACTTACAATTGCATTCAGGTTATACATTTTTCATTAGTATGTGTGTTCCCTAGGAATCGAACCCACAACCTTTTGCGTGTCTGACGCAATGCTCTACCACTGAGCCACACAGGAATTAGTAATGGACTATTACCATTGTAGTAATTACCTAACAAGAAACGCTGATTAACGATTTAGTAAGTAATAGTGCTCAGTTGAAACTGGTAGTTCACTATTAGCTAATCAATAACTACTACTTTTTTCATATATCCTGGAGAACTCATAAGAACTGATGTATACAGGTTCATAATTATTGTGAATTATGCATAATTAATAATTAATTCTAAAATTAGGAATTCTGGTAATACTTGAGTCATTACTAGTGGGTTACCATGACCTTCACTTTATAATTAATTATAAATTATGTATTATTCATATTAATTATGAATCTGTATACAGTATAGTTCTTAGTTGTTCTTAGGGAGGTATGAAACTGATTTGCTAATAGTGAACTACCACATTCGACTAAGCACTATTACTTATTAATTCATTAATCAGAGTTTCTTGTTAGATACTATAGTAGTTACTAGAGTGCTAATATTGCGCTACTCATGTGTTTCTACTCATTATTCATTAATGATGGAACAGTATTCTAAAGTGTTACCGAAGTGTGCTTTGTAAAGAGAAAGTTCACCTTCAGTTGGTCCTCAGTGCATCTTGCATAGTGTTTTTTTCCATACTATGGAAGTCAATGAGGACCAGCAACTGAAAGTGAACTATTCCTTTAATTGTTGTTGAAGCTATTGTACTTTGAAACTGCTACAAGCTACTCACAAGTCGAGCTACCCTTTTGACAAGTAGTTAGCGACATGCTAAAACTACTAAAAAGTACACTAACCTATTAAACTTGGACAGATACATTTACATAAAAGGCAACTACAACAGCTACAACGGAAACCATGCTAAATTTTAATAACTGAGTCGTTTAAACTGACTGTTGCTACTTTGTTGAGTTTGACGCAGGTCTGTTTTGTAGACCACTGACATAAAGTATTTAGGAAACCTGTTTGAAAACAGTTCTGTAATTTTGTTTGGTGACCTAAGTGCCACAGAAACAACACACTTCTCCTTTAATAGTTTTAGATTTATAAGTGTTTTCTTGCAAAATAAAAGTGTGAATGTGCACTTAAAGTGTACTTGAATTCTTAAGTACACTTAAAAAACTGTACTAGCAGATACGATTAAGTGTACCTAAAGAGAGTACACTTTCATTACCAAGGTTGAAAAAATTCACTATAATAAAAGTAAATTGTAAATTATTATATTTTAATGTTTGCCATGCTTTAAAGAAGTGCACTACAGCACATGCAAAGTATTTGATTATAGTTTCACTGTATCATGTTACATATCATATATATAATATTATATATAAATGTACTGAATTTAAATTGTATCATTACAAATATGCAATTACAAACATGTTTCCATTAAAATGACATTAAAGTATATTTTAGTTTAACAAATGCTTGTCAGTACATTTGACAATACATTTTAAACATATTTCTAAGATAATAGACATAATTATGAAATTAGACATTACGATAAATAGGGGTCAAAATTACACTTACATTTGTATTTATGTGTAATCTTTTAAGGTGTATTTCATTATACAGTAAGTACTTCTTTTTTTTAAAGGCCTCAGTAACAGCAACCAAGTTTTTGTCAGCTGAATAATCACTGACAATCAAATTTGTCTAGTAAGCATTTGGTAACTAATTACCTTCTGTAAAAATACATCCATGAATGCTAGCTGGGTGTAAATAGCTGGTCGGTGCTAGTAGTTTAAGCTCAGTCCAAGCTTATTTAGGTCATTGTTTAGATGGTGGGGATAAGGTCAACCTGGTTAAAGCTGGTATAACGCATTGGCTAAGCTGGTGGGAATAGTTGAGCTGGTTGCCTGACTACTTTAGGTTGCTATGACCTGCTTTCTCCAGTGGGGGTGCTCATATTCTCCTTCCAGAGACAGTCTGATTAACCTCCCACTCTGTGGCCTGGTGTCTGGCAGGAGCCGGTTTTAGCGACACATTCTTGGAGGATATGAATTTAAATTTACACTAAACTGATGCACTAAGGGAGACCGTGACCATATTAAACCCAATAAATCAAACAGGTAATATGATATCTGGTGCTTTCACAGCTCCCTTGGAGGGATTGACCATTGGTACGATGAAATCACTGCAGTGTTTTGTGGACCTTGAACCTGTGAGTCACACAGACACAAGCATCCTGATTGCTGTATTGTAGGTTACTACTAGGCCAGATATGCCATTGAACAGGTGCCGTTTGTCAAGGGTGTAGTATGTGTGTGTGTAAAATGATTCATGCTGACTCAAAGTTTGTGTGTTTGAGCAGCAGACAGAGCGGCTGGCATCTTGAGGAGGTTTATCACAGAGCGTTCTGTGTACCTACTGTATTAGCAAAGCAGGCTGGGATTGAGACAGAGCCATAAAAGAGCCATCTGATAAGCTTTAATGAAATCTAGACCGCATGGCCTCTTGAAAACTATACCTCAAGACAAGACGGCCTGCTCTACGTGCGCATCTGAGAGAAGAGAATGAGGACCAGCTATAAATCGGTCATGCCGAGGGCTGCACGACATGATTTGGATAAAAGCGTCTGCTAAATTAATAAATGTAAATGTAATATCGCATGCAATATTTAATGCGTATCTTGTCAGTAAAGCCGGTCCTGTAATCAGCAGTAATGTCCATCTGTGCGTGATTTCACATGGCGCTGCATTTACCACACAGAGCCGTTGTTCACTGACAAGCTGCGCAAATCCAGGTTGATAATAACGTTGGCTTTGTGCAATGCACAATCGTAAATATCGCATGCAACATATCGTGCAGCCCTACCGAGCAGCATTGGTCACCGTAACCAATATAAATAATTTTATCAACAGTGTTGGGGAGTAAATAGTTGCATGTAACGCCATTATGTAATTTAATTACAAAATAAATGTTACTGTAATCTGGCTGTGCTTTAAAATTAAATTATTATAATCTTAATTCAAGTGATGAAGGATTTTGAAAGTCTGAGAGTAATCAGTGTTGAGTACTACTGTAAGGTTAACTTAACCTGTTTAAATGTTTGAAAATGATTAACATTTGAAAACATTAGAAATTTAGAAGGGGTCATATAATTCTACAAGCACTTTTACAAGTTGTTTGACCTTAAATGTGTGTTGGCAGTGTGTGTACACAGCCACCATATAATGATAAAAATCCACCCAGTGTTTTTTTTTTATCTACTAAAATCTTTACCCCTTTCTCAAATCGAGCTGGTTTCAGATACCTGTCTGTATATGTTCTAGATATGTTTATAATTTTCAATCACTCTTTTTTTATTCAAACCATTTGAACAGTTCTATCTATGAACAGTTGTTTTTAATGCGAAACAAACTTTGGTAACTTGATATTAACTACTTCTATTACGTCTTAAACATTACACAGACAGAAACATTGTGAGAGCTCTTCACGCTATTTGAAGGAGATGCTATTTGAATTTATTATGAATGAACATTGTAAAATAACTGCAGAGTTTTGGCAGTTAGGTGTTGCAACTTTCATCAGGGTAGAAAAGGACACTGATCTGTAATTCATCAATTCTTGAGTATTTACAATCATTAATGATCAGACCACAACCACCGCGGTGTTTAAAGCATGATTCACTCATAGTGAATGAACACTGACTCACACAATTCTCTTTCATTCTCTCCAGTTACAGTTTTGCAATCCTGAAGAATATGACTTAAGATTTCCATTACACTGAGTGAAACCCATTTTCCTTTTCGGCGTTTCCAAAATTCTTCATACCGTACTGTTTTGCGGAACATAAATAAACAATTGTTCCATGTCAGTGATTTCGAAACAAAGCATTGGATTTAACAGTAGAACGGGGTTGCCAAATCCAATACCTTATCATTCATCACTCCTTCCTTACAAAGGGAGGGTCGTTTTCTTGTTTGGTGATGTGAATTATCTTAAAAAAATAATTATTGAGATATTTCTTCCTCATTATTTCCAATGGAAAAAACGAGTCCAAATAGGAAATATCTCAAATTTGTGTTCATTTCTCTTTGTCTCAATATGGATCTCTTTACTGCATAGTACATATTGTATACTGCCTGCGTAAAATAACCGAACCATAGTTATTTACTAGCTTACATTGCATAAGTGCTTTATGTTGTGTTTATAATGATTATTTTGTATTTTTAATCCAAATTTTGTTCTGAAAATAAATTAAAGTTTGGTAGTCTGATTAAACAATCATATCAAGAAAGGGTTAAAAATAGTAGATATGTCTTGGGGTACATTTAACATGCTAGAAATGAAAGGTCAACACACGTTGCATTGTGGGATACCCTGTACAATGTGCTCTTTTGTTTACAAATTTTGGCAAATATACACTATAAGTCATCTGGTTGCACGGTGTATACACAACATTTGCATACTGTGCACAGTATATATAATATATAGTGTAGAAATAGTAGAAGCAGTATGGCAGTATGCTATTCCTGAGAATAGCCTCTCTCTCTCTCTCTCTTTCTTTTTCTTGCAACTGGTGGATCTGTTTGGAGGCAGACGGTTGCCATGGTGTGGTTGCCATGTGGCTGGTGTCTGACTCAGACAGGCCCACACACTGTCAGTAGGAGGACAAGAGGTGAATCACTATCCTGGACGTGTGTGAGTGCGTGTGTGATGGAGGCAACCGTGCTGTTCACAGCTCCATTTGTGCAACACTCACACTGTTTTTGATCAGTTCTGCCATATTTTTGTAATATCTGTCCACCATCAACATAACACCAAAGGTCTTACAAGCCTATTAGTAGATTTTGGCAGGGGATTTGTTCGCTGAACATATTTCTGATCATTTATTCTGAAAAGTAGTTTGACATTTTACTGTATTGTGAATCATTGTTAAGTTTTTATGGTAAAGCGATATAGTGCTGACACTGTTGAGAACAGTTGAGTTTACGAGGAAGAGAGCTGTAAAGTTGACAGCATCATGTTATGAGTTTTAACAGTAGAAACATAATGTTCACGTTCCTCTGTAAAGTACTATATTGGAAATAGATACTGTGTGTGTTAAACATTGTAACGTTAACTACTTTTTGTCAAAAATGTAGTTTTAACAGATCATATTCAACGGATATAGTGCACTTTGTCCTTTGACTATAAAAAATACATACTTTACATAAATGTTAAATTACAAATAAATCCGTAATAGGATTTTAAAATTATAAAAAAACAATAAGATTACTATTATTATTAGGCCAAAAGTGTATTATCTATCTATCTATCTATCTATCTATCTATCTATCTATCTATCTATCTATCTATTGTCTATCTGTTGTCTATCTATCTATGTCTGTTGTCTGTCTGTCTGTTCTGTTCTTTCTTTCTATCTGTCTGATCTGTCTGTCTGTCTTTGGTCTCTGTCTATTATCTTCTATCTGTCTATCTATCTGTCTTATCTATCTCTAAAACCTCATCAAAAACTATAGTGATACTCCAATTATAATAATTTTAAAATCACAATAAATCAGAAATCATAATTGTTGTTACTGAATGCAATTGTATAATTAAATTATAAAAGTGTATATTTTATAAAACTGTAAATATATAAAATATTATAGATAATAAAATAAAGTGCTAAGATGCAGATGGCATTGTGATGTATGTATTTTTGATGTATAAATTTCATTTACTTAATGTTGATATTTATTTAATTGTTTATTGCTAAAAATGAAGCCAGGTGATCAGCATTTTCTGAATGTAAGCAGATCTTTTCATGGACCTTTTGTTGAAAAGGAAAAAAAACTAATTCAAATTTCAGGCCCTATTTCGAACACTATTCATAGAAAGTGCCGTTACACAACTTAGGTCCTCCGACTATCCAAACCATTCAGCTCTTTTAGTGTAAAAACTCACACTATGGCCGTCTGTCTCTAAAGTTTATCTGTGTGATTGTAAGAGTAATGTAGGAATAAGTTGGCAGTCGAAATCCTCTGTTTGGTATGCTAAAATGTTGGAGGAGAGCCATCTGTCTGCTCTGTTTATTTTGATACTCCTTCATGCTGTAACATTGTGTTAGTCTCACGTTGGACAGAAAGAACGGAATGGAGGAGTGTCACTACTGAACCCATTGTAACTCACTGTGGAGGGTCTGTGTGTAAAACTGTTGACTTGTGGGTAAAACATCCAATCTGCGCTGGTTATGATGCATGAACAAATCCATGCTGACATACCAAAGAAAGGCGTCAATTTTGGAAGACCATCAGCTGTTGCTTTGGATTTTAGCATTTCTGCTGAATCCCACCCCTCTTGCTCATAAAGTGATTTATTAAGTGTTCCAAATTCTTTCTCTGGCTGTAGATTCGTCCAAGGATGAGTTCATGTGCTCTTGGATGAACTAGTAGATTGAATTACGCACTCACTGTCTTGTGTCACCAAAGTAGGGTGACTTTGTTTTTTTAATGTGCTAGGTATTTCTTGCAACAACAAAAAAACATTTGGAATAATTAAGATGTTAATAATTGTATTATAATTTAATAATCAAAATGTAATGTATTCCTGTGATGGCAAAGCTGATATTAATTTGATGCTTAATTATTATCAGTTATCATTGGTGTCAAATTAAAAAAAATTTTTAATTTTTAGGTGAAGGCTGGTAGCTGTCTGCCAAGCTATGCAAATAGATGCATAGTAGGAGCACATACTATATAATATAGCCAAAAGTATAGCTTGGAACATTTGGGTTAAAAGAGAAGCCTGTCTAAACTACATGCGATTGCTAGAGGATGTGCAGTGGTTTGACTGAGTGCTGGTCTTCACTTTTGGTGCTGTGGGATGAACATTGTTAGCGTTAGAAATTACGGTAAGTTATGAAAGCAGCACCGGCAAGACGTAGAGCAGACATAACATGGTCTGGATGGGTGAAACTGTTTACATTCTCATTCCAGAAACAGGATGCACTGGTGTTCTCTCTCTCCCCCACTCTGAAAAAAAAAAATTTGTGTAGAAACAATTTTTGCTCAGAAATAGCTAGTAAATTTACAAAGAAATCCCAAGTAACACACTACATTAAATTAATATATTTTCTTGTTTAATTTACAACTTTTAAAAATAATTTTGTACAGTACATGTCTGACAGTAAGTCAAGACTTTGTTGCAGTATTAACTATTTAACATAAGTACCACATGTGCAGTGGATAATTCCAGCCTTTAGCCTTTTAAATGACACATACACGTAATATATGGTGCTCTAAGTGTAAATGTTATGGAAATATATGGAAAATGTTTCACTAATCCATCAGCTGCACAGAAAGCTGAAAACTCCATTCAGTTATGTTAGCATTTTCTCACATTTTATTGAATCATTTATTCCCAGAGTAGCAGTTGACCAAAGAAATACAAACAAGGTTAACACTAAGAGGTTAACAGAAAAACTGTCTTGCTTTGTATGGATGGATCCCGACCTTCCTCTCTGCTCTGTTTATCCTAACATATATGCCTCATATGTCCTTGAACATTTTGTAGTATACTGTAGCTTTCACCCCTGTATTTCTCTCTTGGCTTTTCCTCTTATCTCAATCCCCAGTGCTCTCTTTCCACACTTTTCTCCATCGCTTCACTTTTCCCTCTTCCCTCTCTCTGCCTGTCCTGTCCTTTCCGTTCCATCATCCAGTGTCTTCCCATAGCTCCAGTTACATTAATCCACGGTGACGTCCATGTTCAGCAGGAGCCCCAGATGCCTGAGAGCTGCTCTTGAGCTCTGGAGCTCTTCATTGGGCTCCAGTCTCTCCTCCTCCTGCCCCCCTCAAAACACATCCGGCCACAGGACACAAATAACTACATACAGCTCTCAGTAATGATACATAGTGGACCCAAAGCTGGAATTACAGCATGGGGGGAAATTGTGCTCTTTGCTCCCCTGCTGGGCCTGTCTCTCCGAGTGAGGAGTAGCTTGGAAATCAGAGATAGAGAGAAACAAACAGATACAAATTATCACCACCCCTCTCCATCGACCCTCCATATCCCCCCAACTAGATATTCCTTGGCCTACACAGGAGGTTTTGCACACAAAACAACATTCACATGAAGTGTTGAGCAGTCAAGGCCAACAAACAAATGAAAATCCTCAGCGTTTTGCTCAGTTTTGTTCAGAAGGATGACTTCTAACACACATGGCCGTCAAATGATTCAGATTCACACTATTGTAGATTTCCATCACTACGCACTGTCAGATGTGTCACACTGACAGTGGAAAAATTGATGTTCAGACAAATAAGAAAAGACCTTCGGTACAATATAAAGTATGAAAGTAATGTTAAAATGTGTTTTTAAATTGCCATACAATGTTTTTTATATGCTTTATGTTCACACACACACACACACACACACACACAATATTATGTTATTTTTACATTTTGCTAATTATTGCTAATTATTTTATTAATTATTGCTAATTATAAAAACTATAATTATCAATTTAAAATTATTATTAACGTATCATCATTATAATTTCTGATAAATTGATCAAATATAAATCATGTTTTATTTTACACAGACATATATAACGAAATTGTATTTGTTTATAATTCTATAAAATCTATTTTCACAAATATTTAATTACATTTTTTTTCCCAAAACGTTGTTCATTATAATTCACACTTATTTAAATTATAATATTACAATATAATGTATATACACAATTGTATAAAGTATTAATATAAACTATCCTTGGCCAAGCTGGTCTGGTTTTCTTATAAGGGTTTGGACACCAGCTGGTCAGGCTGGTAGATCTGCTAAACACCTGCTTCCTGCTTGTCCAGGCTAGTAGACCTTAAAGCTAGTAGATCTTAAACCAGCTAAGACTAGCCAACCAGCTTAGGTAAAATCCATTCATTTACTGTACTTTTATCAAGCCAATAAGAAGCTCTGGATCCAGTTGGTCACAAAAAACTGTATTTAGTTTGAGAGACCTCAGTGTTTTTACAGTCTAGTCACACAATATGTTCTTGTTGAAGGACCTTTACAACAGCTCAGTTGCAGTGTAGGTCTGTGGAAACCCGAATAAAGTATTCAAACGGCACTGAATGTGTGAGAATGCTGGTTTTCAGTGTGCTGCTGGGATTTTAATGACCGTTTTTGTGCCATGTCTGGCAGCGCTCGAGGTTCTCAGGTGGAGTTTAACCAGCCTTGTGTCACAGCAGAAAGGTTTTTGGAGATGGGTGGGGTGGCATGGAGGTGTGCTATCCTGTGTTTCATCGGAGAACAGAGACTCCCTGTGTTTCAGCAGCATCTGGACAAAATCAAACTAGGCCATACAGGGAGAAAACGGGGCCTGGGAGAGAGCGAGAGCGAGGCCTCTGTTTCCTTACAAATGGCCGCCGACGTGCCACAGCCACTGTAGGTAAAGCAAAGTTCAACAGGAAATTGAATAATAAAAAGCAGAAATGATTGCTCTGTGGCTAAATGCACCACCATGTTTTGTCTGCGGATGTATTAAAAGGCACGGCAGAACATGTTTTTGGACAGTTTCTGAGAAATATCAGACTTGACATGTTAGCTTTAATCTGAGGCAGACGTTGATTGTTTAATTATTTCCCAAACATGGTCTCGCATAGCAGATTAATTGCGCTGATTTTTTGGCTCTGTGCTGTACCACATAAAGAGAAAGAGACATTTTCCCACAGTCTTGTATAACACCGGCCTATACAATCTCCACATGACAGCTACATGTGAGAGACCTATCATTAAGTCAAGCACTATTTCCATGTTCACTATTTCTAAATGTCAACATCTTTGGATTCTCAAGGCAGTTCTTTTACAGTGACAGCTGTCAAGTATTTGTGAATTAGAATGTCACGTTCAGCCTCCTGTTTGTCCGTTGCTGTTGTCATGGAGACCGAGATTCCACAAAGCATCTCATTATTGAGGAGGTTTCCGTCATGTGAAAAACATGATGTTTCTTATGAATCTGCATACCGTGTCTACTATTGTGAAACTCATTTACATAACTTCATTATGTGAAGCTGGAGCTGTTAAGTCTTGATAGCTACTCATTCAGGTGTAACAGAAGCTCTTTGAGATGCGTACCATATTTTAAAGTTACCTTTTCAGCTAAATATTATGGTTAAGAAATTAATAATGACAATGCAGGAATTACTGTATTGCATTGATTTTCAGTAACTTAGTCTATATATAATTAGTTAATCCCAGGACATTTAACAAGTTTTGTGCTAATTACTTCTTTATGGCTTTCTTGAAAGAATTATACACCCAATAATTGTAAACTCTGTCATCATTTACTCACACTCATGTCATCTCAGAACACTAAAAAATATATTTTGAAGAATGTTTCAAAAGCAAGCAAGTCTGATTTGGCCTATACTGTACAAAAAAAGTAAATGGGATCCAAAACAAAAAATTTTCAAAATGCCGTATTTTGCATTTTACAGAATAAAGAAAGTCATACAGGTTTACAATTACAATTGTATCATAGAAATTACAATTTCTTTAACTCAAAAATGTAAAGTTTTAATTGCATGTCATGCAACTTGTCAGTGACAGATTAATTTGTGGCAAATAATGTAGATAGTTTTTTCTCTGCTATTGCAGACAGACCCATTTTTGAGAACCACTGAAAATGTCTGCACTGTTCATTTCAGTTTCAAAAGAGCAAGGAAACCCCTCTTTCTAAAACTTTCAGAATAAGAGGTGCATTTCGTAACAGGCAGACATTAGCTATTCTGGGAGTAGAAAGAGTTGTCCTACCCTTGACATGACTGCGTGAGTCCTTGTCTCCGCCCTTGTCCCGAATACTAAATGAAAATGGAGGTACATTCGCTTAATCAGCATAAATCAGTCCGTGTTCACCCACAGCTGCTGTGCTCTGCATGCAAAAGAGACCAGACTGGGGCTGCTTGCCTTTAAATCAAAGCAAAGTAAGACGCTTTTGTCTTTTGTACATCTTTCAACCCTCTGGCTGGCTCGCTTTAATCTGATAACCTGATCAAGACCGGCCTCTCACTTTAATGGAAGACTTGGATCATCTCCCAGGGCACCCTGGGATTTGTAGTCAGCACTCCTTTGACATCGCCTTTGAAAGTTGCTGTTGTCCCCAGACTTCCTCCACACGGTAACAGGATGAAGGTAATGAATAGCAAAGTGAATTAGTCCCAGTGGATACGAATTCCCAATTGGGTGGCTTCTCTCATTCTATCGTTCTCACAACCGCACAAGCAGAAACACACCTTCTATTTTGTGCCACTCTACTGTGCAGTAGATTGAGATGCATTGTGGTCCCACAGAGGCTGATTACTCTAGCTGTAACCCATGAGACTCCTCTGTCCTCAGCCAGGAAACCAGTATAGGAGAAGTGACAGGAAGTTTGGAAGGGGACCGCTAGCTAATTAATTTCAAGTGAGCTTGTGGGAATATGGAGCCTAAATGCAAGTCATCTCCCTAGATGAGTGTGTGTATGTGTGAGAGAAGTGTGTGTGTAAATAACACACAGGTCCCTTTGAAAGGACGCAATTAACAGTTGGAGCCATGCAGGGCACCTAGCAAACCAGTAGCTATGGGGGTTCTGGAGCAAAGAGGAGCTCTGTAAATGATGCAGATGCCAGATGTAGCACAGCTCGCTTCCTGTTTAACCTTTTCTCGTGACGCCCTTTATGCTTTAGAATCTTGTCAGTAGTTAACCCTCTACCTGCAGGATTTTCAAATAGTGGATATAAAACATGATTTTATATATATAAAAAAAATCTGAATGGACAGAATCTTATAAAATGATAGGCAACGTTATATTTGGCAATGTTCCTTGGGAATATTTCTGAATGGACAGAATCTGATAAAATGAGAGTGAGCATAATGTATTCAGACATGTTTTAATGGCAATGTTTAACCCTCTGTGGCACATCCTTAAAATTTGTTGAGATTATGAAATGGTGGGTTTTTGTTAAATGTGAGCCAAAATCATCACAATTAAAAGAACCAAAGACTTAAAAAAACTACTTCAGTCTGTGTGCATTGAATTTATTTAATACACACATTTATTTAATACATAAGTTTCACAATTTGAGTTTAATTACTGAAATAAATGAACTTTTCCACGAGATTCAAATTTATTGAGATGCACCTGTATATTAATTGAGTTAGTGTAATTTGCTTTACCCAAAAAATAGGGTTGCAAAGGGGTGAAACAATTCTAGTAAATTTCCAAAAAACACATTTCCAAAAACTTTCCAAACGTTTGCAAAAAAAAATCACAATTTTCTGATACTTTACAAAAAAATCTGGGAAAGTTTCCAGATTTGTGGAAAGCTTCCATAAATTTACCAGACATTTTCTGTCCACTTGCAAGCTTAGTCAAAAATTGATAACTATCTAGGTTTAAAATGTGTTTTGTGAATACCAAATAAATGAAATTGGCTCTCGGTTTATTAGATTAATTTCTGTTCATGCAGATCGTGGCAGCGTTCGAAAGCAAAATAGAGGCCTTCCATCTTTCCCATTTTAGAGAATTACAAAAATAAAGGCAGTCCTTGGCACATAGTACAAATAAATACATGTGTGCACGCACACAAATCGATTGTATGCAGACTGCGTCAGTAGTCCTTGGCGCACAGTTCTAATACATGCATGCCTGAAGGCTTGTCACTCTTCTTGCTGTGGTTGTTTTCTCAGAGTATCCTTTGATGAGAGTTAATCTTCTGATTCTCACACACACACACTCTTCAAATCACCACTATACAGCCTCCTGCTGTGGCACCACACTGTGTGTGTGTGTTTATGTGGTTGTATGCAGGTGTCTGGTGTCTGTACAGATGTTTTGTTAGTGATTAAAACTGCAGTTTTTTTTTACTTTAAAACTTTTTTTTAAAAAGTTTTTTTTTAACTTTAAATAGTTTAAGCTTCAAGGAAATCAAAATACTTCTAAAATAATATGTTTAAAATGTACACAACATGTTATGTTTCACACAGGTCACATACAGAAGAGTTCAATAGTTTGGAGTCAGTTAAAGGACACATTAAACTGACGAAAAGTGATAAAGATATTTTAATAGATTTTATTTCAAATAAATTCTGTCCTTTCAAACTTACTATCAAATAATTCTGAAAAAAGTATCATGATTTCCACAAAAATATTTAGCAGTACAACTGTTTTCAACATTGATAATAATAAGAAATGTTTCTGGAGCACTAAATCAGCATGTTAGAATGATTTATGAAGGATCATGTGATACTGAAGACTGAAGTAATGGTTGCTGAAAATTCAGCTTTTGCTTCACAGGAATACATTAGATTTTAAAATATATTAAAATAGAAAACAGATATTTTAAATTGTAATAATAATGAATAATATAGATTTCACACAAATGCAGTTTTGATGAGCATGATTAATTTCAAAAACGGTAAATGCCATGGGAGCTCCAGAGCTGGTGGGGCAGCAGTGAGGCAAATGCTGTAAAATGTGTTCTTTAGGGACTACAAGGGGTCAAGGTTTGGCTGACAATCGGGTAAACATAAACCCCTTTAGCCCCTGCTGGTAGATGTTGTAACTACGCCATCTTGTTCTGAAAAGCATCTTTTTACATTGATGGCTTTTCACAATTCACTTTATATTTTAACAGAATATGCAACATATATATCATGATTAACTGTTGATGTAACATTAAATCAACAC
The DNA here is from genome assembly GCA_027422405.1 of Ptychobarbus kaznakovi. Taxonomy (NCBI): domain Eukaryota; kingdom Metazoa; phylum Chordata; class Actinopteri; order Cypriniformes; family Cyprinidae; genus Ptychobarbus; species Ptychobarbus kaznakovi. Next base: position 17,928,792 of record CM049810.1, on the reverse strand, counting down.
ATTAAGTTGATGTCCCTAGTCTGTTGGAGGTAAAGCAAAAGGCTTTAAATCTCACAGTAATTCTCATCCCTCTTTAATTGCAGTCACCCATTCCCTTCTTTAGTCAGTTCGCTTCCTTTTCTCTGATGTATCTGCAGCTTCTGGCAATTATGTTCTGCCATGTGCATGTTGTTTACCACTGCTAACAATTCTAGTCAATAATAATGGCCTGTTCTCCCTCTCTCGCTTCTGTGTCTGTTACTCACGAGGGACTCTTCTTCTACTACTAAGCAGATGGAAAGAAACAGAAAGACAGAGAGATGGATCATTTTCAGCTCTTCTCTGCTCCCTCTTCACGATAATTCCATGTGATAAGACGAACATTCTGAATGGCTGCCATTTCTCATGGCAGAGTACAGTTCAGGAGTCGCTAACTAGAGGCAGATCAGAAGATCTGGCCACCGTTTGATGTGTGACGGGTTCAAACACTGCTCTGTGTATTTGGAGACTGGGCTTAGAGGCATTGGCTTCATAAAAAGCCAAAGTGGACCCTCAAGACACAGATTCACACTCTTTCCTTCATCATCATGGCTCTTAGTGTATCAGTAACAAGGTTGAAATCCCTCTCCAACCCTCTTGGATTTTGGTCTGCGGTTTAAGAATATCCTTCACCACAACAGCTCAATTTTATAGGGATAGTTCACCCATAAATGAAAATTCTGTCATCACTTAACTACCCTCACTTACTTTCTTTCTGCTGAACACAAAATATATTTTGAATAATGTTTGTAACAAAACAGTTTCCGTTTCCATTGACTTGTTGATTGACAATTTTTATCTTAACTTCTTGGAAATGTAGCTTTCAGTCTTGTGAAAAAAGTCTGTTGTTTAAGAAGCTCCTTCACTGCAACAACTCGCTCTTTAAAGTAATAGCTCATAAAAAATGAAAATTCTGTTATTTACTCACTTGTATGCATTTCTTTCTTCAGCAGAACACAAACGAAGACATTTTTAAGAATTTTGTAAAACCAAACAGTTTTGGTTCCCATTGACCTCCATTATATTTTCAAGTCAATGGGGGCCGAAACTGTTTGGTTAAAAAACTATTCAAAATACCTTCTTTTACATTCCATAGTTTTCATTTTTGGGTGGACTATCCCTTTAAACTAGAAACTCCTCGGAGTGGAACCTGTCAGTCTTGTGATAAATGCACAATTACCGTAATTAGCATGTCAATTGATTATGCGCTCAGCCCTTCTACACTGTCATAATTCATGACAGCACAATATCTAATCGATTCCAAGATGAATTGTCGGCTGTGTCTCGTAACTGAAATGAAATGAATGCTAAATACATGCTCTGTTCTTACAGGCGATAAATGTTGTAGTTCGCTTTCAGGTCCTTTTGCGCCAACTGTCAGACGGATATATCATGCAGACAGACTTTCTAAGTTCCGTCCAATGACTGTAGAGCACTCTAGGACATTTTGTTCTCATCCGTTACCATTTGTATGATAACATAGGTGTTTCTTCTTTGTGAACTATGTGCTCTGAACCCGTCTTTCTACAGAGCAAGATATGAATGCAAACTGTCTTTTGTCTTCTCTAAGAGCTGAAACTAGTGGTATTTTCTGCCAAGATGGAAGCTCTGGCACTGGAGAGAGACTCGTCCACAGCAATCATCTCTGCACCATGGGGCACCACAGATGGCTCTCATTTTCTCCTCTCATCCCTTGAGCTTTGGGGAGGTGGATGCCTTCATTTGAAATGGACAGATAGCAAAAAAAGAGAAAATGAGAATAATGTGTCCGTGACTTGTCATCATGTTCGTTTATGTCTTTTGAAAAAGAACAATGGGAAAGGAAGGTTTAGGGCATGGGGGACCGACGGCTGGGGTGCCATCTCAAGGTTTTTTCTTGTTCTTTCTGTCGAAGCTGTTTGAAAGCCATCCCCTGTCATTCGTATAAAATGATGCCTTGTCAATATGGGTCAGGGCTATGAAAGACAGCTGGAATAATTTTTGCTTGATTTCTGTTCTCCTGAGGGACAGTGAGTGGGATGAATAAACTAACAGCATTTTTAAAAAGAGAAACAAAATAGGATAATGAAAGAAAGCAAGCTGATGTCACTCATCCCTGAGTCACCCTTCTAAGTTCAGACACTGAATCACAAAATATATTTTTTTACGATAAATAAAATCTTGTTCTTAAAAAAGCTTTAATAAAAGCATTAATATATATTCTTAGCGTGCATATATTTCTTGTGAATATTTAATTAAGTAGGACCAGGCTTAAACTAAGGACTTATAAGGACTATAAATAAGTTTTTAGCAATTAATAGGGGTTATAATTGTCTGCCATGCAGCATTACCGAGATGTGATCCTTCTATTTGATGATGTGAATCTATATTATTATTATTTAATTATTTATTTTATAAAGGAATGATGCAAGCATTTATTTTCCTTTTATGCTAAACAAATACATTCAGATGTATTCAGTATTTTAAGATTTTTGGAGTATGTTTTACAAAAAAAAATCTATTTCAAAATGTTACATTTTATTTAATGTGTTGCATGCTTTTTCTTTGTGAATTTACTTGCAATTTCTAAATGAAAGTTGTTTTGTTGACCGACTGGCAGAAAGACAGACAGAAAGGTAGATAGATATTTTTTTGCAACCAAAAAAACCCAAAGTAAAATCAAAGAGCCATCCTTTTGTGTAAATAAACGAAATGTTCTTAGATGATTTGATCTTTTCAAAGTCCAACCAAAAAGTGGCACAAGACACAGCCTGCAGTCAGCACAAACACAGTCTGTCCAGCCTTGCAATTCTTTAAAGGACGGATCAGCTTGGCAGATCACCATTATTCTCTCTGGAGCCGGCCCAGGTCCCTTGCCACGTCGGGCCTGCTCACAGGAGGTTCGCCTGGGGCTACAGGCGGGTCAGAAGGCTCTAACTGGCACTGGGAAGGATTGGAGGGGTCCCCGGGGCCCAGGAAGATCCGGTGAGGATTGAATCATAAGAGATCCACACAAATGCCAGCTTGTTCATGGAGGGGGCATAGACTGCAACCACAATCCCCCTGGCATGACCATAGGCATTTTGACGGGGCACCGAGCTGTTCCATCTGTCCCAGAGAATCAAGCCCTGTGTTCAGAGCAGAGAATGGAGCTTAACTAACACTGAGACCCATCGGATTCCATCCCTCTGTCTGACGTGGCAGAATGCCAGTTTAGCACCAGGCCTGACAGACAGACCATGACCGAGGGCGATGCACTATGCTACTTTTTCACAGGAATCTGCTAACAAGTTCACAGAGCAGTGAGGATTTATTCGCTATTGATATTGCTAAACACATCTTTGTTAAAAAGCAAATAGGATAAAATGAAAAGCAATATTTTATTAAAAAGTTCAACACGTTCTCACTCCCAACTCGTCACATATTGACGCTTGGTCAGGACCCCTTGGCGTCGCTTTTTGATGCTTAATGTACCCCTAAAGTGTAATTTTTAAACGCAAAGCGTACCTCTTTAGTGTCACTTTTTGACATGCAAGGTACTCCATTGTTTTCAGTTGTTTGCCTTAATATAATGGTTTGCATGTATTAGTAAAAGTAGAAATCTTTTTATAGAAATGTATACTTTCATTTGGAGCACTTAACCCCACCCTTACCCACTTCTGAACAATATAAAACATGTAACAGGCCAATAAAAGTACGGTCACTGGGTATTTATTGCAAAAACTGACCAAAAAATAATAAGCAGTTTAAAAGTATTACAAGTCGTGTTGCATTCCAAGAGACAAACAAGAGCCAATGGCATTTCACAACCAAAGCTGACATAGCACTTCTTCTAGCATCAAGAAGGGTCAAAGGGTCCTGACCAAGTGTCAATATGTGACGAGTTGGGAGTGAGAATGTATTTAAAAGTTAAAGGAATTTCATAATATATGTCATTCCAAACCCATGACTTCTGTTCTTCTGTGGAGCAATATTTTCGAACAATATCTAGTAGTAGAGTCTGATAAATTATTTATTTTTATTTATTTTGCGACTTTTCCATACTTCTAGTTCATGAACACTGTCTAAATCATTAATTTATTAATCAAATTGATATTGGCCCACTGACTGAAGTGAAGTTTAAACCCATATTGACACAATATCTATTCGCGAGTGTACAGACAACACACACATATACTTTTCAACTCCATCCAGGTGGGCAAGACGGATCATGTCACAGTTTGGAATGCAAAGGTAACAGAGGAAAAAACATGTTCCTTTTTTCCAGCCTGAGGAAACGAGTGTGTAGCACCATTTACCACCCAGAAGCTCTGGGCTGTCTCTGGGCTTGCTTTTTATATATGTATGTATGTCTCTATTGAAAATGACCTCAGTTTTAAGGTAGCCTTGAAGGAATATTTCCATTAATTACTGTGGTAACATTTGAGTGTTTTTAAAATAATGTGGCCTTGACAGCTTCCCAAAGAACAGATGATTAATTATCTTTGTCACAACATCTTGGCCAACTAGAGAAGAGGAAGGAAAAAAACGAACTCAGGCCATAGGACCTGTTTTCAACTGAAATGTCAGGTGGAGTATTTTTCAGTCCCCACTGTAAGTGAATGAAGTAAAATTAAAAGATGTAGATTGCAGAGAAGACTATGAAAGAAGCATGTGTCTGTTAATGATGTGCACTGATTTGTATCATCCTCATAGTTTTGGTGTAGTTATGTATATAATTCGTTATGAATTGTCATTCTCACTTAGTGTTGACCTACAACTTCCCTCAATGCAAAAATACACATTTCCAACTAACTTGGTTTTCCTGGATGACCAGTTGCCTAACAAATGCTGGCCCTCGTCACTATCAAAGCTGCCCATCCCTGCTATAACCCGTCAGTGTAAATCCTGTATAAGATAGAGGTGTTTCCAATAAATAGTATACTGTATTTTAAAACCTTGATTGTGCACGTGTGGGTGTAGGGGGGCCGGACAAGACATTGTGCCCAGGGGCCTCTGAATTCTTAATTCGGGCCTGACAGTACACATATATTTCTGCTGTGAAATCTAGTGATTTTAATAAAGTAAACTTAAGAATACTATTTATTGTTGGTGATATTTCAAAAAATTTCTTGGGCGGAAGCAACTTGGGCTTATTTCATTATTTTATTTTATTCTTGTCAGCAGTCTGCTGTTTTGTTTTATAGATCTCATTGATTTACATTACATATAATCCGAAATCTTTCATATAAATATCAGCAACTTCACCACATTTCATATTTTTGTGTTTAAGTATATGCTCCATATTCTCCAATATTATACTATATGAACCATATAAGCCTGATGTATCAAAACTGGCATTCAACAAAAATGCATGCTTGTCTATAGGTTCAATGTTGAACTTTTTTCTGGTTATCATTTCATGTGACAGGTTTTACAGGGTTAAAGCAAGCAAAGCTGGACTGTATTCACAAAACTGACAATTACATTATAAGTTTTATCATTTAGTTTGAAAAGTGTTTCTAGGGTGCAGGTGAGCCTCTGTGCAGACCTGCAGCATTTATCCAGACAGTTTCATCCGGCTTCGACTAGACAAACAGATACAAAGTGGATGATTGATTTCCTATTGACAGTCTTTGTAACAGCTTGTCATTGTTACAGCAGCAGATCAATAGTATATTTCACACAGAAATCTGTCTTAATTTGACACAAACTAAGCAATATATAGCTATCAGGCTTGTGTTGACCTATATATGCTGTGTATGTATTTAAATGATCAAGTGACATTTAGTTTGGAAGTATCTGATAACTCTCATGAATGACTGGATCTATGAGCACCACCATGGTAAACAAGATCTGACTGTATGTGAAATTAACTTTGGAAAGGAAATGAAACATTATCCACCAGTTGGCGAGTCATTTAAAGGCACTGAAACATAATACATGGTCTAAATTGAACTGTATACTGCATAGGAATAATATACTTTTGCTGATGTAAGTGTTGCAAGCAATTCAAATCAAAGACATACAAAACTTAATGAGGAAAACATCTGTTGAAAAATCTGATTGACCTAAGTATTCATAGTCTCGTGTAGCCAGACCTTCAGACTGACGGCTGAAGGTCTGGAATCTATGGTAGCTTTCATTGGCCAAGGCCAGCCCAAGAGGTAAAGCAACCAATCACGTTTCGTTTTGTGTCGCATCATGTTTAGGGGCGTGGAAATGTCGCCAGACTTTCGGACGTATTTTAAAGATTCTATGCCACGAATCCAGCGTTTAGTTGATCCTGATAAGCACTCGTTGTCACAGTTGTAAACACAATGGCTTTCTTCTTTCATGAGGGGGTTTAGCGTCACGACATCTTTGTTTCCAGGCAGAACGTTAAAGAACGTAACAAACACGTCTCTTGGAAATTCTGTATAATTCAACAAATCAGAGGACGACTTCGAAACTTATGAAGTGTTTCCACTTTTGTGTGCCATATGCATCAGACATTTAGCCAACGTTCTGTGGGCGTGACGTCTGAGGTTGAGACTAAAGTATTCAGACCCTTAACTCAGTACTTACCTGTAGTTAAAACAACTTTAGCAGTGATTATAATGTCAAATCATTAATTACAACAAGCTTTACACACCTGGATTCAAACACTGAATCCGTGTGGGAAAAGAGAAAAGGTCTGAATACTTTCATAAATTATATAAATTATTATAGTACATATACTGTATAGTAGATTGTGCATAAAATAATTGTCAATATGCAATTCATTGTCAGATGCAAAAAGGCCTGTGTACTTACTCCAAAATCAGTAAGTAAGCTTCTTGTTTCTGTAAACAAGGCATTGGGTAAGGAAAGTCTTCTTCACGTTTAATGAAGAAATATTTTACAGCTTAGAACAATTTTCTTTCTTCAGAACATGCAAATGCTCTTGTACTGCCACTCAGACAAATATTATCTTTATTGAGGTGAAATTCATGTGCTGTTAACCTGTCAATTCTGTACTGCTTGGTAATAAAACAGATCACAGAACAGCCGTCAGTTTGGAACACTCAAATGAAGTGCAAAGCACCTGCCTGAAGGGAATCTCACTTCTAGAGTTTGTTTCCAGGGAAACTATAGATTACAGAATGCTGGTATCATTGTTTGTTGGTTGAATAGTCTACTGAGAAACTAAGCAGTGTATAAAGGGAAAATGAGAGACAGAAATATGCTTATATGTGTTGTGTATAATGCTTTTTCTATATATTTTCATGATCTTAGGCATGACGCAAAGTGCAGACAGCACTGTTAAAAAACAATCACAGAAGGCTTTGAAATTTATAATTGAAACTACACATTTCAAAATACTTTCTTCTATTCCATTTTAAGCTGATTGCGCCAAAAAAAGTCTAAATGCTGTATCTCTTTCAAAACATTGCTTGTTTGTTTGAGGATCCTGAGCAGCTTAACCAATGTTGTGAGTTTGAGGGCGGGACTATTTGTTTGAACAACCAATGGCAAATGGGAAGAGTGTGAACCTGTATTTATGTTGCTGCGGAAATTACACACTTAACCTTAATCACTCATGTGGACTGAAGTTTTTAATGGCAGTAATAAAAACCTGTTTATACCCTTATCTGATCTGAAAAATCAGAAAGAACCGGAGACAGAGAAAGAAAATAGAGTAAAGTTCATAATCTCATCCAAGTTCTTTGAGTGAAGTTGCAGAAATGTGACAATGTATGTTTTGACGTAAGTGCTGTCTCTTTGATATTCAAGTATGAAGAAGTTGTATAATGTAATAATGCCCAAACCTGGAGTAAATGTTTACTTCATGACTTGGTTTCCAGGCAGTGGGGCGGCAACATTGGAGATGAGAGCGGATTTGTGTTTAGAGAGCTGGAGGTCTGTCTATGACAACCCTGTGACTACAAGATCCCACTCAACTTTTGGGAGGGGAGTGTATGTGTCTCTCTGACCCAAACACTCAAAATCTATGCATTGTTGTGTGTTTTAAAGAGCCGCAATAATAAAACAGCTTAAACGTTAAACTTAGCTGATTTTAGAGGAGTTTTAGGCACTGGGAGACCACTTGGCTGGCCGATGAAACTACTAAAAGCTCTAGTTTTTGTTTGTAGTTTTATCAAAAATCAGTGTTTCAGTTCTGAAAAATTCAACATCCAAACATAAAATTATTTAAAGTGGTGTGGTATTTTTATTTATTTATTTATTTGTGTGTGTGTTTGTGTGTGTGCATGCTTAATTGCAAGCAAATTTGACATTTTAAAGTATTTTTTTATGTAGACAAGAGTCACAAGATTCTTAGTTACATGCAAAGGACATACAGTATATAAGCTACACTAAGTAAAGGTGCGTGTCTTGACTTTTTAATGAGGCATAATTGTATTTACACAAGAATCACAAATGAGGGATGCAATCTATCATGTACCTGAATGTTACATTTTTGACGACCGCACCTGTGAGCTTCAGGGCAAAGCAAACCCACCGCTGCTCCGCGGCAACACCCGTATTCTTTTATTTTGTCTACCACAAATAACAAGCTAAACTGGATTCCACTGACACTGATTGATTTTTGTTCGCCAGCAGTATTTTTAAGTTTTTAAAATGTAAATCTTGAGAAATAAAACTTTATTGCACCCTGTCATGGATAATTATGACACGCGCTCTATTACATCAACATTAATCATGCAAATGTGTCAGCAAATAACTTAATTACATAAAAAAGTAAAGTGTTATATACTTTAAAAATACAATTTCTTAAAAATTAACTATTAAGGTTCATTTCTTAAAGATATTATTAAAGGTAGTCTGACTGTGAAACATACATTACTTGTGGTAATGAATACTATGAAGCCCCTAAGGGGACATGGTGTGAGATGGGAGGAAAAACATGTAACTTCTCTTGTAAAACTACTGCATTTCTCTGACAAAGGCTGCGTTCATTTGAACCTTGTCTCGAAAACTACTGCATTGTCTTGATAAACTTTGTGTTTGTTCGCAAAACATTTGCAATATATTGCAAAAATACTACGTTCCTCTGAGAAACTTTGTGTTCGCTTGCAAAAACACCACCACCTTCCCACTTTGTATTATTTACATCACAAAAGTTTTATTCGAGAAAGTTTTCATTCGTTCACAAAACACATGCATTATTCTGCAAAACTATTGCATTTCCCCAAGCAAATTTTCATTCTCTAGCAAACTTTTCGCAAAAGTATTGTACTCTCGAACTTTGTGTTCGTTAGTAAAACGTGCGTTCTCCATTAAAAAAATATTGCATTCCCCTGATTTGTTTGCAAAAAGTGTGTTCTCTTGCAAAACTATCGCAGTCCCCTGAGAATCTTTGCATTCATTTGCAGTTGCACCAAAATCCAGTTTTTCCTCACACCTTATACTATTTCCATCAAAAAATGCAAAATTTCTTGGAGGAATGCAAAAGTTTTGAAAGAGAAAACTATTTCTTCCATTACATTTTTTTTTATTTACTATCAACATGTCGCTTTAGGGGCTCCATAGAATACAGTATATACACCACATTTTTTTCATGTATAAAGCAGATGGTGTAGTCTTTCTAATCCCATTTCATAAAAGATGCTTTCTTGTAGGTATTATAACCTCCGTATATTTGCAATGCTTAAGATTACAGCACTCAGTGAAAGGGCACGAATATTGACACCCACAATGTTGTGATGGGAACAGTAAATCCCTCAGCGGTGCCTCACCCGAGAATCAAACGGGCAAGATGCCAGTTCCCAACGGCAGGCGCATGGGAATGCATCTGAAGCCTGAATTGTTGACAGCCGACCACACCTTCATTTGTGAAGGACATGGTCCTGCGAAAGCCATTAGCCTCGAGGTAGTCTCAGCCTTAGATGTGTCACGCCCACGGACTGTTGGCTAAATGTCTTATGCATATGGTACACTTATCTGGAAACACTTCAGTAGTGTCGAAGTCGTCGTCGGATTGGTTGAATTATACAGGATTTACGGTTGCGTTGTTTAACGTTCCGCCTGGAAACAAAGATGCCGTGGTGCCAATTCCCCTCACGAAAGAAGAAAGCTGTCGTGTTTAAAAATGTGACGCGAACGCTTATCAGGGTTAACTAAACGCTGGATTTTCAAAAGTATTGCCACAGCCATATCACCCTGCAGCCCAAGACCGGTTGCCCACTAAGCTAAGCAGAGTTGAGCCTGGTCAGTACCTGGATGGGAGACCTCCTGGGAAAACTAGGTTGACTCTAGGTGCTCACCCTGTGTTCTGTGGGGGTCCTAACACCCCAGTATAGTGATGGGGACACTATACTGTCAAAAAAGCAGATTCAGATTTTTCAGATGAGACGTTAAACCGAGTTTCTGACTCCCTGTGGTCATTAAAAATCCCATGGCACTTCCCGGTGTCCTGACCAAATTCCCCCCACTGGACTTTGACCATCATGGCCTCGTAATAATCCCCATTCACTTGATTGGCTCTAGGTCTCGCTCTCCTCTCCACCTGTAGCTGGTGTGTGGTGAGTACACTGGCGCTGTTGTCCTGTGGCAGCCGTCGCATCATCCAAGTGGATGCTGCACACTAGTGGTGGTTGAGAAAAGACCCTCCCCCCACATGATTGTAAAGTGCTTTGGGTGTACAGCAATACACAATAAAACGCTATATAAATGCATCATTCATTCATTCATTCATTCATTCAAGTATGTGAAATATTTAAAGTTCACAGCATAGAATCTTTAAAATACATCCGAGAGTTTCACACACCGGTCTGTTATTGTGGGCGACATTTTTACGTCCCGAATCGTGGCGCTGAATGAAACGAACTGTGATTGGTTGTTTGACATGTCGGTCAAACGGCCTCATGGGCGGGCCTTGGCCAATGAACACGGCCATCTATTCCAAACCTTCAGCCGTCAGTCTGAAGGTCTGGCTACGCAAGACTAGCCTCGAGGAGGAGAAAGGACAATAACTGTGACAGCACACTGCTGGGATCCAAGAATTCAATGGTATTCTAATATAAGTTGAATGTGATTGTACAGTGTAGTGTGACAGATAGAGGCAAGAAAAGGTAAACGAAGCCGAGCTATGCTATTCCCAGTCATCAGACTGTCAGCGGAACTGAAGAGAAGCGCATAACTGCTATTAAATCACTTTCTGTCATGCTGCGTGTGTGTGGAGACAGCTAGATAGAGTCTCTATTTCCAGATGTGACAGACATGATAGTTACACTAGAAGCTAATGGAGTGACATGTGCATGTGTGTGTGAATGGGCATATAGGTGATTAGGCATTCTGATACAATTAGGACAGACCTGAGTTGCTGTTCCTGATAATTATTCTTAGCTTATGGTTGATTGCTATGAATCAATGTTTTAAACTGATGTCACTGTTATTCATGCTTTTTTTCTAATGAGAAACCTGCAGCAACGTGATGTGTAGCCTTAAATAACAAGAGTGGGTGGGTTATGTAGTACTTTGACCAATTAATAGAATGGTAATAAACAACTACATCTGTTGCTTTTTCCTCACAATGCCGAGAAGCAAGACAACAACATCAGGTATGCACATGAATAATTACGCAAACAAAGACATTTCTGGACACTCTTATTTTACTGGCTGCAAGTTAATAAATTATTCAAATGTAAAAATATAAAAAGAATGAGTCATCTTTTTAAAAATGGTTTAGAAGAGGAAAATCTTAAGAAATATCAAAGATGAAATATCACACAGTGTTTGCTTCATGATCGTTTTTTTATGTAAAACTACTGTATGTTACCATCGGACATTCAGAAAAAGCCCTCTGGTTAAATTTTAGCAACATAAATGACAAAAAAAGAGATGCTCAATTGGTACAAAGTGTGCCAAGAAAATATCCCCCACACCATTACACAACCACCAGCAGCCTGAAGACAAGGAAGGATGGATCCATGCTTTTGTGTTCTTTATGCCAAATTCTGACCGTACCATATGCATGTCGCAGCAGAAATCGAGACTCATCAGACCAGGCAACATTTTTCCAATCTTCTATTGTCCAATTTTGGTGAGCCTGTGAATTGTAGCCTCCGTTTCCTGTTCTTAGCTGACAGGAGCGGCACCCGGTGTGGTCTTCTGCTGCTGTAGCCCATCTGCTTCAGGGTTCGATGTGTTGTGCGTTCAGAGATGGTTTTCTGCATACCTTGGTTGTAACGAGTGGTTATTTGAGTTGCTGTTTCCTTTCTATCATCTCTAACCAGTCTGCCCATTCTCTCTGACCTCTGACATCAACAAGCCATTTTCGTCCACACAACTGCCGCTCACTGGATATTTTCTCTTTTTCGGACCATTCTCTGTAAATCCTAGAGATGGTTGTTTGTGAAAATCCCAGTAGATCAGCAGTTTTTGAAATACTCAGACCAGCCCACTGTCTGCCACCAACAACCATTCCACATTCAAAGTCACTTAAATCCCCTTTCTTCCCATTCTGATGCTCTGTTTGAACTTCAGCAAGTCATCTTCACCACATCTAGATGCCTAAATGCATTGAGTTGCTGCCATGTGATTGGCTGATTAGCATTTGTGTTACAAAGCAATTGAACAGGTGTACCTAATAAAGTGGCCAGTGAGTGTATATACAGTATACACACACACACACACACAGTTACATATAATGTGATATTTCTAACAAGACTTCTGAAAAATCTTTTTTTTATTGTTACAAAAAAATGGTAAATAAGCTCATTATGTCAGAACAGTTTAATGTTTAATTAATTTATTGGATCGTTTTAAATATTTTTTGATTGCTAAGTTTTTTTTAAGGATATGCATTTTAAAATAAATTGGGTAATTTACCCAAAAAAGTACTTGTTTTTATTTTTTGCTTAATATTTATGTCAATCTGCAAGGTTATTAGTAAAAAAAGAAAAAAGGAAACTGGGTGCCCATGAAGAAAAACATGACAGCATCTTAAACTGCAACTGCCATCGACATGAATAGGAATTCTAATGGATATCTACAGCGACTAGCTTATCCAGGTATCTAGGTACAGAAACTATAGTGTTTTCACAGAGGGAAGTGATTTTTACAGACACATTTCAGTAATATCTGTCAGATAACAGTGGCAATAAAAACTAGCGTAGCTGCTGTAGATGATTGTGGGACTAGTAATTGTGCCAAGTATCTCAGCCAGTCATACTAAACCTGCTAGCCTCTGCTTATCATTTGACAATCAGCTGATAATTTAGGCGTCATCACTTACAGATGGTCGCCAGGCTGCCATCTGAAAGAATGATTCAGATCTGCACCTCTGCTGCAGCTGTCAGTCACCATAGTTGAGGCATTCGTAGCCAAGTGGAAATTGAATTATGATTGAGGGTTATTAGACTGAGTCTCTTACACTCGAAGGAAGAAGGAGGGCAGGAAAAGGCAGATGTAGGGGTTGGATGTATGTCTCTCTCTCTGTGTGTGTGTGTGTGTGCGTGTGCTCTACCCTAAGGCTGAGGGTGACTTGGAGGTGGGGTCAGGATTTGAGAAATGTCTGGAGTCTGGTCATTATTCACAGCTGTCTTTTTTAGAGCTTATGTGATGAATGAGAAATATTTCAATCGGTCATGGAGTCAACTACAGTTATATTGAACTATATTGTGACCTTGAGTAAGACACTTAACCCCAAGTTCCTCCAAGGGGACTGTTTCTATAATAAGTGTAATGTAATATGCTTTAGAAACAAATATTTCACTACTATTGCAAATAAAAAAAATATTTTTTATATGCACATTAGTGCATGTTATACTCTAGTTTCGATCACACTGTACTGTACAAATTGACCAGTCAATATGAATAATAATGTGAAAAAATACACAATTTAAATGCCAATATATCCAGATCTGTTAAAGCAAACAACTAAATATCTCTGAGTCAGCATTTGATTTAAGTCACATCTGAATGAACTGGCTTGCTTGAGAAGCAGACTTTTTCATATGATCCGGTGAAGACAACAGACAGGTACAACTCTATCTGATGATGACTCCCTGAAGAACCGTGAGAAGAATAGTGGACCAGACACCGCCGCTGATCAAATGTCTGACCCACATTCTCACAATGCCCTAGTAAGTTTACCTTTTCTGAGTAATGTATGTAGACAGTTATTGAATGCATACACAAAAGAGTGTTATTAATGACCCCTCTTGAAAGACCTGAGATCACAGTATATATAACAGTTCAGAAAAAAGAGAGGAACTTGGTGATTATATATCCTCTGATTGTGTGTCTGAGGAACATGAATGCTTTGGACAAAAATGAGACGTAGCAGTTCTCACACAGTATTTCTATAGGTTTGATAACTATCATCTCTACAGGGAGTTTTTGTAGTTTATAAATACAATTAACAGGTGCTTATATGAGATTGGTGCTCTTCAAAATGTTTAAGTTTTCCGCGTTAGGGATGCCCAAATCGAAAAACTGATCATTATTTTCCTGTTACGGGTAAAAGTGAAAAAGAACAAAATTCATAGAAAAACAGATATTGTCCTGGTATGAAAATTACCAGTTCATTTTCCATTAAGTTTACAGACATTTCCTTCAACCTTAAACCACAATACAGGTCAAATCCAGTACTTGTGAAAAATCCACATGCATTTCCTTTGTTTTTAATTTCCTTTTTCCTTTATAAGAGCCGATAAGCGATAATATCTAAACTGGGCAGATATTAAATTAAAAATGAATTAAAATTATGCTATTTTGTAAAAAAAAATACTAATAATAATAATAATAAAATACACTAATTTACATTTAAAATTCCCCAAATTAATTTAGCCATCATAAAATTATACATAAAATTTTACAGCATGAAAAATGTATATTTATCGAGAGATTTGCCAAAGATAAGCCTAAATTTAACAGTGTTATTAAATTATTAGTGTTGTTAAAGATTTACTTATAAATAAATAAATACATTTTTTTGACACAGCAGGCGCTGATTCAGCAGCACAGCCATAAGCTTATAAATGTTCCATATTAGCTCGGTGTGTTACTGTATTGTGTATATATGATGTACAGTATGCATCTTTTATTTAGTGTTTATTTAGTGTGCACTCTACAGCCCCTTTTCATTCTCATTCATTTATGTCACACAAACTAATTTGCAAAAGAAGAGTCAAGCTCAGATTTTCAGAGCAGCAGGAAATTAGACGGTACATCAGACACTTCCAAACTCTCAAATCACTGTGGCAGAAAAATCTGATAATTTAATAAGATCAGGTGTTTAGGGATATGATTCAATGTTTTTATGGTTAGCAATCAGGGAATGAAAAAGACTGCCATTAATGAGGTGTGCTAATATTTTCCCTTCAACTGTACACAAGCACACACCCTGTTTTCTTCCTCACCCACCACATCATCTCTGAATAGAGATATTAATCACTCAACACTCACCTCAAGGTTTTTTCTGACAATATAATCACACGCAACCCAGCTACAATCAAATCCACTCGACACCCGGACCAACTAGAACAGTGTGTGTGAGAACAAGAACCGTAAACACAATAGACACTGAAGGGGATGTGTTCCCCTTGGTTTCCCTTCAAGTGGAGTCAGAAATATCATAATTACAATTCACGTGCATCAATGACCAAGCAAAACCCTATATTTACCAATGGCATTTCTCAATGATACTCGAGTTGCAGAGTTGCGACGCTGAAGGGGCATCTGCATAAATGATGGCAGAAAAGAAGCGTACAGTAGATGGTAATGTTTTTGCTAAGATATTTCAATTACATTACCACTATTGTTACTAATGACATTTTACTAATGGTAATGACTTACTCGTTGTGCAAAGTAATGAATTATTTGTTACTCAAAACACAATTTTTTCAAATTAAGATTTTGTTAATTAAAAATAAATCTAAAATAAAATATAAATCTTAAAAACTTAATTTAACTTAAAAAAGTTGCAAGTTAATATACATTTTTGCTGAAGTACTAAAATAACTAAAACTGAAATAAAAATAAAGTTACATACATATATATATATGAAATAAAGCGAATAAAAATTGCATGGCAATGTATATAAGAAATGGATAACACCATGAAGCACTGAAAATGTGTAATCAAATTACAGTGTGTGTGTGTGTGTGTGTGTGTGTGTGTGTGTGTGTGTGTGTGTGTGTGTGTGTGTGTGTGTGTGTGTGTGTGTGTGTGTGTGTGTGTGTGTGTGTGTGTGTGTGTGTGTGTGTGTGTGTGTGTGTGTGTGTGTGTGTGTGTGTGTGTGTGTGTGTGTGTGTGTGTGTGTGTGTGTGTGTGTGTGTGTGTGTGTGTGTGTGTGTGTGTGTGTGTATTAGTGCTGTCAAACGATTAATCGCATTCAAAATAAAAAACTAATTGTTTACACAATATATGTGTGTGTACTGTGTATATATAATTACACACACATGCAAGTATATATTTAAGAATAATATGTTACGTTTATACATTAAATATATTAATCCATTATATAAAAATGATATATGCATGTAAATACATGTAAATATTTTCAAACTATATGCTATATGAGTGTTTATTTATATATACAAAATAAATATACACAACACACACACACACATATATTATGTAAACAAAAACTTTTATATTTGATGTGATTAATCGCAATTAATCCCTTGACAGCACTTGATATTAAGATTACTTTTTAATTTCGAATCTTGGCTAGTTGGTTCATGGCTTAATTTTTATTGATTGAATATTTTGAAATCCCTATGAAGAAAATGTATGGGAAGAGCACACAAGAGTCACTTTCCCTTTCTTGTGATTTAAATGTGCTGCCCCCAATCTTACATATTTGGTTACATTCTCTTGGTGTTTGTTTGAGAGGCCATTTATTCACTTATATGTCCGTCTCTCTCAAGCACAGAGAAGCAGTCTGCCTTTTGAATCGATGCCTACGTTCATGTAGGAGTATGACATTGTTATCTATGTGCTTAACTTCACATATTCAAATATCAAGTGTTCATTGAAAGGAGCAGAGCACCACTCGCTCGCGATGGAGGGATGACTTGTCTGTCTTTTCTGCTCTCAGTAAAGTAGGGAGGGCCGGGACTCAGTTTGAGAACCCACTCTCCCTCTCTCACCATTTTTTATGTATATCTGTCTGTCTCTCTCTCTTTGCCTCGCTGTCTTATGCACATGAAGTCCCACAGGCACTCATATCCACTCATATGGTGGGTGTAGTTGAATTTTGGCCATTTTGGAGTACATTTTAAATGCAAAGAGGTGGTGACTCGCCCCTGCCCTCCTCCACGGTTCTCTGGGCGTGTGTGGGAAGGACAGTCACGTCTTTAAAGACCTTGCATTGCAAGAGGGGAGTGTGATGATGATGATGATGATGTCATAGCTCTTGTTCCCACACACAGGGCTGAAGTTAGGAATTCTGGGACCTCTGAATGTATATGAAGCTGTGCTCCTACTTATTTTTTCATAAAATGTAAGGTGGGAATGTGACCGGATGCGCAGCATGTTTGCTCTAACTGATAGATGATAAAAAATGAACTAGACCAATAAAATATTAATATTATATTGCATATAATGATTAAAACTACTTGCACCACACAAAACACATAAAATTACATAAAAATCTAAATGTGTAATTAAAATTATTAAATTAAGGATTTTATGTGCTTTACATTAAAAAAAAATCTAATTTGTCATTTTAATGATATTTTTTTTATACAAAATACCACTTTGATCCTGCTGGAATTGTTGTTTGCAAGACAAACAGCTATACAACACTCTAAGCACCAAAATGGCATATATCTCTATTGATCATGAAAACCGATGCTGGTACATTATCTATGTTCATGAACTTAATTTCCAACACTCTGCATGGCCTAGTCATGGATCAAATATGTCTCTCTGACAACTCCATGGCACCGACTGGCTTAGCTTGCATTATTTATATCCTCGAGTCATACATAGGATGGGGTAAATTAATAGACATGTCTATTGATAACAACTCTGGGGATTAAAAGACAGTGCTTATCGGTTATCAATACATGTCACTCCTTGGTTCTAGAGCCAATTTATCAGTTTGTTGTAAAGTTGCCATGATCCCAATCCATTGTGTTCATTGACTAACTGACTCAATCTTTAAAACCAACGTCCCATCACATGCTGTGAAGAGGAGGTGTAGTGGAGGATGCTCTGTTGGTTTTGTTATAATGAGATTGTCACTGTATACTTGAGCATTACTTATGCAAATGTTTTTGTTTCATATACTGTACACAAAGCAGTCATTGTAGTTTTTTTTAAATAAACTGGGGCTGTTCACACAGAACATGAAAAAAGATACGGGCAGTGTAATGGGCAAAAATGTTTCATAGAAAAACAATGGCAAAATAATTCAAGGATCCAAGGTTTTATTCGTCACATACTCAATTATACAGAATATAATCAGTAGTGAAATGTAAGTCAGGTCAGGTCCGCTCAATGGACAGTGCAAAATATTGTAACACAACACAAGAGTATATATATAAATATAGGTAAAAAATTTAATAATATTAATAAGAAAAAATAAAGAAGAATAAGATGTGCAATAAAATAAAATGTGCAGGATATACAGGGTATACAGTAGGGCTGTCAAATTGGCTGAAAAACTAAATTCGAATTTTATACTAAAATATTATCAAAATTCGAATTATATTCGAATTTAAAGGCATAATTTCAGTTAGGAAAAAAAAGATTTTGTCTTCTCTCCTGAGGCCACAAGAGAGTGTGGCCTCGAGCTAAATATTACCAAATGCATGTTTCTTCAAAGTAGGGCTGGGCAATATGAGCAAAAATTCATATCTCTGTATTTTTTTGGCTGATTTGCAGTATACGGCACACATCTCTGTATTTTGTATTTGGATTAAACAAATACATAAAGTGAATGTAACCATGTAGGCATCCAAATCAGGTCCTCGGAGATGTTTACACCAAGGTACTTGAAGCTGCTCACCCTCTCCACAGGGGTCCCACTGATCATAAGAGGAGTGTAGGGCCGCTGCTGTCTCTTCCTGAAGTCCACAATCAGCTCTTTAGTTTTTGCTCACGTTCAGAGAGAGGCAGTTGTCCTGGCACCATGATGTGAGTCTCTCCACCTCATCCAAGTATGCGGCCTCATCATTGTTGGAAATGAGGCCAAGAACCACAGTATCATCAGCAAATTTGACAACAGAAGTGGAGCTGTGAGAGGACACGCAGTCGTGTGTGTAGAGAGAGTAGAGCAGGGGGCTCAGGACACAACCATGTGGGGCTCCTACGTTCAGGGTGTTGGAGTTGGAGGTGAAGTGGCCTACTTTCACCACTTGAAGTCTGCCGGTGAGGAAATCTAGAATCCAGTCACAGAGTGAAGAGTTTAGGCCGAGGTCTGTGAGTTTAACAGCTAGCTTGATGGGGACTATTGTATTGAAAGCTGAGCTATAGTCAATGAATAGCAGCCTGACATAGTTGCCATTTTTGCTGTCAATGTGTGTGAGGGAAGAGTGCAGGAAGTGAGAGATGGCATTGTCAGTAGATCTATTTGGGCGATAGGCAAACTGAAGAGGGTCCAAAGTAACAGGGGTGGAGGAGCAAATGTGGTTCTTTAAAAGTCTCTCAAAAACCTTCATGACTGTTGATGTGAGGACAACTGGACGATAGTCATTCGGGCAAGAGGGCTTACTGTTCTTAGACACAGGGCTTATGATACATTTTTAAAGGAGGCGGTAACCACAGAGGTAGCAAGGGTCTCATTAAAGATGGATGTAAACAAACCAGCAACCTGATCAGTGCAGGACCTCAGAGCACAGCCAGTAATCCCATCAGGTCCGGCTGCTTTCCTGACATTCACTCTCTTTAGTTTCCTCCGAACCTCGTCCTCCGACACGGTGATTACATGACCATCGGTGCTCTGTCTGCTGCTTCCTGACATGCTGATCGGCAGATTTGCGCTGACGCCATTGCATTCAAAGCGGCCGTAGAAGGTGTTTAACTCTTCAGCCAGCAACGGATCTGCTCTCACCTCTGCGGAGGATTTATTTCCAAAGGAACAGATGGTCTTCAGTCCCTGCCACATGCGTCGAGAGTCATTGAGCTGAAAATGAGACTCAATTCTCTCCCTGTATCGGAGTTTAGCGGCTCTTACTGCATGTTGGATGCTTTGTACTCGCTCATGTTTCTCGACAGAAGACCGGCGTTGAATGCGGCTGTGCGTTGGTTAACCGCATCATGGATTGTTCTGTCCACCCACGGTTTCTGATTTGAGAATGTCCTTAATGAGAATGTCCTTAATGCAGTGGAATGGAAAAATGCATTCTGTGTGATCCAGTTAGAAGTATATCTGTTAGAAAGCATTTACTCCCCAAGAGCCAGACTTTTGGCTTTTGGCATAAAGTGTGGTGCAGCCACAGTTGGACATCTTAGAACAAAGCAAATTATAAAGGCATGTTCAAGCTTGAAGATCTCTTGAATATCATTCTATTTTCAGTGCCATGCACTTCACAAAATTTGGCAAATGCAGCAATTAGTTCTTCCTTGGAAGTGCTAATTTTATCAACCTAGTACCATGTAAACATGACTTTGTCGATGATGGAGTGATAAAACAGATTTGAATCCAAGAAATTGCATTTAAATCAGCCAATCAGATTACAACTGACAACTGACTTGGATTTTAGCCAGCGTTAGCCATTTTTGTGTGAGATATGCATCATATGGTCAATGAATGATGCATTGGCAGTCTGTTTACATGGCTGATACTAGAAAGCATTCTTAAGTTCTTCTTATAGCATCATTAATGGGCAGGGGCATCATGACTCATGCAACTATTTTTTAAGTGTTAATTGGCAAGATAAGACATGACCAAAGGACAAAAACACTTTGTTTTACTGCTGTACTGAACCATTCTGACTCATTTATGTTAGGTTGAGTTCAAATTCCAAGCTACGGTGACATATAGCTACACTCTCAGAAATAAAGCTGTCATTGGGGCGAATATGTACACTTGAAGTACTAATATGTACCTTTAATGTACCAGAAATGGACCCTTTAGGAACAAACATGTACCTTTTGAAAAGGTACCACCCCAGTGACAGCTTTTGTACCTTTATTCCTGAGAGTGTAGGTCTATTTAATAAACATAGGAAAGAAGAAATACATTCACACTACCATAAATAAAAAACGGTCATCTGGTCATCTGAAGTTTGTCATGCATTCAAAACAAAATCTGCATATCCAGCTAATTCAAAATATCTCCTAACAGAGTTATATTTATCCAACAGCATAAACAATAACAAATGTCTTTGTATATGGATAGCATAAGCAATGACAAACTGTATATGCTGTTGGATAAATACAACTTTTTTTGAATGTCTGACGAAGGTTGGATGACCGAATAATGAATATTGTATGTTTGCAAGATGTGGTAGTATGCAAGATTTTTCTTCTCTGTTTATTGGTTTATATTCTATGCTCCAACTAATTTAGGTTGTGTGGGATATTTCTTTTTTTTTTTTTTTTTGGACAGTGGATTTTCATTGTATGAAAAAGCAGCTTTGACATTTTGTATTATATGATAAAAAACACTTTTTTTGAAAGGGTGTAGATGACAGATTTGCTGGTTTAAAACAACAGGAATTTTAACAAGTGAATGTTTGACTTCTGCCACAGCATTTTAGACAAGCAGCCTTGAATTTTAGTCAAGGAATGAAATAATTTTTGGGGGTAGTTGCATTAAAAATGTATTAATCTCAAAAATCTGAGGCAGCATGTACAGTATGAATGGGAATGATTATTCTTATAATCGTTGCAGATGGTAAACTTTACCGGAAACCCCTTTTCTGAATGCAAATGTTATTTGAGAGATCCTGTCGGTATATCATATCTGCGGGTATTCCTGGCACTGTGACAGTAATGAGGAACAGAGCTGGTTTCTATGGTTTCTCTGGAAGCGGTTGAGGGCACAGACTGACACCGGTAATGATTACTGACACTCATCCAGCCAGGAGAAGAACAGCAGCTGTGTGTGTGAGAGAGAGAGAGATAGAGACAGACAGCGCATCCTCAAGAGAAGTCGGAAAGTGTACGGAAGAGAGACACAGAGACAACCTGAGAGAAAGAGAGGGCGACAGGCAGACAGACGTGACAGTCAGAACTAATGGGTATACAACGTACGTGTAACTCCTGTCAGACACTGTGTGGCTAATGATGCGTCCTGTCAGTCCATTATCCATTAGAAACCAAACTTCCTGTCTTCAAATATACTGTCCGCACACATGCTGACCTGGTTGCCTGCCAGGAGAGTTACTGTTATTCACAGGGTTAGCCTACCACATATGTGGCATTCTGTGTAGATGGGAAAATAAACAAGATTGTGTTATGTGGAATAATGAATAGAAAGGACTGCATACCTGCTGAATGATTGACATACGAGCAACCAACTGACCTGATCTGTTTATGGCTCCCACAGCTGCAGATCTCATTGGTAATGTATACTGCACACAGTAAGACATACAGAGAGATATGTCATATATTTCCATTATGTGAGTATAGTCATCTATAGTTATATATTTAGTTCATTTTTCGTCTGCGTGACTGTTTGTGTACCAAGATAAAGCTGAAATGGGTTTGAGCTCATTATAATGATTATATAGCTATCGCTAGCTAGATGTAAACATTTAAGTATTCCTAACAATAGACACTTCGGCATTAGTAACTTACTTTTCATGCCATTAGTCTGCAATTTCGAGTTCTGACCATTAAACCTGGTTTTTGGCTCATTTTGAGCCAGACATGACAACTTAGGTGAAATGTTAACTCGAGTCGAGGCTCGTTCCGACCGGATCATTGAATCAGTGAGTTGTTGACTCCAAACAGTCCAGTTTCGTTCAGTGTGCTTAATGAACCAATTAAACATATTCTTCGAAAATAATCAATCAGTTCAAAGGAATGATTCATTAACGAATCGGCCATCGCAACCGGCCAATCACAGAGCATGTGTCAATTTCCTCAGTTTGAAATAACAAGAAACGATGTGTTTTTATGAAATGTTGTAGATTAAAAATGAAAGCAATATTATGCTTTGGAATGTAGTGCAATAAAATTGAATGTTTACAAAATAAAATACTGTGGTATACAGATAATGGACTTACGTAACTAAATGAAGTCAAATGTTGCATACTGGTTTTCGTTTAGCTATAGCTACAGGTATTTAAGCCAAGCCTGTAAATTGTTGTGTGAACAGAACAATTCAATAATCAAACCTTTCAGTAAATACAGTCCCAAACACTGTTACTGTTTTTACACACTGTAACTGCTTACACACATTTTCAAAAATGCGCCTCTTTTTTTTACACACAAAACCAAGAATTGCGCATACAAAATGCAAAATGCCTCGCATATCTTGCAAACTGAAGCACTGCAATTCAAAATATCACAAACACATCTCAAAAGCAAACATTTGCGAACTCTTTTGCCATAATATGAATGAGTCAAAGGCTGAGAATTAGTGTTTGAGTGACAGGTTTCAGAAATTGTGTGACAAGTAATGATTTTGTGTGTAATCAGTTGAAAGAACTGTAATACATGACTAAAGAATAGTAAGAAACCATTTAGCAACTGCTTGTAACAACTTCTGCACAGTCAAGCGCCACCCACATTTTCTTTGTAAAATGTAAACATCTATTTTTAACATAGATTGTTGCAGTCAATTTGCTACTGATCCTGTAAATTAATAAGTGAGAGCTAGGAGGGCAATAGAATGTGTATGTGTGTGTGTGTGTGTGTGTGTGTGTGTGTGTGTGTGTGTGTGTTGGATGTGTGTGTGGGAGTGTGTGTGTGTGTGTGTGGTGTGTGTGTGTGTGTGTGTGTGTGTGAAAGATGCGTTTATGTTTGTGTTGTGAGTTGTATAGACATGGATGGAAAGGTATCGATTTGTGTGTGTGTAATGAGTGTAGAGCGACATGGACAGTGAATCGGCTCATAAATATGTCATATGTGTGTAGAGGTGTAGGGGGGCAATAGGGTTTGTTGTGTGGGTTACAGTTAAACCATAAAAAACCAACATGTGTGTGTGTGTGTGTGAGGTGGTGTGTGTTGTGAGTTGGGTTGCTGTGTGTGTGTGTCTGTTAATGTGTGCTGTGTTGGCAGTCCTCCAAAATACTGGAGTCTGTGTGGTGATCCGTTCTGCTTTCTGAAATATCGATCACACCAGCAGCTAGAGGCGATTCAGACACATTATTTAGACATACAAAAATACAGCCACAGAGTCCATTACCAAGATATAGTTTTTTAAAGAAACTGCCAATTATTCATTTTTGCCCAAGCACACAACCAAGAACAATATGCAGTACTTTGGTTTGAGTCTGGACAACTTAAACAGAAAATGCCAGTACTATGTTGTGAACTGTGTAATATGGTAATATAATATGGTAATATAATGTGTAATATGGTAAAGTTTTTTCATACTAATACCTCTGGTTGTTTGGACATTTACCATGGTAATATCATGGAATATGAAAATATATTATCAATCAATAGTTGAAATATTAATTTCAGAATAATGGCAGTTCGAGCTTGAATTATCACTATTTTTTATTCCAGCAAAAATTACATTACAGGCAAAGTTACACCCGAACACATAATTATAATTAGTATTGCAATGCCCACAATGAAACAAATACACAAAAAAGCTGTTCAATTGCACTTTCGTATCAAGTGATAAACAGCTTACAAACGACACATTTTTAAAAAATAGGATGCAAAGAAAATAAAAATATGTAAACCAAAATTCAATGGTTCAATAAATGCTATAAACAATTCATAAAAAAAAAAATGTTTGTTGAGCACCAAATGAAAACGTGAGAAAAGGTTTGCTGAAAATTCAACTTGCCATCACGGTACAAATTACAAATTTAAAAATTTTTAAAAATGGAAATATTTAATTTACTTTAATAAAATTTGTTCAAATATTAAGTATTTATTTTTTAAATTTAATTAAATAAATGCAGCCTCAGTAAGATATTTCTTTCAAAAACTTAAAAATCCTACTCCAAACTTTTAAATGGTAATGTGACTACTGTGACTAATCAGGATTAATTCAATTAACCAATCAACATATGTTATAATTTGATTACGTCGAATGAAAGTCATTATATAATATATATATATATATATATATATACATATATTATGATGAATAATGAACGGCTGAAGGATAGTATTACTGATAGATGGGAAGGAGAAATGAAAGTGTCGGTCTGCAGGTTAATAAGTGGGTAACTGTGTCACTGCATGTGTGACTATGAAGAAGGTTCATGACACCACTGATAACCTCTCTCATTACCTCTAATGGCAGAGAAGAACCTTTTCATTTGCATTACACACATCCAGCTCACTTTGATACATTTTTTAATAGGTCTCTGCATCTCACCCAGTGAAACTGACTGATTCTCCCCTCAATTCTTGTCCTTTCCAATTAATCCTCTTTTTATTTTTGGAGTGTTTCTCATCTCATCTCTCTGTCTCTCGCTCTTCATATTCCCTGTCGAGAGTGTGCAGCCCACGTTCACTTTTCTAACTCATAGAGTCTGTGCATCCCACACGTGGAGATAAAGATTGAGATGGAGGAGAGATGAGCGCAGCGTGTGGTACGTCCCATGTGATGCATGGAACGCCAGACAACAGGATTCCTTTTTCAAATCTGCGGGATGAATCTTTTGTATCTTCACAGGAGCTTGTATGCATTACTGATTAAAAACTGAGCAAAACACCACACTCCCTGAACGGATGTAAAAATATGCATGAATGTGGTTTGGTGTGGTGGTTTTTCATTGATTTGATAGAGACGAACTTGAGTTACTTAAGGCGCACTGACCAAAGGAGTTATTTAAAGTCATAGTTCACACTAAAAATCTAACTTTGTCATTATTTATTCACCATCATGTCATTCCAAACTTTTATGGCTTTTCTCTAGACTGATTTAAAGAGATAGTTCACCCAAAAATTACAATTCTGTCATCATTTACTCACCCTCAAGTTCTTATAAACCTAAATTAGTTTCTTTCTTCCATTGGTAATCAAAGATTTTCTAGTCCCCATTGACTTCCACTGTATATTTTTCCACATGGAAGTCAGTGGCTACCAGCAGCTATTTGGTTTCCAACATTCTTTAAAATAACTTTTATGGATTCTTTAATTGGAAGAAAGAAACTCATACAGTTTTGAAACTTCATACAGTGTTTTAAAGGTTTGAAATAGAATTCTAGTCCGTCTCATTGACCCTCATTGAGCAGAGCCTCACTGAAGGATCATCAGGATCAGTGACTTGAACTCTTATTCATGAATTGAATCATTCAATCTGATTCATGAACAGCTAAAAATATTTAAAGAATCATGTGTTCGTTGATTCAGTTCTTGAGTTCAACTCTCTGAGTCATTGACTCACAGATGGTCTAACAGTTAACAGCTTGAAGGGTAGGATTATCAGTAAACAAATGAATTTTTCATGAAATATCCTCTTTTTGTGTCCCACAGAAAAATAACAGGTTTAGAATAACGTGAAAATGAGTAAATAATGGCAAGATATTCATTCTTGAGTGAACGATTCCTTTAATTTTAGTCGTATTAGAATAAATCTTTTGCTTCCTTTTTCAGTGCCTGTTAAATAAAGAGAGAAGCTCCCACACACACATACACAAATACAGACATACAGACACGCCACCCCCATCCCAGTCCGTCTGACGCCCACGAGGCCCCCCTGCTGCGTCTTCCTCCTGTGAGCTCAGCTCTTGGTTTCTGTAGCCAGTGGGAGGCTCTTTCATCTCCATCTCACCAGCGGGCACCGCAGTGCCAGTCTGGCATAATCGGCCTGGTGCTGAAATTTTAGCATCTCTTTTAGCTGGTCTGTTATTCCTCTCCACCTGATGTCTCTGTCTCACTCCATCTCACTCACTAAAAAGCTGGGTCACCAACCCTTTAGCAGGAAAAACAATAGAAACCTGCTAATTCAATAAGAGCTATAGCCTAGCGTATGTGCTCCAGATAAATTGAGATGAGAGAGACGAGAGGTTCAAATTCGACCTGTCATGTCTAGAGACCTCCTAAAATACATAACTCTTACTGTTTATGCCCTATTGTTTCCAAATAAATAAAATGAAACAATGTAACGTCAACAAGTTTTAAGTGTAAAATAAAACACTATATATATATATATATATATATTATTATTTTATAAAAATTTCATTGGATTATCTTTTCAGGCAAGTTAATTATGTATTCATCCAAAAAAATTATAGATATAGATAGATGTTTCATCCAAAAACACCTGAAAATTAAATATCAGAAACTTGAGAGTTATTTCAAAGTGTAGAGTGAATTTTGCACACCTTAGTAAGCATAGAAAAAAAATCGTATTTTGCCCTTTTAAATCATATTTTTTTTACTGTACTTTTTGTTGTACTATCCTGCAATCTCGCCATGGTCAAACTCCAAGGTTTAACCCTGAGAAACTCATATTGCCTTGCAGCAGCTTCCACTTGTTTACGTACAACTATCGCTTGACTTCGGAAACCATCGTGACCGTTGTTTGTCTAATGTGTGATGAAATCCAGCTCAACTTTTACACATCTTTCATTCTCAGCTTCATTTAAAACCAACTTCCAAACCAGCGATCCTTTTAGAGTGCTTACTGGCTTGCTATCTTTATCCCGTGAAAGCTCTAAGCCCACAGTATGGCAGTATCTTTAACCCTACTACAGGCAGGTTCTCCCAACTAACACGTTCATACGCTCACAACCACAATGGGAGTTTAATGGCTCCTAAACGTAGCCCAGAGGGGCCGCACCCTGCATACTGTGGGATGCAGCGGGAAAGAGAAATGACTGCTGGGGAATCACCAACTGTGGGAAACGGTTTAATGTTCTGTAAGTGATTTTGCCCCCCATTTGGAATAGAATATCTCTTAATTAAAATGTTCACTAGAAAGGTGATCTGATTGCTTTGAATGTATAAAAATATATTTTATATATGTGTGTGTGTGTGTGTGTGTGTGTGTGTGTGTGTGTGTGTGTGTGTGTGTATTTTATTTAATGTTACATCTTAACATTTGCCATTTATCAACATATATATCAAAGAATACTTACAAAATATGTACTGATCATCAAAATCAGATCAAAAAACATCAACAAATATTTAAAGGAGATGCATCTGGAATTGCCTGTATTTCACTTATTTTGTTTCATTCAAAACAATTAGTTTTTTTAATACACTGCTGTTTAATTAATTCATGATAATTGAAAACTGATATGATTGTAATCTTTTCAGTCTTTCAAGCAGTTTGTTGTTATTGAATATATTAAGATATATATGAAAATGTAGACCTACTGCAGATTGATGCTAATACATACACTCACTGGCCACTTTATTAGGTACACCTTGCTAGTATCGGTTTGGATCCCCTTTTGCCTTCAGAACTGCCTTAATTCTTTATAGCATAGAGTCAACAAGGTGTTGGAAACATTGCTCAGAGATTTTGGTCCATATTGACATGATAGCATCACACAGTTGCTGCAGATTTGTCGGCTGCACATCCATGATGCGAATCTCCGTTCCACCACATCCCAAAGGTGCTCTATTGGATTGAGATCTGGTGACTGTGGAGGTCATTTGAGTAAAGTGAACTCATTGTCATGTTCAAGAAACCAGTCTGAGATTATTTGAGCTTAATCCTGCTGGAAGCAGCCATCAGAAGATGGGTACACTGTAGTCATAAAGGGATGGACATGGTCAGCAACAGTACTCAGGTAGGCTGTGGCGTTTAAACGATGCTCAATTGGTACAAAGTGTGCCAAGAAAATATTCCCCACACATTACACAACCACCACCAGCCTGAACCGTTGAGACAAGGCAGGATGAATCCATGCTTTCATGTTCTTTACACCAAATTCTGACCCTACCATCTGAATGTCGCAGCAGAAATTGAGACTCATCAGACCAGGCAACGTTTTTTCTTTTTTTTCAATTTTGGTGAGCCTGTATGAATTGTAGCCTCCGTTTCCTGTTCTTAGCTGACAGGAGCGGCACCCGGTGTGGTCTTCTGCTGCTGTAGCCCATCTGCTTCAGGGTTCGACGTGTTGTGCGTTCAGAGATGGTATTCTGCATACCTTGGTTGTAACGAGTGGTTATTTGAGTTACTGTTGCCTTTCTATCATCTCTAACCAGTCTGCCCATTCTCCTCTGACCTCTGACATCAACAAGGCATTTTCGTCCACACAACTGCCGCTCACTGGATATTTTCTCTTTTTCGGACCATTCTCTGTAAACCCTAGAGATGGTTGTTTGTGAAAATCCCAGTAGATCAGGAGTTTTTGAAATACTCAGACCAGCCCGTCTGGCACCAACAACCATTCCATGTTCAAAGTCACTTAAATCCCCTTTCTTCCCCATTCTGATGCTCGGTTTGAACTTCAGCAAGTCGTCTTCACCACATCTAGATGCCTAAATGTGATTTAGTTGCTGCCATGTGATTGGCTGATTAGCAATTTGAGTTACCAAGCAATTGAACAGGTGTACCTAATAAAGTGGCCGGTGAGTGTATATATACATATGATTTGGAATTTTATAATGGAATTGTAAACACTGGTATTCTCCATTTCCAAGTATTTGTTTTTTTATGATTTTATTTATGTTTTTGGAAATATATATGAAATGAAATTGTAAACACAGGTAATCTCTATGAAATAAATAACTAAAATAGATTAGTTCATAATATAATCTAATTTTCAAACACCCATATTTTTACTTAATTGTGTTTTGTGAGAATAGAAAAATAACTTAAAATTGTCAAACAGTTTTGTACACTTTAGTAAGTATAGAAATTAGTATTTTGTGATAATAAAAAAGTAACTTGAAATCAAACAGTTTTTTATTTTTATTTAATTAAAAATATTAGAAATATATTAAATTGTAGACCTAAGTAGAAATAACCCTTCGTGTCTTATAAATGCATTTTTAAAGAATTTCCATCTCTCCCTATAGAGGCCAATCACAGCAGGAGGAACAGGAGATGGTTGACGGATGCTGTCAGTACACGCTTGGTGCTTGTGATGGAACCACCGGAGAACACCTGGGATTTTTGCCCCATAATTTTCCGGCTGGCTAAATTATTAAAGTGGGCTGGCAAACAACAACAATTAAAGCATCAGTCTGTAGAGCAGCCGTGACCAGACCACTGCACACACAGGTATGATTCACAGCTCAAACCCAATGCCACCCACAACACATTGCTTTATACATGTAGGAGTGGTGCATATTTGGCAGTATAAGGCCTTTTGTACAGACCAGATGAAACAATTTGTAAAAAAAAAATGGCATGTAATTTTTTGGCTTTTAATTGGAATAGACAACAGATGTTAAGAGGCTAACATGCGTGTAAAACAAATACACCGAACTAATTGTTTTCATATGTGTAGTTATGTCCATCATTCAACTGTCTTTAGGCCCAGGAACATCAGACAGACAGAAGAACCAATAATCCAACTTCATGTTTGTAGTCATTCCCCTGGGAGATTAAAATAATTATATTTCCCATAACATCGCTCAGTCTTCGTCAAAATCGAGTCTGTTGGGCCAGACATGCAGTCACACACAGGGTCAACTGGAATTGACTGATGCTCATCCCTCGAGGGCCGCTGATTCAATAATGCCATCCCTGTTCAATGACACGTTCAAAACGGAGCACTTCTCCCAGCTGCCCGACAGCACAGTTTTTCCCTCCAACAAGAAACATACGTCTGGTCATGGTGTTTTACTGCATAAAAAGGGTTTCATTACAATTTAAGACAAACCATATTAGCTAACTTAAAACAAATTAGACATGACTAATTATTTGTATTATAATATTTTTTTTTCTTTTAAAAATTATTTGTATGTTTTTTTTTTTGTATGTTTTACAAGAAAATACTATTTCAGTTTTTCTACTTCAAAATTTCATGTTTAATTCAATGTGTTAGTTGCCATTTCTCAATTGTTTGTGAAATGTACTAGCACTTTCTGAGGGAAAATAGTTTCTACACCAAATATTTTTCAGTTTACCGTTGTTGTTCTTCTAGTAATAATTCTGGTGTGTCTATTTTATGGCCATAAATTATTTTATTTTAATATTTTTTTGCTTTTCAGCAATATTTTACAACTGATGTATTTCTGATTGAAAATTGCTTCTACGGCATCATCATATTAAACATATTAATGCTTAATTATGCATAAGTATATAGCCTATAATTAGCATATTTTGAACATTTGAATATGAAAAGTCTGGATAAAGTCTGTTTTAGATAAAAGGAAAGGAATTTTCTGTTTCTCTATTCACCTGTAGTAGCTCATCTTAAAAGTAGACAATGTACTACAAAGGTCCTTCCTGAATTATTAATCAGCAAGCTTCGTAGATCTGATTCATTGGCTTATGTGAGCCACTATTACAGTCAAAGAGCGCTACCTTAGATCTTCATTTCACCTGTAAAGCAGGAGCAACAAGACAGAAAAAAATGGGAACAGATAAATACATTTTCTTTGAAGAATCAAAACATTGCATGCAGCAGAAAGACTATTTCTCCTGAATTTTACCATTAAATGACGGTATGTCTAGAGACACTTGTAAGTGAAGGTGCAGTGAAAAGGGTAGTTATTTCAAAGGAAAATACATAAAGATGCTGTTCCACCGAGACATAACAAATAACATGAAAATAACAAACAGAGCAAAAGATTTCTGGACAAACAACTTTATTTTTGATTATGGGTCTATACACTGTACATCCTGACACTGCAGTATATAAGCCGACCTATTTCAACTCTAATCTCATAGAGCTCTCTATCTTACATTATAGTCCATGTGAGGGGAAAAGGGGATGTCTAAGATGGAGAAATGGGCCAGATCCAAATGTATAAGCGGCATCAGTAGAAGAAGAAAGCATACATTAATCTCTTACATAAAAATAATTTCAAGAGTTGCAAAGTTTATAGTATATTGTTATAGCAGCAGTGAAGGGCTAAGAAGATATATCGGCATGAAAAAAGGAGAACAGGTTGTTAAAATAAGAATCTGAATGTCTGATTCAACCAGAACTGATGTATGTGATATTTAGCTGAATGTAACAAAACATTGATAACAGAAAAAAATGAATTTACCATAATGATTTTACTGAACATTACTATTATTCTTTGTAGCACAAAACAAGGGAAAAGGGCAGAATAAAGGACTGAATATGCTTGCATTGGGAATACAACCTTTAAAATAATAGTTTTCGAAACATTTTCTTTCTTTTTTTTAAAACAAAACATAAAATATAACAACTATTATGTAAGGTTTTCTCTCATTCTGAAAAAAAGAGAAAGAAACACAATATACATGTATTATACAATTTGTCAAATGAAAAGAAAACAGCTATATACATTGGTGAATTGGTACTTTCCTCATCAGACTGGCTAATCCTGCTCATTGATCAGTGATGTTATGTCGTTATTGCTATTTTAGAACTTTTGTTTGTTAGCAAAAAATGGCTCTTTTAGGAAAAAAATCCATATTTTTAGTATTATATTGGGTGCAAAGGAGCCTCTGTGATCAATTTCTCCCTTTTTCATAGAAAACCGCCAACAAAGTAAACTACACATATCAATTTGCGTGTAAAAACAACTACAAAACCTCATCGGAAAGATTTATTTGTATTTTTTGATCTATAAAAACACAGCCTCTTGCTACTGTTAAGACACTGAGCTTCCTTTAGACCCCCGTTTAGTATCTTCCCCGTAGCCTGCGATGTACAGGTCAGGGCATATCATATAGTTTCAAAGGCTCTTTTTACATCTATAGCAAAAGTAACCTTTTAAATATATTTTTTATTCCTTAAAAACAGAGAAAGAAAAGAGTTTATTTATTCCGACTTACATTTAAAAGCTACCTTAGTATAAGATTTAATTCTTCTTTACCAGTGGCAATTGGAGCATTAAACTCTGCTATGCATTTTTCTTTTATTTAATTATTCATTGATTTTAGAATAAGAAAACAAATATCAAAGCAATACTGACATACTGGCATTAAAACCTATCAAATAAGCAATGATAGTCAAGTTCTTTCTGGCAAAATGGGGCAAGCCAAAGAGGCTCCCCCAAATGACAGTGCAAATGGGACGTCCCGCTCTCACCATCTGACCGCTGTCTGAAGCAGTTCAATGCTCCTTAAAGTCGGCCACCGTGGAAACGGGCTCCATAATTGTTCCTCTTCTGGAACCCCAAGGGCCCAAAGACAGGCACTTGAGGGTCTCCAGCATTGCATATGCACATAAGGTTTGTATTTAGCCCAAGAGTAATGCCGTTAAGGTTGCGTTTAAGATTGTTAAGAGCTTAAATTTATTGTTAAGAGGGTTTTGATTTCCTTTGTAGTTATAAACAAGTTTAAAATAGCTTTATATTGCATAACACAATAAAAAACGTACATATACAGTTTTAATGCCCAATAATGGATATATGAATGGCAGACTTTATCTTTTTCTTTTAAATTCCATGCATATGAAAGAAATTACATAAGCTTGCTATTGAAAGGAGGAACATAAGCAATAAAATATTCACATAATCTGAAAAAACATCCGTTATAACAACAACAAAATGAAAAGAGCCAAAACGTAACATACATTCTGATTGCATTGTACCCAATGTATATAAATCACTTATAAAATATATGTATTTTCAACAAAATCTATCTCAGCTAAGTGTGTGAGCATTTAAAGATGCATTTATTAAACCATCTAGACTTTCGTTCGTTCGTTCATCCATCCTCGTCTTGTTTTGTACACAGTAATACACTCTTGCTCACAGCCGAGAGGAGCACCTGCATTGATATTTAGACTCCCTCTTACCAATGCATGACAATTTGTGTGTTCTATTCATTCTGAACGGTTTTAAATTTGATTCGGAACCATTCAAAACCTGTAGGAATCCAGGACGGTAACAATAACACTTTAGCAACGATTATAATCATATATCGATAGCTATGATAAATGTTGAATTAAAGTCAGATTGAGGGAACGGCTGTGTGCGCCGTCCACATTTCAGCAAGCAAGCATGTAGAACCTTTTAGTTTTTTTATTCTTGCGGTTTTATTTACAATAGTTTGTCTTAAACACATGATTACACTGCATTTATTAGAACTGCATATAATTAACAAAATGTTTATTTCAATTTTATACTTAGGAATACTAAAACTCTCTGAGATAAATGTGTGGGAGAGTGTGGGAGCGTAATGCATTTAGACAGTATTTTGTAATGACAAAGTGCGATTCATTATTGTAAAGTAAAAAAACTAAACAAAGCGAAAATAAAAAAAGAAACATTTTCATATTTACATATTATAATTTACTTAAAATCAACAATTTGTGGTTCTTGATCACATGACACCTCCTGCCCTAGAAGCTGTATTTTTTATGCTTTTAGTTTATTCCCAAAAACGGCCACCCACGTTTGTGAGCCGGGCCAGTTGTCAGCACCTCAGCCCACGGAGAAGCTGTACGCGTGTGTGACGAGAAGAAAACCCAAACCCTCACGGAGAGCAGGAGCCGCACAACCTCCGATTCCACACTGACCACGATCTTAAGATCAGCCGACAGGTTTGACCCTCGAACGCACTCGTGGCGTATCACACGACAGCTTGTGAGGGGAGCATTTGTTCTCCATTAAAAGAAAGTGCTCTGGCTTGATCATAACACTTACTTGAATACAAATATCTCTCCCTTTCAACAGGGCTGAACTTCACCTCTAGCTCTCCAAAGCCCTTCAACGCTCTCCTGACCAGTATCTCTTTACCATTGTTAAAGATAAAAGTGTGTGTAACCATTTGTCTCCATGGCTTCTTTTAATCAGCATGACATGACAAGTTTTTTTTATCTGATTCACGCTCACTAACAAGTCTCTTAAATAGCTTATTACAAAGTGAGCTTCATCTTAGTTTCTCAAAACGAAAGAGAGAAAAAGGAAGCAGGAATTTCTGATGGGATGATGATGAGTTCTTGTCTTTTTGATAACGACGTGGGGTGGCAGCATGCTTAAAAATTGCTGTGTAAATTTTTTTTTGTCATTATCACCAATTTGTTTGTCATAGAAAAGTCTTCATTTCAAAATGTATTCAGTTTCAGGCACAGTTAGCTTTTGTGCTATTGGCTTCTTCCTTTTCGATTGAACTTTAGTTTTTTTCTTCCTTTTTTTACATCTTGTTGGAGGCGAGGTGCATTTCAGTGCTCTCGAAGTAAAACTTTTTTGAAAATGTGTCTGAAGTCCATCAAAAAATGTTCAGGATACCTCCGGGTTTGCGCTGGCTAAGAGGCAGGTGGGCGGGGCTCACCCGCATGCTAGTTGACATGATTGGGCGGTTGGTGCGGTCAATCAGGGCGGTGTTGATGTGGATTGGGTGGAGTCAAGAGATAGAGGATTAGTTGGAGTCTTTGGTGGGTGGGGGTGGTGCGTCTGTGCCGTTCTTGCTGGGGCTTTTGGGCCACAGCTGTTCCTGTAGCTCCTTGACCACTCTCTCCAGGTGCTCCCTTGCCTCCCGCTCTTGCATCAGATCGGCTCTCAGCTGCTCTCGGTCTGCCTCGGCATGCTGCAACTTTACTTGCAGATCTTCAATCTGAAAATATACAATATAAAGATGATAAAAAAATGAATAAAGTGGTCAAAATTTAGCAGCAAATCATGTAGTTTGACAAAATGCTACAGCACTGTCTATAGTTACACTGAATTCCACATGAAGCTTACACTGTACTGTAATATGTATTCAGCCATTTTTGTGAATTCAAAAGTTTTTTGTATTATATTTATTTATAAAATGCTAATGTATACAGTATATAGATAGATAGATAGATATAGATAGATAGATAGATAGATAGAAAGCGAGAATATAAGAAATACAAAAATGTATAAATATATAACATTAATTTATATTTTAATCAATATTTTATTTGCCCTTTTTCTTTTTAATTTAAGCATTAGTTTGTCATTTTATGTGCTTTTGACAATTTAATTATTTATTTTTTAAATTGGAATTAGCTTCATTTTAGTTTTATTTTTTTTTATTTCAGCTTTAGTAAACTTTGCATTTTTACTTATCTATTTTTGTTAAAGTTTTTCATCTAATATTTAACTTATATTTTAAGATTTATGTTAATTAACATTTTTTTATAGTTTTATTTCAGATGGTTATTGTAATATTGTAAGTTAATTAGTTCCTGTGCAGAAGATACACCTTTTTAATATTAGTTTTTTATAGTTTAAAATAATATTTTTTTACATACATTTTAATGCTGTCCCCTTAACTGAGAACCTCGTTGTTTTTCTGCAACATTGTGCAGCGTTGTTCTACTTGTAAAGATAACTTATACTATCTGATATTGATAGTTTTAGATTTAAATAACATCGATGTAGTAAAGTTCTGCTAGTAACTTGTGGTGTATCTAACTACTTTTTCAAAAAGTTAGCATGATTGTAGTTAAACACTGACACACAAACACAGCCAGGCAAACATCTTAGTGATGTCTCTCTCTTGTTTAGTCTGAAACACACAACTCTGACAGGAAGTTCCCCTGTTTCCTTCTGAGAAATGAAACGTATCTCTTTAGACTTGCAAGGCCACACCCAGTCTGAGAGTTCATCTGAAAGTGTGTGTGCGTGGGGTGTCATGTTACATCAATCTAAGCATTCCTTAGATTACTCTTCATTAAACAGACACTTGTTTGTCCTAAGCCACTTCCAGGACATTTATAGCACAGGGACAGTCACTCTGGGAACAATCTGTGGTTTAGTGTCTTGCTCAATGGCATAATAGTTCTGAATCACACCTTTGAACCACGACTTTTCGGTTACTAGCCCAGATCTTTAAACGCTTATCTTGGTAACAGTGAATGTATCCATGTGTTTGAACTAACCTGTGCAGAGTACTTGGCTCGCATACGGCCGGCCTCACAGCCCTTGTCACACACTCGTAGCTGTCTAGCCTGCTCCAGCTCTCTCTTCAGCCGTATGCGTGACTCATTGGCCTCCCTCATTTTCCTCTCGCTTTCAGCACGCAGACGCTCAATTTCCTTGCGCAGGTTCCTCTTCGCCTCAGTTGCTTCACGGAGCTTCTCCTTCTTAGCGACACGGAGAAACTCAAGCTCCTGTGGAAGGCATGGGAATAAACCGATAATTACTCACTCTGTTAATAAATGAAATGTTCCCACTGACTTTACTGACTTATATATACATACAGTTGAAGTCAAACGCCCTGGCTCTTAACGCATGTTTTTTCCTTCTGGAGCATCAGTAAGCATTTGAATCGTATGTAATAGTTGCATATGAGCCCCTCAGTTGTCCTCAGTGTGAAAATATGGATCTCAAAATCATACAGTCATTATTGGAAAAGGTTCAAATACACAAAAATGTTGGAAAGCCAAAGAATTTATGGGACCTGAAGGATTTTTCTGAAGAACAGCAGAGTTTAACTGTTCAGGACAAACAAGGGACTCATGAACAACCATCACTAAACAAAAAAACACAGCTGTGGATCATTCAGGTAACAACACAGTATTAAGAATTAAGCGTATGTAAACTTTTGAACGGGGTATTTTTATAAATTCAGCTATTATTTTCTCTTGTGGAGTACATGTAACCATCTTTTATGTGAAATATCTTATTCAGTACTAAATAAACAATAGCATGCATTTTGTATGATCCCTCTTACTTGGTAAAATAATCAACATTTTGCAGATTCTGCAAGGTGTGTGTAAACTTTTGACTTCAACTGTATATATATATATATATTTTATATATTATTTGTTTAGTTTTTTCCCCCATATACATTGCCATCATTCACAGCACTAAATTGTTTCATACACTATTTCACCCATAAATGAAATATTAAACGTAAATTAAATTAAAAGTGTGCAACTTCTAACTTCAGCTAAGTATATATATATATATATAATATATATAATAATTAAATAAAATATAATCATAATGTTATTATATTTATAAAATTAGTATATTATAATAAAGATCTTATACATTATTATATATAAACTGAATATTTTTAAAAAATCTGTATAATTAAAACATGGCTTTATAAATATATTCAGTGAAAGTTCAACATCACATGTATGATTCGTCATCACAATGATGAAATGAAACCTCCAGTGTTGTGTAAACCCATTCTTACATAAATTGTTGCATTAAATTCAATGGTACGATTTACGTAAGAATGGATTAAAAAAAATTTTTTTTTTTTAAAAAAATAATAATAATTGTTTCATGAATTAGTGTCAGTGTCTGTGTGTGTACCTGCTGGAGGCTCCGTTTGGTCTGTAAGGCGGATCCCAGCTTCTCTTCCTGTTTTATCCTCATCTTCACTATCTCATGTAGAAACTTTTCCTTCGACTCTTTTGAGTCCAGGCCATTGTCAAGTGCCTGCCTCAGCGTCTCCAGCTCTGACTCCAGGTTCGTCATGGCATGTCCCTCCACTCCGGACACCAGGGGGCCCTCAGGGGGCCCGCTGGCTGGAGTCAGAACTGCTGGTAAGGTGGCTCCGGGGCCGGAGGGAGAGCTCAAGTCCTTAGCAGAGCTCGAGGATGTAAAAGATGGGGAGGAGAGTGAGGAAAGCGATGAGGTGACTGAAAAAAAGACAGAGAAGAGATATAATTAAGTGGTGGATCAGACTACGTGGGCTTCACTGGTTCGTATGTCAGCCAGTTTTTTCAAGCACCTGTCAAACACACAAGATGTGCTTTAAAATGAGCCGTAAAGGATGAAGAACGAAAGAACCCTCATTGATTTTCTGCCACATTCACACAAGGGTTGTTACCGTTCTAATCCACCTCTCTCCAGAGCGCTCAAGGTTGACTGAAAATGAACTGTGTGCAAATGAAGTGTGAATGAAATCTTAATGTATTTAAATGAGGGCTTTTGTTTAAATGAGTGACAAAATCGAGGGTCACAGTAAAAACTCTTAAAATGAGAAAAATTATCCCAAATTGCTCTTCAAATATGTTAAAGGAATGTAGCATTCCTTCATTACAATGCAACACATAAAATGTTAAGACTTCTGGTTTTACAGTATAAACTGTGTATTTTGTGCCATAGACTTCCACTGTGATTGCATTACTGTAAAACTATTTATGATCATTTTCCAAAGTCTAAATTATTTTGTGTGATACTACACATTGCATTTATTTGTATAAATTATGTACTGTTATTTATATAAAAACAGTTTTAAATTAGGTAATTTATTCCTGTGAATTTTCATTAGCCATTACTTCAGTCTTTAGTGTCACATGATCCTTCAGAAATTATTCTAATATGCTGATTTTGGGCTCAAGAAACACTTATTATTATTATTATTATTCTTAATCCTTTAAAAAAGTTGTGCTTAATTTGAAATAGACATGTACAAATCACTTTTGATCTTTTCAGTGCAGTCTTGCTGAATAAAAGTAATAACTGTATAAACTGTCACCATTGATCAAAGGATCACAGCATGAATGTCTAAATTAATTTTCAGCTGTCAATAAATCTTAACATGCTTTGAACCTGGAACATTCCTTTAATGAGGTGGAGTGACAGTGAAAAGGTGCGTCATGTACTCACATTCCTCACGGCTCTCCACTTCCACCTCCACATCAGAGTCTCGCGCCTCCTGAAAGGGCGGCAGGGGCTTGCCGGCAATGGCCGAGGGGCAGGGCTGTGGGCTGGGGTTGGTCTCATCCGTCAGCCTCCTCTTTCTCCCACGGCTGGCACCTTCGCTTTCCGCCCCATGTGGGTGTGAACTGCTCGAGGCGGTAGGAGAGGCCTGCCCTCCTTTCTGGAGGGGTGTCAGAGCTACGTTGGGGGCCACGGCGCTCTCCAGGCTCTTGTAGTTGTAGAAGCTGCAGAAGAGGATATGGAGTGAGTGAGCAGATCACATATATGCAGTGATGCTAATTTTTAGCAACAGATCACAAATGATGCACTACAAGCTGCTGCTTGTGTAATAGCATTACCTAACATCATCTTAAAGAGTAGGGGTGATTTAGTAATGAATAATCCAAATCAAATGGCAGGTTGACGGGAAAAAGCATCACTGCAACCCACAAACGAAGGGTGGGGAGAGAACAACGACTGTTGTGAGCGGTTTCACAGAAACCGATCTGGGCTCAACGCATGACTCACCCAAACCCTCTCTAGTTATGATGATAAAGTTAAAACCACATATATCTAAACAAACAATAGCCAACAGGCTTGCATCATGTTCCTCTGTAGAGAAGATTCCAATCTTTTGCTGATTTGCTTTAGAAAAACCGCAGCCGAGCATGACTAATATGCTGGTTTCACACTAATAAACACATGCACACCCTTTCTAAAGGTTACTTTTACAATCTTTGTGCACTACATCATCTTTTTAATAAAATGATGATTGCACAATGAAATGATGGTGATGTACATTTGACTTCTAACTGCAGGTTGTGGTTTAATATCAGAAAATGAACATCATTTAAATTATATATTCAATAAATAACTATTATAAGCTAATATGATGTGAGTATTGCCCAATCATAATCAAGTATTTCAGCGTGCCATTTCAATATTTATTCTTATTGTTTACCTGTCACGTAACATGCTAGCAGGTCTGCCGCCTCCTTCCTTATCACCAACAGAGATGTTTGGAGACCATGGCCTGAAGGCAGACGGTCTCTGTCTGGGCTGGATGCAGTTGAGCCCCTGCAGCAAGACAGAGAGATGTTAAAAGACGCCTATTGTGGTA
The DNA here is from genome assembly GCA_027422405.1 of Ptychobarbus kaznakovi. Classification (NCBI taxonomy): domain Eukaryota; kingdom Metazoa; phylum Chordata; class Actinopteri; order Cypriniformes; family Cyprinidae; genus Ptychobarbus; species Ptychobarbus kaznakovi. The sequence goes on along the minus strand of CM049810.1, from coordinate 17,888,051 downwards.
CATGTACATTTTTCACAGTTGAGAACACAATCATAATGCATTTTGAACATAAACGGGGAACAGAGAGCATCTGCACAGAGAGTATGAATTTTATTTATTTTTTTGCTTGCTGAAAGTCTCTTGAATTTAACATTTAACAGTGAGAGAGTCAGATATAACAAGCATTAAAGAATGACCAGCAATACACTAACACCGAGGTCACTGTGTCTGCTTGAAATCGGAGAACTACGCAAGCCTATTTGCAGGCTCTCTTCATTTTAGGAAAATACTTTTTTTCAAAAGAACATCATCAGTTATTTTGGGTCGAGATCTTGTTTCAGAAGAATCTGATTCTCTGTGGCAAGAAAACAGTTTCTTGGCTCCAAAAATCTTCTTAGGAACAGCCAAGTTTCGTAAACAGACTTGTACAATATTAATACACAGATAAATATATAATTATCTGAACTCTGTACTTTCATACAACCAATCACATGTTTCCACCAGCAAGAAAAAAATAAGCTTTGTAACCTTATTGGCTGATGCAGAGAGGGATCGTAGCCAATCAGGTTGCTTGTCTTTGTCTCCTGAGGGCGACAGTGCTGGAAAGTCATCGTGTTTGGACTTCTTGGCAGGAATGGGATCAGACGCCTAGAGAGGGAAGAAAAGAAAGCCAAAAAGAGAAAGAAACGATGAGCGTTGCTCGATATGAAGTCATCATCATTCTGATTTGCTACATTTCACGCATTCGCGTTCGATTCAGTGCACATCGTACCATCTAGTCAGGCTTTCAGATACCCTACGGCCCTCAGTAAACCACAGTACAGTAATAGCAGGATCGATGCAAGCAGTCGGTCACATTAAACGAGAGCCGCGCTAGAGGGTGTCTATCACTTCAGACAGAGCTGTGAACTGCTGGAGACAGGTGCAAAGGGAACGTATCTGAGGACTAAAACTGTGAACGTTAAATTTAGTAAGAGTGTTGACACTATGCGAGACAGCGTGTGTGTGTGTGTGTGTGTGTGTGCCGGAAGGAATAGATCAGATGTATTGTTCAGATGCTTAATAGTTTGACAGAACCATCTGCTTTCATGTTGTCACGTGAACATGCGAGTGCAAATATACGTCAAGGCAGTATTTGTTTAGTTCTGTCACTAATGACCTCACTCCTGCTGAATTCCTCACTGACTGCAGTATAATCCCTAAAATACACTGACCTTCCTTTTCTACACTCGCATTTACTCCAGAAAACCTGCGGTGTGTGCCACCCACACATTTCTTGCTTATTAACACAAACCGCAGACTTTTAATTGTTAAAATAATGCACAACGACTGGACAAGCGGTATCAGCCTCTGGCTGTAAATCTGCGCCAACTTCGTCTGGTGGACTTTACGAGAGCTATTTTCAAGCAGGGCTTCTCGTGGGAATGTGAGAGAAACCCAGCTGACAAACTGCAGCGTCCCGGCCTAGTGCCCTAACTGGCCCGGCAGCAGGGGCTTCTGGGTAAGATGCTTCCAACTGGGTTGCACGGTGTCTGGAATGTCTGACACAGTTAACCAATCATACGCTGAGAGAGCTTCATGTTAAAGTCTCTTTTTTCCAGTAAGAGACGCAAAATGTTTTGTTTTTGAATAAACACAGTGGGGGAGTAAATTACTCAATTGGAGTCAAGCGAAAAGAGGATCATTCACGCAAAAGAACACGCTGATGGGCCGGTGCTGTTTGCATACATGAATGACTGCATCACGTATGACCTCATTCGGCAGGCCGATCTGCTTGGGCGTGGTGAATTTCCAGCAGCAGAGCATGATTATATGACCCCGAAAACAGTCACTTGCCACGCGCCTGTGTTTATTCGTGGATTAGACCTCTGACATAATGGCACCAAATATGGGAGATCTTCCCTGGTCTGGGCTAGGTTTTGGCGCCCAAGTACATCACTTACATAGAGTGCTTACATACTAGAAAAAAACTCAAGATGGAGAATGAGATACGGATAGAAAAGCATAAGAGCCACTAGATAGGATGGAATTCTTAACTTATTTAGACTACATATAAAACGATTAACTTTTTGTTATACTATAAATATAACTTTTTATACACACACTTATATAAAATAAAAAATATATGCATTATAAAAATATAAATAAATATAGCTCACTTGTAGTAAAACAGTTCAGTTTATATATATATATATATATATATATATATATATATATATATGTTTAATAATATATATAATTTAAATTTTTATCAATAAAATAAAAATGTATAATATACACACACACACACACACACACACACACACACACACACACACACACACACACACACACACACACACACACACACACACACACAGTTTACTGCAGTGTAAAAAAAAAGCTACTTTGATTTTTTTAATGCTAGTGAATAGACAAACAAGTGAATTTAGGCATTACAGCATTATATAATTGTAATCAATGCACTTGTAGTATTCTAGACTCTAGTAATCATCCTTATAAGACCATGCTAACTGCAGACAGTCAGATGACCATAGTCAGGCCACACTGCAGGAGAGAGGAAATGACCTATAAATAACATCCTTGTAGCTGTTTTTTGCTCTCCCTTAGTCTGAGTCTTCCAGTTGGACCCTTTGAGGTCCCTCTAAAACACATCAGTCCACACCAGAACTCTGACATTGACTGGACAGCCTGTGGGGTAGCATCACTCAGATAAATAGGAGTATATAAAGAAGACAATATAAATATAATGCCAAACAAACAAAATAGAGAAGCCAAGATATGGATTTAATAATGGATTACTACCTGACAGCCACTAAAGTGTGCAGTTGAAGAAAAGCTGCATTTGAGAAAGGGCCCAAGGAAAGGCAGAGATCTTTAAATAATGCTTCTATTTCTATCTTCTACATTCTATATTAGAGTCTCTGTCTATCAGTCTGTCATTTTCACAGTCATTGCTTCCTCTTTCTTTCATCTGATGGGCAGCAAATGGGCCCCCTTTTAAACTGGTCCCCAGCTTCCATTCTCACATCAAACAATGTGCTTATGGGTACAAAAATGGCACCAACCCATACAACATCTGTGTGTGTGTGTGTGTGTGTGTGTGTGTGTGTGTGTGTGTGTGTGTGTGTGTGTGTGTGTGTGTGTGTGTGTGTGTGTGTGTGTGTGTGTGTGTGTGTGTGTGTGACAGAAAGGATGCTGTAGACTGACATCCAAAGCACTGTGAGACATGCAGACAGGAAATCACACCTTTTTTATAAGAAGCAGGACGCAGCAGCATGCGAGAGACATACTTATATGTGAGCTCAGCTCTGAAAAATGCACAAATACATGATCTCTTTTTTGTCTTTCTGAGGAATCTTACACCTTGCTTTCATCATGGTAATTCTGGCACTGGAAGACATCTTCAAATTGACTATATAAGGCACATGCACACTAAAAACAGGAGTACACAGGATGGACAAGTTTCTGCAAAGCGGTTTAAAACCACAGGTGTCTGAGGAAGGGCGGGGTGCCAAACACACACACACACACACACACACACACACGCACACACACACGCACACACATTCTGCCTTGCACGTTGATGTGAGAATGGAAGAAAGGTTTTTGCTAGAAGGTTCCCACTTGAGGGATGATAAAGGAAATGTGTTTCGAAGGTCTGAACACCCACACGAACATTCACTTCTTGCCACATTACACACAATTAACCTACTAAACAAGCTAATGGAGTTGCTAAATAATGTCTCGTTGTCCTCATAATGCCACCCCTCCCAGTCTAGTCCTGTGTTTCCTGTGGCACAGATTGCAGGATTTCCTTCTTAAACAAGCAATTGCATTCCAAACAAACATAACTTGACAGAAACTTCCTCATGTGACGCTGGCAATGTAAACATCTTCCTATGGTCTCTCTGTGTTACTGCTTAAATACAGAATGAAAGTGGTTTTACCACAGGTAAGGCACACGAGAAGCCTAAGATTTATTTATATTAATATCAATTATAATATGCATGTATTTATATTTAAAATAATATTAACATCAATGAATAATAATTGTTTGTTTTTATTAATAATTTTTAGACACTGTGTGAAGCCTAAGAAAAATATGAACATTGATGTTAATGTTTTCATAGGCTTCACATTGTGTCTAAAATTAGTGATAAAAGAATATTATACAAAATTAATTATATTAATAATAACATTAGTATTAACATTCAAAACAAACAACTGAACTATTCAAGTAATTTACATAACAAATTATTTAAATAAATATAATAGTCTAAAAATAAAAATAACTTCAGTTCAGTTAATATGAATAATTATATTTTATTAATCATTTTAGACACTGTGTGAAGCCTAATAAAAAAAATATATACAAAATTTATATTGAGATTAATATTAATATTTGACCTCATGATGCATCTAATATAAATAATAAAATACTATTATTAATCATTAATCATACTAATATTAGCATTAATATAAAAAAAATACTTTTCATGTAATATAGTTCATTATAAAAACACCTTTTACAATTTAAGTTATTAAATTTAACATTTATTTACATCAACATAAAATGTTTTAACATTAGAATAGACAATTAGATTTGTAAATATACACTTTGGAATTTTTAGAGTTTTCAAAAGAAATTGAAATCTAGTTGTGACTACCGCGGCGTGGCTTGTTCCGTCTGTGAAGTTCTCCGCAGACAGGTTTGATTTGATGAATGTTGCTATTTAACTGTGAGACAGGTTATGACTACGAGACAGGTTTTTTTAGAAGCTCGTGTGACAAGCTTTTATATATCCATGCAAGTGTGAACGCCAAAAAAGCAAACCAGTTTTTTTTTGTGAGAGCGTCAGTGTGTGCAAGCTATACTCCACCCTCTCTCTGACCTGAACATGGCCTCCCCCTTGAGCTGAGCTGCAGGCCTCAGCCGGAAGGGAGGAACTTCCTGTAAAACTAGCAGAGCACAGCTCTCCCTCCGTCTCTTGCCGTCTTCAAATGGGTTGTCGTATATCTCACCAGGCAGTGACCACAGAAACCTTAACCGTACAGGTGTCAGACTAAACATGATCTACATGCTCCACAATGTTGCATTTGAGAGCGTTTTTGTCCATACGTAGAGATGATCAAAAGTGAAATCTCTCATTTAGCTTCAGTTAGAAACAATTCTAGGAATAAACTTTCTTCGCAACAGGCAAAGACGTATGCAAAAGTATTTGGGCTTCACAGATGCCGTCATGTGGGAATAATTCTTCCCAAAGGAATACGGTTCGATTGGTGGGTAACACGTGTTGTTCTCTGAGAAATCTGTCTTTTGGAGAGGTAGAGGTGTAAAGTGAAACTGTGAAACGAGTGATTTTCTCTCTCATGCGTTTACTCTCTGGGCGAGTACCCAGCTCATTAGGAACGTTGTGTCTGTACACCACACTGCTAGACAAAACACCTCCCTAACTGCCAGCAAACACATACAGATGTTCACAGCGTTTTTCTCCCTTTCCCAGGCTTTTGTGAGACTCTTGCGACACTTTTGCGTTTAATGGTGTTTGTTTACCTGTAGATTCTATCTACAGAGCATTCACAAAGAATACGGTTTCATCATTCAAACTTTTTTTTTTTTGCAAACATTTGTTTTGCTGCTTATATCATAATGTATATCAGTGTTGTTATTATTAACACAAACAAAAATTATATGCAAACTACAAAAACTAATGAAAATGAAAAAAAAAAAATTACTTTAAATGAAAATGGGAAAAGTTGCCTGAAATAAGTTTAAACTGAAGTAGGCTAAAATAAATCTATAGAGAAATATAATAAAATAATAATATAAAAAAGGCAAAAACAAAATGAAAAAAATTTGAACTAAAGTAAAAAAAATAATAATAATCTAAACCCATATAAATCCCAGATAATTTATAACCATACATGTATAACTCAAATCCATATAAAATAATAGCTAATTAAAAATATTAAGTATTATAATAGTATATAAATAACACTGGCATAGATGCAAGACATGTTTTTGATTTGCATGCTAGACTTTTTGCTTAGAATAATTATAGAACTTTATTAATAAAAGAAAAACTAATTAAATTATATATATTAACTTACACAATTCATTACGGTGTCAGTTTTTAATACAAATATAAAATATCTATATAAATGTAATTATTATCATTCATTATTATTTATTAGTTATTATTATGAGTTATTATTATACTTTATAATAAATTATTTATATTCATATTTTTTTTATATTTCTATAAAAATATGAACAAATTATTTTTTTGAAAAAAAAATTGGCGAAACATCTGAATGGTCAATGGGCTCAATACAGAATGACACATCATGTCTGGGCTATTTTTAGGACTCAGATTGCATGGTGGGTAGAAATATTTTGCTGTACATTGTTGGACAACGGTCTCGGCAGAGGACTCAGGCCTGTCATTAGTGTCTATGGTGTGTGTTTTGAGGTTGGGCTTCCAGGAAGAGTCCAGTGACTCCAGACATAACAAAGCCGCACAACACTCACAAGTGCACCACAATAAGGCAAAGCCACTAAATAAGGACCATCCCCTGCAATCGCACATGTACGGTCCAGCACAGACTTCATTTCCAGACTCAAAACCACAGAGCAGCACACAAACGCCGCCGCACACACAAAACCACATCAAAAGTGAGGCGTTCTGTGCAGCTGCTTGCTTGCATATTCAACTAGAAACACACACACACATAAACCTGGTGTTTTCTAAACTTAGTCACACCAGAGAGGAGGGATAGGGTTCCACTTCCTCTCCAAATTTGCTTTGGCAACGGCTTGTGTGGGAACGCAGTAGACCCTGTTCCCTTCGGACACACAGGGGGCAAATCTGTAGTACAGGAAAGACGGTACATGTCCTGCTTTTTCACGACGGTCATCGTCACACACCTCACTGTTGTAAAAAACAAAACAAAAAAAAACCTGTTCAACGTTCCAATCTGCAAAACAAACTTTAATCAAAATTAGAAGCTGTAAATTTAACGACAATGTACAGCAGTAGAAAGAGAGGGATATATATATAAAGAACAACAGAGAGAGAGAGCAAGAGAGCCCTCGGGTGCATGCAGATGTGGGGAGGAAAGAGAAGAATCCAGAGAGTAGCATAAATCTATGACTCATTTACTCTCAAAGTTAAAAGCATCTAAGAGCAGGATAATCACATTTCAATGTTTTTCAAAAGTTGTTGAAATTGCTGAGGCTGGACCCTAATGGACGCTTATTGATCTATGAGTGCGTGTATGTTGCTTTCTTCTACCATGTCTTACCTCATGTCTACTAATAGCCAGATCTCTAATCTCTTGTTAGAAGCAGCTTTTTGTTTATTGATAGCTGATAAACAATACAATAACCAATATCATAAATCTAAATGGTTTTGTCTGTTGTTGTTTTTTTTGTTCATGATACATCAAATAGACATTAAGAATTGTATATTAAATTAATATAAATATTTTTATAAATTAATATTTTACAAATCATATATACATATTTTCATAAATATTTTCTAGAATTCTACCCCCCCAACAGCGCTAATTATTTTTATTATGGATACAATTTTTTTACAGATACTGTACATTGATGGCTTTATCTGGGGATAATAATTTAAAATATTATATAATTTAAAATATACTATATATAATATTAAAATATTATACAACAAAAATATTAAAATAAAATATGAATTCGTAAATATGCCCTGAAAAATCACACTTATACTACTAATATTAATACTTAAAAAAATATTGACAATACTGATTTTGTCACTGATTACAAAATTTCCTCAGAGTGTGAGACAGTGGTGAACTTGCCTTGTCGTTTCTAGCAAAGTTCAAATGCAGTGACAGTTTAAACCCCCTCAGGAGAGAAGCCTCTTTCAGCCAGGACTCGTTTTTTTCCCTCTTTTCTCGCTCTCTTTTTAATGATTGCCTTTCAGCGCTGTCAAAGGAGCCGCCGTCGTGAGTGTGCTCATAAAAATATTCAGAGAGCCTCACCAAAAAATTCCTGCATTTATGACCTCATAAAGTCAACCATAGCGAGACAGAAAGAGTCGGAGAGCGAGATTTCTCTCGTTCCTCATACGAAGGAGAGCAAAGATAGACAGAAAGAAGGAGAGAGGGAGCAGGTTAGGCTTGGTGACAGGCTGTTTGAATTAAAGCGATGTGCATAGTGACATATTTTCAAAATCTATAAATATTCAGGAAAAAAAACTAGATAAACTAGTCAAACTCAGATAATGACTAGTCAGTTGTTGGACAACTCATTGCTTTTTAGTTCCAGCATGGACTCATGTTAATAACTGTGTGTGAATCTGTATGTGTGTGCAGGCATGTCCCGTTTCCAGACAGCTGGCCTGGGACGGGGGTCTCACACTCACTTGGTGCTCAGTGTTATTTGGGGGCAGTGGAACGGTGCGAGGTATTTCGGTAATCTCTGCAGAGTCAAACGCACATGACATGTGACGGACCGAGAGAAGCGCTAAAACAAACACACGCTCGCACAGAATAGGAAACATGGCCTACACACTCATTCAGGGAGATTCAGAGGTCACAAACTCTTGAAAGAAATGGAAGGGGAAATAGATGAGAGGAGAAATGAAAGAGTGATTGATTCAGGAGATAAGGACGAGTGACTGATGCTCAACTAGCCAGTTCAGACAAGAACGTGTGTGGGTTGTCTTTTTGACTTGGTAATCCAGTTATTATTGTAGCTAAACCCACTATTCTCTATGACTTTCTCTCCTCTATCACTCTTTTTTTTTGTCTGAGAGGCCTGGAGCATCTCAGCAGTTGATTTGAAAAGACACTATTCTAGCAATTTAGCTAATTTCCATAATTCTGATTAAGATCCTGCCTTCAAACATATGACAGACACTTTTTTGTTAGCAAACCTGCACAGACACAAGCAGAGAGCATTTCTAATGCTAATTTTGTGGCTGATTTTCAAATTTGCTATGCTTCCTGATTATAGGAATAATCTGTTTTTTTGTCTTCTTTGTTTCCATTTACAACCTTATGAAAATGAACTGTGGTTTTACTGCAAATAAAACAAAAAAAAAACATTGTTACTAACAGTAACCACAAATTAACCATGGTCTTTCTACACTAACCATAGTTTAACCATGGTATTTGTAGTAAAACTTGTTATACAAAAGGTAATCAATACGCCAACAAAAACATGGTTACTACACTTTTACTAGAATAAAACCATGGTTAATTTCCGTAAGCTTACAGCTGTCACAAAGACATGTATGATTTCTCATGACACTTATTTCTGGACGTTTTATTAGAGGTATTTCAAAACAAACATTCACAGACATTTAGCCACAATGCCAATGCAACACTGATGTAACATACATACATAACATAACATACATGTTCAAAAGTTACAAAATATTTCAATTTCATATAAAACGCTGTTCTTTGGAACTTTCTATTCATCAAAGAATCCTGAAAAAAACGTTTCAGTATATTAGGAATGATGCTGAAAATTCAGCTTTGACATCAGAGGAATAAATTACGCTTTAAAAATTTTTTTAATAAAAAGCTTTTAAATTATAATAAAATGTCATATTACTATTTTTACTGGTTTTGGATCAAATAAATTAAGACTTGGTGAGTATAAGAGATTTCTTTCAAAAACATAAAACAAAACTTATTGACCCCAAACTATTGATTGGTAGTACAATATATGATATATCAATCCATTTTTTTATCTTCTCTCTTCAAAAGTAGTTAATTTTAGAGAACTCTGAGAGACAAGCAATTTTTTTTTAACTCTCATTTGTGATTAGTCATTTCCTATAAGCAGGAAGTACAAGAAATATGACAAACGGCGTCTGAGTGGCCGTCTCTCTCCATTTGTTTCGTAATGTTCCATTTTCCCCGCTGTCCCGTTTTGTAACTCCATAATACTTGCAGTCAACATGAATTGAGAAATCAATGGTCCGTTTACATCCGATTTGGGTAAACACAAAATCAAATAAAACAAATACATGGCCCCATGTTTCCCGCTTGTGGCCCGAAGAAACAATTGCGTTATTAATAAAGAAATAATTCGGAAGGGGGCCGTTAAAAATAGCATAAATAGTGGATGACACACAACAGGATGAACTTAAACGACCCCACCTCCCGTGGCAATTCATACGTGTGCGTGCTTTCCCAGCATGCACCGTCTAGTCGGAACACAGAGGGACACGACGGTCATAACTGGCTGAGAGACGTGAAAGCATTCGGAAGTGTTATGGAAACCCTGGACAATTATGGAAAGCAGGAGACCACTGGGGAACGCTGGGGACAATGCATGGCCTCTGTTCCTGACGCTGACCCACCTGGACCGGAGCGCCACACATACGGGACGCGGCTTGGGGGTGTGACCACTAGAGTGAGCTGGTTTTAATTAGCCCGAGCGCTCTCGTTCTGCAGCGGCAGGAAGGAGAGACTGAAATAGAGAGGGAGCTATTAACGGCAGGCCTTTCCTTTCTTTAGCAGCGTTGAGCCTTCTCTCCACACTCTTAGTAAAGTCCCAGCATTCAGCACGTCCCCTAAAGACCGGGTATGAAGAAACAGCAGAGCCGATAACCTATTTATAAAAGCTGTTTCCCCATGAGAAGAGAGAGAGATTTTTTTGTAAAAAGGTCATTACACGAGAGAGATGACCATTCCTGACCATAACAGCCTTAACTCTCTCCCTTTAGCAGCTGCACTTTCCACTAGAATATTCTGTTCTTATTTTTTCACTGTCTCCCATAGCAACAGCAAAGCTGTATCTGAATAACAGAACAAAAACTTCTTTCCTTTCTTTTCTCCCTCCCTTTTTCCTTCTCTCACAGCTCTTAGTAAAGTCCAGAGATTCAGACGTACCTAAAGACCTATGAAGAAACAGTTCAACCAAATAACAACCTTTTTGCACTGTAATAATCATAAGAAATGTTTCTTAAGATCCAAGATTAGCATATTAAAGTGATTTCTGAAGCATCATGTGCCACTGAAAACTAGAGTAAAGATGCTTAAAATTCAGCTTTGCATCACTGGAATAAAATACATCTAAATAGAAACCAGTTATTTTAAAGTGTAATAATATTTAATAATAACTGTTTTTATTGTATATTTGATCAATGAAATGCAGCCTTGGTGAGCATTTAAGACATCCCCAAATAAAAAATGCGGTATTAAAAAACAATAATATTATTATTTTTTAATATGTAAAATGTAAAATCATAATATTATGTACTAGTATTAAATACATTTTATTTTTGATTAAAATATATATAGAAAAAAAAAATCTATAATTTTTGGGTGAATTGTTCTTTCAAGTGTCATATATCTGAATACTATTAATTTATGGAAAGTAATTTCTGCACAGGGAAAACAGGACAGACACCCATTCTCTGAGAGGTCAATGGGGTGCCAGTGCTGGATTGAGGTCGCAGGGTGGCGTGAACGCAGGACACTGACTGGGACGTGGGGGCGGAGACGGCGACCAATCGGATGGCACCACCAGGCCAGTGTAATTTAGCATGTTAATGCCAGATTAATTTACAGCCAGGCTCCAGTCTTTGGCAAATGAATGGTAGATGGCCTCTGTCTAACACAATCACAGCTAACCCAGACAGTGCTCCACTAATGCAGACCTCGCTCTCTGGCTTCGTGCCTCACATGCATATCTGCACGCACGCTTTTGGTTTCTGCCTTTGTTAACATTTAGCGCAGTAGTAATGTATTATATCTTTATGCTAACACAGAGCTAAGCCTACACACCTCTCCTCTCACAAAAATCACCATTTCAAGGAAGCAAGCACTTAAATTACAACTCTAAATCCCTAACTAACAATCATGGCGTGTTCTTTTCTCCAACAGACAGACAAATCCTCTGTAAAAGAGCCATGCTAAAGGGATTTTTCACAGCACGGCTTCATATCACCACAGTCTGGTGGTGGCTGCTAGAAAGCAATCCACACACACATACACAGGCCGTCCAGACAGACTGGACAAAACGCTTTCCAAACTGAGAGGAAATGGGTCGACATCATCGTGGATGGAAATGGGAAAATGGCCTCCCACAGATGTAGAGTAACAAGGCAGCTTATCGTTTCACAGCAAAAATTCCACGCGTTTGGATGGTTACACAAAGAGAAAAAACACCAGTATATATGAAATAATCTGAAACAATATCTGTCTGTATAAATATCGGTCTATAAAACACTATATCTCCACATAATATCTGCCACTATCGGTCTAAATTTTCAATTTATTATTTGTTTTTTATTAGTTTCATAACATCTTTTATACCAAAAATGGGCCATATCATATCATATATGAACCAGTCACCAGTGATACTGATTTACGACATGGGGTTCAGTGAGTCAGATGTTGATTTAGTAACTGCTGAATGTATTCATTGAGTTGATTCATTGAAAGATTTATCAGACCGATTCCAACTTGTGAATCTTTCATTAAAAGAATCAACTCATGCGAGTCATTTGTTAACTAAACTATAGATGTCTATTTGTGGTACAGTCTTTTGATCCCATCTTATTCAATTCAGACTGGAAATTCACAATTAAAGTTGAATTTCTGGAACGCAATGCAATGTGCTGTGCCCAATTCAGACAAGAAGATAGAAATCTCTCAATTCCTAGAGAATTGGCCTTGGGGTAGTCATGGAGAAAAAGGGCGACAAAAAACTGATGAATAAAAGTGCTATTCTCCACTGTAGTAAAAACTACATGCATTACAGTAGGAGAATGAAAACCTTCTTTCCTGTTCACTTTCTTCCCTTCAAACGAAGCATTTTTTAGAGGTGTGTCTGCAGTTGTACTGGTGTGTGTGTGTGTGTGTGTGTGTGTGTGTGTGTGTGTGTGTGTGTGTGTGTGTGTGACCTATCAATAAGAATGTCTCTGCCTACTAAACAAACCGATCCGAATTGATCGGAGACAAGTCGTTGACATTGATTCTATCTTTATGTTGATGTGTGGGTTAGAAGAGATGACAAAAACCAGGCCAATCCAAAGATTCCTAGAGGAAAACAGACAGACACACTGCGCTGGGTGGATCGCATGTGTGTTGCCGGCTCGGCTCTTAATCCGCGAGGTACGTTATCCATTGACGGGCAGATGGGATTATAATCCACTCGTATTAGTTGTCCCAAACCAAACAGACAGAATTTTAAATGAGTATCTTAAAACCATAATCCAGACCCTCACCAATACCCAAACGGCTAAAACATAATGCAAACCGTTGCAGAAATTAGAAAAAAAGTTGTATGGAAATATAATAACCACTGTCATCATCACTGTTCACCTTTTTACAAACAAGCACACACAAATTACTATGTAGGCCAGTTATGATGGAGCACTGATCATCTTAGTTGTATCCGAATTTTTGCTGATGGCCACACGCACAGAAATTCAATAGAACGGCTGGTGGCCCACGTGGTACTAGCATCCCAGAGCAGGAGGTCTTTCTCCTCTGAACGCAGGATTAGAAAGTGTGCCAGAAAGAGGAGGGTGACAAAAAGGGGGCATGGGAAAAAATGACTCTGTGCCCAAATGCCCTGTCCTACTTCTGCCAAGCAGCTCTAATGCCTGTCTTGTGCTAGTTATATGCGTTTTATATTCTGACTGTGCGGTTTCGATGTACGTCATCTTTGGACCATTACAGATCATGAGAATTATGTTCATGTTAAAAATAGGTAAAGTTGTGTTGCGTTTAAACCTAATGGACCAATTAGAAGAAGCGGGGGGCGGGACAAGCAAATCTTGCACATAACACACAGAGTGCTGCAGGATGATGGATTTTTGTAGGCCAAAGCCTGGAAATGAGTTTGCATTTTTGCACGTGCAGTTCCCATTGTCCAGAAGTCAATGTTTTTTTTTTAATGGTTTTTGGTTAAATGCTTAAAATAAAGTCTGTTTTAACAAAAGCTCAGGTATTTTCTACAAGATTTATTCTACTACATAAAACCATGGTTCAGTTTGTTTATAGCCTATGTTTAGACTTTTAGTTCTGGCAATTGTATTTAGGCTTCAAAATTAATAAAAGCTGTGTTCATGATCATGATAAAATGTGTAAGAATAATAACCCTTTGGCGTTCACAGAACTTATTTTCGACAATATTCCAAAAATCCAATGGAAAAATCCAATTGGGAACCAGGGTAATGCTTACTTTCAGGTTGGCCTACGAAACTACATCATCCCTGCATCATATTCATCGCAGTACAAGTAATCAGACATTACTGACATAAAAAAACACAGTTCTGTCCATGCTGCAATGCACTGGTGTTTTATGGATTTAGTTAGCACCAGTGGTGTGACATGTAGCTGTTAGCAGCGGTCAGCACACATACACACGCACACTATAAGTGGACTGTGACTTTAACACACTCTGTCCTGCACTGCTGAGTTCACGCTTTGGCCCTCTTCAAACCAGCAATCAATTATCAGTCTAGCCAGAGCAAGGCTAGGACACATGAGACCTGGGTGGCAGTGTGTGTATGTGTGTGTGTCTTGGCTGGTGTACATAGAAGCTCAGGCAACTGAGTGCGTGGATATGTGTGTGTGTGTGTGTGTGTCTGCTCAAGTCATGGGGTTAAAGTCAAAACCAGCACCTGCTGCTCTTAAGCTCGCACATTACAGGCCTGCAACTCGAGACTTTACATGGGCACACGTGCACCGCAGACCCATTTACACACCTCAACTGAAAGCAGCAAGATTTTTTTAGGGTGCATGATGTATACGCTAAAAAAATGGTGAAGGATTTGCTTTGAAATAGTTTTCACTCAGAAATGGCTTTAATTGCAAAGAAAAAAAATTACGACAAGTAGGTCTAACACATTGAATTAAACTACAACTTTACAGTGTAGGAACCATATCTACTATCAACCAATATTAGGGATTATTATCATTCATCATATTGGACGATATATGATATTTTACTTGTCCGGGCCTAAGCTTCTTCTGATTGGTCCATTGTTTTAAAACTGCAAAGATCAAATCATTATATAATTAAATACAATTTTATTTTATTAAATTATATTAATAGTAAGATGATTGCAATAAAATTATAAAAAAATTGTAACAAAGACAAATAGGCATCCAAAAGGCATCCTTCTGAGTCTGACATATGTGTAAATAGAAAAACAATAAAATACATTCAGATAATGCAGTGCTCATGTTTATGACGGTGCCTTTAGAGCATCCATGGGAAACAGACCGTTTACTGATGGCATCTCTTTAAAAACACACTGACCACAGCGCTGATGGAAAGACCAGGTGTTAAACTGATAAACAGTGAAAACTGAAATAAAGTGGTAAAAGGAGAGGGGGGAGAACAACTGAGGGGTGTGAAGGATGAGTGCAAACGGCCTATGAGGGCTGTAAAAAAAGGGCCTGTAAAAAACCGGGGGTGAAGTTGGGGTCGAACGCTTTCTCTGTGTTTAGGTGGGTTCACTCAGAGGTGAGTGACCAGTCCCGAGTCGTAAACAGTCTGAAGTTTACAGCCATAATTCCGGTTCCCCCAACCCTAATCAGGCTGAAGAAAGCAAGGCCGCTATAAACTGCATGCGGAGAGGGGGACAACTGCTCGCCAAAGCCAGGTCAGGGCAAGCCAGGGGGGGCATGTGGAGTTCAACTGTCCTCCTGGATTCTCAGGATATATTTAATGTTTTGATGCCCTGTGCAAAACATATGCAAGTAAATGAGAATATTTTGAATGAAAAGAAAGGTTAAAAAAATCTAAAAATAAAATAAAAGTGTAGATTTGGTTGGGGTAGGGAAATTATAAAATCAGTTAAACTATATATTTGATATTTTTTAATGAGGTTCTTTTTATTCTGTTTCTTTTAGACAGCAAGTAAATGGATTGAATGCATTTTTTATTATAAATGTGATTTTTATGATTTATACTGGGAAATATATAATTTATCTTACAAATAGCACAATATATTTTATTATTTGCAAGAAATATTGGCAGATATATTTAAGAAGCGTTTTAACTTTGATAGGGACAACGTTCATACCCAAAATCTACACTCATAGTTTGATGACTTGGCTAACAGGAAAAAGAAAAATAGAGGAGGAGGGAAAAAACAAAGAGATGTAAATAAAAAGCAAGCGGTGAGTGGTCCGGGGGTCATAGCAGATCTTGATTCCATCTGGTTCATATCAAAACAAACATGAAGGGTGAGAGACAGACACTAATGTTCTCCTCCTTGATGAGGGGAGGTGTCAAAGAAATAACAGCAATGAAAAAAGGAGGAGGAGGAGGAGAGAAAGAGAGGGGTAAAAAGACAGGATGTTGTGGTTGGAAAAAAAAAGGAAAGGGAAAAAAGCTTGGCACTTTTCTCACTGGAGTTGGTCTTAATTAAAAAGGATTGGTTTTATGTGACTGCCGGAGGGGAGAGACAATTTACTGCAAACATGTTCAGACAGACAAAAAGAGAGAGAAAATATCTGTCTGGGTGGTTCTGTTTAACCTTATGTTTAACGCAGGTTTTAGACAAGGAATGTACATGTTTTATGAAGGTAAATGTAAGGGAAGCCACGAAGTGTGGTCAGAAATCCTTCTTAGCAGGTAGAAAGTTATCATTATGTTTCTGGTTTGACAGGCTTGGGTTATTATAACTAGTCTCAGACTAGTATGATGACACCAACAATCAAGTGTTGCGTTCACACTGAAAACAAGTCATCGTGAATAAGAGTGACATTACTGGATTGGTAACGATTACTCATGCACAGCATTTCGATTAAAGTCGCACCGGCAGTTCACGTCTATTCGTTTCACGCCCCAGTCTGACCTGGTTAAATTATGTCTAGGACAAACCCTGAATGGGTCAATTAAACCTGCCACTAGACCGTAATTCTGAAGACACACGTTTCCCGCTAACCGTTTAGTGCGCAGACAGGAAGATGACTATTTCCTCAGCGAGAACAATCTTGATTTCCTCATCGTGTGTGTATTTGGGTGTGTGTGTGTGGCAGTGGAGGCAGAAAGAGCAATTTTGCTGAAGAATGTGTCAATGCAGGAAACTCTGTCTGACACTATAACAGCACAGAATAGAGAAGCGCCGACCTCATTCTCACCCCTATCAAAAAACACATTTCAGTTATCCATTCACTCCATCCACACTCGCATTCCTCGAACATAGAACGAGTCTGCTTACAAGCGTAGTAATCTTTTATCGCTTCATTTGCTTGAGGTTGCATAAATTGCCATTCACACATGAAAAATCCTACAGCTCAAATAAGGAAAAATCTACATTAAAAAAAGAGTGAGATGAAAAGGTTTGAAGCACTTCAGTATCCACTGGCTGTATTGAAATGTACTTTACATCAGTGGTTCCCACCACGTTCCTGGAGGCCCCCCCAACACTGCACATTTTGCATCTCTCCTTTGTCTGACACACCCAATTCAGGTCTTGGAGTCTCTACTAATGAGCTGATGATCTGAATCAGGGGTGTTTGATTAAGGTGACATGGAAAACATGCAGTGTTGGGGGGCCTCCAGGAACGTGGTTGGGAACCACTGCTTTACATGATCCATATAACACCGAATCCTGACTAGACGAGACAGTAAAAAGAAAAATGCTGTTTTTTTATGTAAATATGACGTTTTGTGACACTGGCAAACAATAGAACATTTTGTCAGTCGTATTTCGCAGATTAGTCCCACCCAAAGGGAAATCTATTTAGTCCAGTCTACTGCTCAGTATAACTGCATATTAAAAACTAAAATGTTCTGAATAGCTGTGATTGTGTTACATTTGCATTTTAGCATTTAATGTGAACAGATGAATTCCTGGAAACATATTCGTCACTACAATGTTAAAGAGGGCAGTTTTACGAAAAAAGGTAAACTAGATTCAGGGATGTTTCCCAGAACAAAGGCTCCTCGATGATCTTAAGATATTTTTCATACCTCTTTTGCAGACTAAACTATCACGCACACACAAACATGCACAAGACGAAACTTCCAAGCAAAGCCAAAAATGGCAACGTTATCCAAAATGAGATCTTAATCCACTGGCCAAAACATAAGGGTCCAGATGAGAGCGATTCTCCCATGTGTCCGAGGAAACAAAATCCTGCCAGCTCTACCGTGCCACTAACGTTACTATAGCAATGCCCAACACAGCGCCAACCAAAGAGCAACCATCGGTGCATGCTTGTGTCTGTGTGTCAAGAGATTTGTACCCTGTTTGCTCCAGGGAGTGCCAGCCTCGTAGATGTGTGTGAGCTTGTCTGCTGTGTGTGTGTGTGTGTGTGTGTGTGTTTGTGTGCATCTGCTTCTAAAGGTGGGCATGATTGTGTTGGCATTGCTCAAGTCCTATGCAGGGACGCTGCATACCTGAGCACACCTGAACCCTGAGACGATAATCTGATAGCGGAGGTGCACGTACAGACATGAAGCTGGAAATTCCTTTCCCTCGTTCACAAACCCGAGCAGAAAAAAACAGACAGGCCTTTCTTTCTTTCTCAGTCTCTCTCTGAAGTAGCGAGGCGTGTCCAACTGTGCATCTGCGTGTCTGCGTATTTGTTTAATGTAAATCTGCCTTTCGAAAGTCTTCAGTGAGGCAGAACGAAAGCTTAGACTGTGACTGAGAGAGAAAAAAGACACCCTTACAAAATCACCAACCCGCACCCACCCACCACAAAAAAAAATGTATCTTGATATTCATTGCTCTGAAATGTTTTTTTTTTCAGGAAAGAAAACACTTTCAAAACTTTCAATCAGAAGATCTTAAATGCTATATATTTTTTCATGTTTTCCACTAAATGTTATAAGCTGTAAAATGTAACTATATGAAAAAAAATGTATTTCAGTGATTCGAATTTCATGATTCATTTGTGTATTCAGAGTAACGAATCAGTTAACTAAACACTTTGAATTGCTTTATGGAGACGAATCTGTTCAAACTGTCCTTTTAAATAAAATTATTCAGAACTCTGATTCAAATAATAGCCATCATAATCCCTAAAATCACTATTAACATCTATCTTACCCTATTGAGCTCGACGGTCACTAAAAAGCCTTTAAGAATGCTTAGCAAATATGTATTAAAATCGACACAATATCCACAATAATGCTTAATTCTTAGATTGTAAGCGAAATATATATAGCATGAACATCAGATATATGGCAAAGCTCTTCCATTCAAACATGTACCCAAATCTTCACATCCATCCTACCAAATCCCCCTTAAATTAAAATACCTGCAACAAAACTAATTTCCTACTCTATGAGAAGAGTGACACACACACACACACACACACACACACACACACACACACACACACACACACACACACACACACACACACACACACAGTAATTATGAAAGTGCCTTGGGTTCTAGAGCCTTGCTCTCTTTAAAAGTTGACCTTTGCCTCAGTTCAATCTGTCGAATAAAACTCCAAGCATCAATCATCCCTCTCAGAGCTCTATCTCTCCTTTTCTCTCTCTTTCACCCTGTGCTAATGGGTCTCATCCCTCATTCATGAAGACAGACAGGAGCGAGTTGTAACTCAGCTCATAAAAGAGACAGATAGCATGTCATACGCTGAGCATATGCATCATGAGAGAGGAGCCGAAGAGAAGAGCTTTCCTATCCTTTTATCTTGTTTCATTATCATTTCATATTAGCATATTTTGGGGGCGTCGTAAAAAAAAAGAAGAATGTGTGCGAGACCCTGCGTCTGTAGCCTACATTATTCATCATTCAGTACTGCGAGATAGGCTGTCCGTCTCCACACCCTAGAAATTCTTGGATAGGCTTTCGTCTTTTTTTCCGACTTGCGTTTTCTTTCGCACCCCTTCTCTCTCTGTTTCCTTCTTTCGTTCTTGTACTCTTCAGTGTCTGGCAGAGCGAGTGTTTTTCTCCATGGAAACCGACATAACAGTCTGCCTAAGCCAAACTCCAGCTCTACAAACAGAACCAAATCAAATCTATCATCCAGTCCTGTTATTCCATGCACTCTCTCTCTCTCTGTTTTTCACTCTAGTTCAGCTCAGCCAGCTCAGAAGGATACAGTTCCGAACACAGACGTCATTCCCAAACTCCTGGGGATTGTTAATATTTGTATGATGAGGTTGCGCATGAAACAAGAGCGTGCGCAAGAAATATAAGGAATATAAAAGATGAAATCATTGACGCCACGCGATGGTGTTAAATTCAGTTCGAATGGTGTGGTTAACCTTCCTGAATGCTAACAAAATTTTGAGCGTGCATTCAACCAGAAAACTGGCCTTTCTGTTTCAAACCCACTTTAATGACAAAACTCCCCAAAAATGGATACTTGTCTTGGTTACATAAGCATTTAGCCCATAGATGGAAAAGATGATGGATGTCGAGAGGTGCTATGTTTCCAAAGGCTTTCCCAATGAAACACGTTGTTCTTTCTGGATTTGAAAGTTGAATTTTAAGTTAAAAAAGCCTAGTCTTGGAACGTATCAATCTTTAACAGAATGAGTCGACTAGTGGTTCTGGCTAAGTTCAATCCATAGACTACGAGGTGAAAGTTCACGCACCGTTAAGACGCTTAAAAATACCAATACGGCCAATTGACTCGCTGGCTTCTTCATATTAACTTCCGCATGCTAAGAGCTTTGCAAGCATGTGTGTGAGATTTCTAACTGCCGTATTTCTGATCCAAGTCCACAGCTACATTACAAAACAACATTTCGCAAATGGTGTTGCTTTTCCTGCCACAAATCATGCTCTGTGCCATCGTGTTTTGTCTGTGGCTATGTGCTTAAAGATACAGAATAGAGAGGATTACATTTATTTCACTTCCTAACTCTTTCTTTCAACAGGAAAATGTATGGAAATGATAGACAAGGCAGTATCATTAATGTAGCTACTTGTTCTGATTCAGAAATGCTTCTCAAAGCAACACAATCACAACTTTTCAATGACAGAAAGGCTTACTGCAACATAAACTTCCATTCACAATCATGCATAAGGAAAGCATTTGGGGGGGGGAGCTTTGCATAATTTTTCCACATTGACTCAAGAGTGCGTTCCTTGGCTTGGCTGAGGCTTCCGCTTTTATATTTCCCCAGTCTGCCTGTGATGCAGTTTGTGCTCAGTAAAATCCTGAGTGAGAAAGTAGCGGAAGAAGGCAGCTGCTTCTCAGCGCAGAGAACGAGCGAGAGAGGGGGAAGTTACAGCAGGGTCGGGGTTGTGTGGATGAGGAGAAGGATGTACCAGCATGAGTTGGCAAGACCAAGGATTTTCCACTGACATGCCTCCCCTAAGGTTCCCCTGTCTCTTCCACTCTCAGACACCCTCACTTTCTCCCTTCCTCTGAGTGGGACGGTGTTTGAGGTCTCCGAGCAGGGGAGAGGGGCGTGTTTCCTGCTGTTTTCATCGCCTGTATCTTGGCTCGCCAATGAAGGAGTGTGTTTTCCACACCAGGAAAAGAGATGGTGGAAAGGGACAGAAGAGGTTGGGAGGTTTAAGGAAAGAAAATGGACACAAAATGGATTCAACTATGATCTTAAGAGAGCCTATTTACAATTCTGTTCAATGTAGTTTCAAAAAGCTCTTTTAAAAAATATCCAACTTTTGATTTCCTGTGAGTGTACATGCAAAACTTTTAACTAACCATAACCAGATTCTGCAGAATTGAGCCTTTTCGGATTTAAATATGGTTGAAACAGCATGCGGCAAAGATCAATGCACGTTTGGAAATTGAATGTAAGGGGCATGTCATTTTGGAATTTCTGTGGTCTAATGTGATATTGTTGTTTATGTTTTGTTCATGATGAAATTTTATTTGATTGTTGTAATTAATTTAAAGCATTAACAAGATAACCTGTTGAATTAATTTTGGGGGTGATGACTGATTGAATGTTTTGGAACCAAACTCTTCAAATATAACATACATGAAATAACCCCCATATAGCATACATGAATCACCTCGTAGCAGATCTATACAGGTGGAGCTGGGGAAGTTGGAGGGTTTCTGAAGCACGCTGCAACTGCTACAGCAAACACTAGTCATATATTTGAATGAATGTTAATGAATGTTAAGCAGTGAGCTCATTGGCTACCTATACAGGAGAGAACCAATCAGCTGTGCCATGTGATGATGTCATTAGGTCAGATTGAGTTAGACCTATCGGACTGTGCCATCTAGATTTTCATGCCAGAACTCTGTATTTCAATAAAAATTAGTAGCCACAATGTCAATGGTGTTTCAGAGTAAAGGAACAGAGCTCTCTTTGTTGGTAGTTATAAAATGAAATTAATATATTATTCTCTCCTCATTTTCTGCATTTAGCGCACACACTGGCTTTGCGATTTCAAGCATTCAAACGTATGCATTTTTCACTTGCAGGGATGCATTCTAGCAACCTTGTTCGACAGGATGTTTGGTCTCTGTGGTGTGTGTTTTGGTAACACAGAGTCTGCACAGGCTCATTCAGTTACCACAACACCTTTGCCTTCTTTACACAGGCATGGACCAACAGACTTTGGCTTTACTCAAATTTTTTGGAGTCAAATCTGTTTTCTTGTTTTAAGTCTGAACTGCAACAAAAAAGTGTAAGACTAAAACTAATACAAATCATTTTCAACACTGAAATAAAGCTGAACTAAAACATGAAAAACTTAAAAATCTTAAATGAAAATTTGAAGTTTTTATCAGCTAAATGAAATAAGTTGAAGTTTAATTAATTAAACTAAAACCGAAATAAAAATAAAAGTAAAATAAAATAAATAAAAATATTTTTTTTTTATAAAATAAAAATCTATTTTATATATCATTTTATATAATTTTGTTGAAAAACCTATGAAATCTGTTGACAGAGTAATCAGTTTCATGTAATCAGTTTCAGACCCTGAATGTTTACAAACCTAGTAGAAGAATCACATATGTAGTTTGAATTCGGATTTTCAGTGTGAACGTTCCAAAGGCAGAGCAAATTTCCTGATGAGTACATCGCTAGTGACTAGGGCTGTCAAAATGGCTGAAAAACTAAATTCGAATTTTGTACTTAAATATGATCAAAATTCGAATTATCTTCGAATTTAAAAGACATATTTTCAGTTAGAGGGAAAAAAGCTTTGGCTTCTCTCCTGAGGCCACAAGAGGGCGCATTGAGCAAAATATTACCAATTTACGGTTCTTCAAAGCACAAAATAACACCACTATCTTGTGCGTAAAAAAATGTACGTAATGTTTAAAATAATGATTAACGACATAATTAAGTTGCTTAAAGAATTAGAAGAAAAATGCATCATTAATATACACAGTTTAATACAAAGCACAGAAAACTAATCACAAAGAGTAACGTTACTTAAAAAAAAAAAGATGCAGTGGAATTGGGAGAGACCCATCCCGCCATAAAGTTGAGACAAGTTTTTTAAAAGTTGAACTTACAATAATTTTAAATGGCTTTCTAAATATCCGACTCTCTTTTGCGAGACACGAGTGCAACAGTGATAGATATACCTCTCAAAAATGAAAAAAATATGCATTCTGTGTGAACGGCTTGGTTCCAGTTTTGAAGTAAACAACATAATCTACGCATTGATGTTCTCCTTTTCCGCAGTATTTCAAATGAACAACGTATCCAGTGGGTTCAACTGGATAGGCTAAAAGAAGCATAAAAATGCAATGACACCTACCTACACCTTCATAGCATCTCGTGCGCCACTGATAAGGCTGCCTGATGCACACCTAAAATTCGAATGCAATTGTTTTGTATTCAAATGTGGATTTTTATTTTTAATTCGACGAATATTCAAAATTCTATTTTTTTTGACAGCCCTACTAGTGACCAATGTAGATATATACTGAGTGCACGGAACAAACAGATCAGATTTGATCACTTCCAATATGAGCGAATAGTCAGCGCTAAAGATCGGATTTGAAACCCAAATCTGATTTATGAGCAGTGTGAACAAAGCCTAGAGTCTAACCTAACAAAAGCAAACACATGAGCACACTGCTGCTGAAGTCAACCAGCCAAAGCTGTGCCCTACATGACCACATGCTATAGTGCAAGAGATTGCCTGGGCCCTGATGGCATACATCTTAATCTCTCGAGGCATTGGCTGGAGCGTTTGTCGTGCCAGCAGTTCTCTGAACAGCAGTTGGGCAGCTGTGAGCATTTTAGGGGGAAGATTTGCACCAGGTTTCAACTATAAACAATGAGCTCATTCTTTTGCATCTGCTCCCAAAGACAGCACTCATTCAGCCTGAACTCATGCTAGGGCTCTACAAACCAAGGCCGTTCTCAATTGTAATGCTTTGTTTTGATATTATACATGATTTAACACCTTTCAATCATACGTCAGTAGTGGAATAATGATTTGATGTGAATAAAATTGCCTGCTATGTACATTTTTTTTTGTGCAGTCCTGTTTTTATTTTTCCATCCATTCACTTGCATCACGTTAAACATTCTTCTGGGAAAACTGGCTTGAGATCAGCAGAAAAAGGGAAACATATATCAACACCCAATATGGCAGCGAGAAAAACATCAAGCCATTTTGTCTGAGCCATTTCCTGTTTAAAGTAGGATGTGAAAGGATAAGAGCCCGTAAAGCTTTCCTGATGGGTTATTTACTCTTTAACAGAGTCGCCTCTATATATGTTTTTTTACAAGTTCTCTCTCGGTAAACATTTCAATTAACTTGGCCTTCGCTTTAAAGGGATGTTTTCCCACTTTGCTACTTTAATACTGGAAACAAACTGGAGTTACATGGCAAGGAAAAACAGCCAACAGTTTAGATAAGGAGGAATACTCACCCAAATCGACATTTTGGGTCAGTATTCAACAAGCACATTTAAAAAAAATAAAAATAACTAAATATATTTCAAATATATATTTCAAAATATAGCACAGCTGAATTAATTATAATTATTATTTTTATTATATTTTTAATTGAAAATGTATTTAATGTAAACTTCAAAATGTACATTTCAAAATGTACTTTAGGGGGAAAAATCTCAATTTAAAATCCATTTTGGGTAAATGCAAAACTTCAAATATAAATATAGATTTACACCCAAAATATATGAGGAAATTTAAAGTTATCAAAAATATATGTAAATATTTCAAAAATATTTTATATATAGATATATGTTTATAAATATATCCGTAAAATATTCATTTTAATATTATATATAATTAATAAATATTATTTGAATATTAATTTAATTATTTCGATTTTTAGACATTTCTTTTAATGTCTCATGCAATACTTTTTTTTTTTTTTTTTACTTAATCCCATTTAGCAGTGGGAACTGCTAAACTATACTATAAACTAATTATAAACTATACTATTATAATTAACTCACAATTTTGAAATATGAATATGGGTGTCCCATCAAGGGTATGGGCTTCATGGGTCCAATCTGACTGTAAACTGATGTAAAGTTACATTCAATAAATAATTATTGAATGTGCATTTGGATTTCATTGTACTTAATTTGTATCAGAGACAGCAAAGGTCGAGTATGTGCTTTTCTTACTTGGTAAGTGTGTGTGTGTGTGTGTGTGTGTGTGTGTGTGTGTGTGTGTGTGTGTGTGTGTGTGTGTGTGTGTGTGTGTGTGTGTGTGTGTGTGTGTGTGTATCCCCATGCCAAGGGAAGTGCAGGAGGTCACAATGTGTTGTGACTGCAGAGGAGGAGAAAAGTGCATTTGTGTGTGTGGGAGAGAGCAAATGCCAGCCATGCAGCGGGGGGTCTCTGCGCATTTTGACTGCAGTGCGAGGACAGACAGATGAGCAGGTGGCGCTCAGGTGGGGGTGAGTGTGGGGTGTGGGGGATTGTGGGTAATGCCAGACTTCTCTGCCCTTTACGCTCCACATGCCTTCATACTGCACATGCTTCAAACAAACGCACCCTCCACCAGTTACTGTGTTCTGGTGAGTCTAAAGTATTGTGTGTTTTCCAAAAAGCCCAATCTTTTTAACATACATTTTACAGTCTGAGCTGGGTTGAGCAGTAATAAGCCATGCACAAATGCTCCGCTGAAGCTTTGTGCAAACGAACAAGCTCAGCTGGTGTATGAACGGCCTCTCACACTCTATCAGATCTGTTTAGCAGTCATCAGAGTCCGTACGACTAAATCGTTGTGTATGCGTGTACACATGCATGGCAAATCAGCTCCTGACAACATAGTCATTCTCTGCGGAGTCCCTAAATAAACACTGAGCAATCAGGTCTAATTATCTCATTGGACACATGCTCAAGACAACAGCTCACAGTCAATGCACACTTGAGAGTGATGAGAGCAATGATTCAACAACAAGTTACTTAATGGAGGGTATTTAGTCAATGAACGATGACATAGTGGATTATGCGAAAGGTAACAAGGATCTGTTAGAAATTACAATTATGTAAATATTTTTAAACAAAGCCTAAAGTCCTGACATGGGGGGTGGATGTTTACAGGGGTGGATGTAAGTTTATGCATTTGGGTTAACAAAAATGGCCCCAGACATGTTGTGAATGTCAACAAAAGGTAAAACTATTTGTAAGGAGTAAATGTATAATAATAATTAATTCATTCATAATAAAAAAACAAGTGGTAAATTGTGTAGAGGTTTAGCAATATGCCTAGATGTCATCCATTTAAATTTTTTTAAAGAAAAAAAAATTATGAAAATGAATTAATTGTTACATTACCTAAAAATAAAAAGCTCAAAATAGTTACATATTAAATGTAATATAATGAGAATTACTTTATTTTAATATAAAGCTTAATTTAATGTAATTAAGTTTGTGAATGGATTTACTAAAAAACATACAAATGCCTAAAGGTAAATAAATAAACAATTTAATTTAAGTGTAAAATAGTAATAAATACCTATATCATTGAAAAACATAAACAAATCAGCACACTGCAAAACTATTAAATAATGTTTCGGTCAAAAACCTTAGTTTTTACATACAGTATCAGCAATGAGAAGCCTATATTTTCATGTAGATAGTTATATGTAGATAGGTAAATGTGAGCATGTGTGTAAAACATGGAGCAAAGAAGACCGATATGAGGGAAGAAAGTCTGCATGTAATATCAGTAACATTGGCTTGACGCAACTGTAACACAACTTCAATCTCATGTGTGGTATATTAAAATGAAGTGTTTCAAACAATGTAAAATCGCTTTTTCTGTCAAATTTTCACTTACAGAGGTCTCTATGCAATTTGCAAGCAAGCAAGGTCATTGAAAAAAGGGCATGGAATTAAGCCAACATTACCTTACTGTCTCTCTCTCTTACACAGGAAGTCAATACGTTTTAGCAGTCTAGTCGGAAGGCTACAGGCCCAGACTATAGATGTTTCATCTTCTCTTTCTCTCTCTGCAGAGTTACTGCAGGCAAGCCTGTTTTGGATCTTAAAGTGACAGACACAGTTTTACTGGTCTCAGTTCACATCAGTTATGGCTGCTGCTAACCAGGAAAACAGAGCATAATTGGTCTCTCCCTCTTTTTCTCCCTGGTTTCCCCTCATTCCACTCTCTTTAAACAGAATGACTGGCCGGAGATGATATAAGACTCTGATGAGAGCCGGGCAGAAAAACTGGGGGTCTTTCAAGGTGACACTATCACAGAACCCAAGAAGGCTTGTAAAGTTCTGCTATAAAGATGGAATCACAGCAACATTACTTTCTTTATGAGGGGAAAAAAGGACAATATAGGCTTTTTTTCTTAAAGGTGAAGTCTCATTTATTTCCCCAACATTTACTTTTTTACTTTCTTCAATACTAAATATGCTCATTTTTATATATATATATATATATATATGTTCCTGTGGCTCAGTGGTTAGAGCATTGCGTTAGCAGCGCAAAGGTTGTGGGATCGATTCCCAGGGAACACACATACTGACAAAAAATGTATAGCCTGAATGCACTTTGGTGCATTTTAAGTCGCTTTGGATAAAAGCGTCTGCTAAATGCATAAATGTAAATATATATATATATATATATATAAATAAAGAAAATACCTTTAAAAAATTTTTTTAGGTCTATTTATTTATTTTAGTATTATTTATTCACTAGTATAGTATGTATACATTTTATTAATTAGCTTTTATTTTTTATTTTCAGTTTTAATTTTACTTCGTTTTAGTTTTAATTTTACTTCGTTATGTTTAGTCATTTTGTTAAGTCTAAAGTTGAAGTTTTTCTATCTAATATTCATAATTTAATATATATCTGTTTTCATTTCAATTACCGTTAAAGTTTTTCATCTAATATTTATAATTTAATATATATCTGTTTTATTTCAATTACCGAAAAATATTTTAATAGAATTAGTGACAAAACTGGTTTGATCACCCAACTAGCCCAAAGCAGCAAAAAATGCCTCAACCAATTGTGTGATTTTGGGGGCGTGACTGATTGTTTGTCTGACCGATAGGATGAATGTTTAAAAACCTGTTTGAAAACGGTCACTATTTTTGTAATTTCATATGATTTAGCTAATTATGACTTTTTTATATTTCAAGATAGTAAATCAAGACAGAAGAAAAAAAAGGGAAATAAACAGAGTCAGACTCGAACCCAAATCTCCCACAACTGCTCAAACTGACTAAAAAGGCCACTACCCTGACACACATTTCAACTTTAAAAAGAAAACAAATCAATAAGATGTTATGAGCGTTGGATTTAAACCTACAAATCTAAAAGGAGCATCTTGGTTTAAAGCACTTGCACTAGCCAGTGCAGCTTCAATGAATTGAGCATAGTTGCACACATCCCCCATGAATGTGCAAAACTATACGAGGTGTCTGTTGAAAAACGTCACCACAGCTGAATCGGCAATGTCTCGCTCTGCAGATGCAGACGCTGCTCTCCGCAGCCAGACGCTAGCATGCGTCTCGCTGAGCTGTGCTGAGACTGTCAGCATTAGTCCTTCCTGTCCTTCGCTCTGATCTACCTGCTCAGTATGCACACTTGCATCTCTCTCGCTTGCTCACTCTTTCAGGCTTTTTTCCTGCTCGCTGAGTGAAAAGTGGAGCCTTGTGCCAGCCAGGAGAGGAAGCCATTAAAGTTTAATGAGAGCTGAGAGATACAGAAACCCACAAGGGTGTGCCTGCCGCCTCCACACACACACACACACACACACACACACACACATACACTCTTCCACAAACTACCGTCAGCTCTTTTTTTATTCCTTGACATTCCTCACATCACCATCACAACAGAAGTCAGCTCAACTGCACACTTGCCGAATGGTGATGAAGGAGAAAGAGTCAAGGATAAAGAGGAAGTGATTGTGTGATGTTGTAGTAATAGAATGTGTGGCTCTTCCTGCCCTACATGCAACGATGATGATTCACATGATTTAGCCCCAAACATTAAGCCCACAGACTTTCAAGGGTAAATGGATTTACAGAAGGAAGAGTGGCCTTATCAGATGTCCACTTAGTAGTGTGTTCGCTCTCCTCTCTCTTTCCATCATTCATGTTTTAGCCCTGCTTTTTGATGAAAATGCTCAGCATGTAGTGCGATACTGTGCAACTAAACATGTTCACTTCCCTTTTTGTTATGACTTTTCTAAACCTTACAAATCAACTTTACCTTTAAAGGAATGTTTAAGGTTCAAGTTAGGCTCTAGCACCAGCATTAGTGGCGTAATGTTGATTGGGTCCCACTTTAAGGTCTAATTCTTGTTATTAACAAACCATTAACTATGACTTCTGCCTCAATAACTCCTAATTTGCAGCTTATTAATAGTTAGCAAGGTTGTTTTTAAGTTTAGGCGTTGGGTAGGATTAGGGATGTAGAATATGGTCATGCAGAATATGTGCTTTATATGTACTAATAAACAGCCAATGAGTTAATAACAGGCATGCTAATAAGCAACTAGTTAATAGTGAGCATTGGTCCCTATTCTAAAATGTTACTGTTGATTGATACAGAAAAATATTTATACACAATTGTAACATACTTTGGATGGAAGTAAACTACTGTTGCAGAGTATTTAAAAGACAAAATATAAAAGACAAAAGTAAATCAGGCTTTTGACACCACAGATGTCCAAATATACTGATGTCCTTGTAAGGGATCTCCTTTCTAAAATATTTCATACAAATTATTAGACTTGTTTTTATTGTTATATTAATACAATTTAATAATAGTAGTGCATTTAATAACTGTAATCATATTATATTAAATTATGAATTTATTACAATTATTTTTACATTTACCTTTGTAATTATTGTGCGTTGAGTAACATGACAAGATTTTCCTGTTTCAGATTTGTTTAATTAACATTATCATCATCATTATTACAATTATCTTTTACATTTGCCAATGTATTAATTTTGGGTGGAGTAACAGTGTAAGTTGAAAGACCGGATATAACTTTCAGACAAGGTGAGTAAGCACAATTAGTTTCTGTGGTAATTAACCCCAAGAGGCAAATGCTGATGATACCATTTAACTCAGAACATTCCTTACTTTCATACTTTTGCCATATCAATTTGGCTAAACTTGGATTTGGATCTCATTTGCTTTGTAAAAAAAAGAAAAGGTTTTGGGTCGGTTTCGCCCCACAAAGATAAAAAAAAAAAAACCATAGAGAGGTGGTTCTGCTGTGTACGCTTCCGATAAGAAGTGTGTTGTGTGCTAGAGTCAGGTGGTAAACCGTCTCGGCCGCTGTAGCAATCAGTGTGGTGTGTGTCTCGGTCTATTTAAAAACCACGCTGGCCTACGCTGAAGTTTCACTATATTTTCTAAGTTCATGTTTGTGTGTGTTCACGTGTATGTGCACTGCAAAAAGCCGCTACCACAAAACCATTTTACCCAAATCCTCCCTTGCTTGGGTCTAACACACACCCACATGCAACTCCATATTTACAACATACCAGATACAAAAAAAGGCGAGTGACACTTACCTAGAAATGGTAGAAAGCAGGTCCAGAAACATGAAAAAGAAAAATGAAAAAAGGTTAGTTAGTTAGTTCGTTCAAGAAAGAACAACCCCCCAAAATTGAAACATACAATTTGACTTATTCTGTGCATGTTTTACGGAAAAACAGTATCTCGGAAGTTCAAGGGAAGGAAGACAGCCTCAAGCCTGACGCTGTTAAGCATGTACATTTTAGTTTGCAATAAAAAAAGAAAACAAATTCCGCCCACACAAAACCACAAGGCTGCCTACCGCCACATACACACACAAAACACACAGAGCTTGTGAAAAGGAAGACCTCTGCAAGTCTTTCTGCACCTATTTGCTGATCTCGCTCGATCTTTCTTTTTGTCTCTCTCTTTGTCGTGCTCTCTCGGTTTTCTCTAACCTCCATGTAAGTGGCGGAGGGCGATGCAGTGGAGCTCATTAGAGGTAGTTATAGCTGAGAGAATTTCAGCCCATAAAACCCTGCCGTCTGTTCCCCCCTCTGCCTCAGAAAACCACCAATTACACACAGACACACACGTTTATTCAAAGACTCGTTGTACACAAAGAGACACTGCTTGTCTTTTAGATAATTTTTTGAAAGACATCCCATTTTTAATTAGAAATGTTATGTCTTAGTATCTAATTTCCAGTTCTACAAATCCACAGAAGACCATAATTGAATCGTTCTAGTTAGCCGCATGACTG
The DNA here is from genome assembly GCA_027422405.1 of Ptychobarbus kaznakovi. Classification (NCBI taxonomy): domain Eukaryota; kingdom Metazoa; phylum Chordata; class Actinopteri; order Cypriniformes; family Cyprinidae; genus Ptychobarbus; species Ptychobarbus kaznakovi. Next base: position 17,856,465 of record CM049810.1, on the reverse strand, counting down.
ATGTGTATTTAGTGTGGACAGATAAGAGCGAAAATAGCACTGATAGCAAAACCGCTTCACTAATCTTCAAAGTGCAAAACCAAACCTTGCCTAACTAAGCTGTTCTTTGAGTGACCGTGCACGTTTTATTTGTGCTGAAGGCAAATACTGTGCTAACACTAACGCTAAGCTAACGAGAATCTCGTGGCTTGAGTGGAACTCAAGTGGGACCTTTTGCTTTACAAACAGACACACTTGCAAGCTCTCATAAGAAATGCATGCGCACACATACACTTGTTCTGCTAATGAGGTAAAGCCTTAGCAAATCTGTTTGCTTTTCTCACCTCACCCCCTCATTACGTCATACTTCAGACACCCACAAACGATCATCGTTCACCGTTATTCAACAGTAATAGAGAGAGAGAAAAGGAGAAATGGAAAAAGGGGGAGAAAAACGGGGCTAGCTCTTAAATCCTGAAAGATAGTTTCTTTTGTATGACTTTTGGCAAAGAAAGGATGAAAAAATAAGTTTTCAGCTGGTGAACATCTTGACTAGTCAGACTTTACAATGGACATTAATAATTAGGCTATGGGTTTGTGACATGAGCAAGGAGGTCTAATTGTAAAAACGCTATGAATATAACACTTAAACAGCACAATAAAAATTATTAAAAATTATGTAATATATGTAAAAGAAAATGATTTTAAATTAGGACAGAAGTAATTTTTATAAACATGCCTTAGGAAAAATACATTATTGGTGTGTATCGTGAGACAAACCAAAGACACTGATATATTTTAATATCAGTCAGTGCAAGTTTCTTTCAGTTGAAACAGCTTAGACTTACATTTTAGTCTGGGACTAGGCTTAAGCCTTGTCTGTGAAACTGGGGGTTTGAGTTGTAAAATTGTCTAAATAATTGTATCACACTAATCTGAATTCTGAGGTATTTCGTAGCCAATTCCTCATCTCACGCTGGTGGAAGCTAAATCCCTATAAATTGAAATAGGTCATGAAAGAATTACAGTTTATCAATTTTTATTTTACATCCTCAAATGACAGAGATGTTTGCTTCAGTAGCCAGAAAAGAAACGCTTTACCCTCTTTGAGGGATAAAGAGCGAATATCAGTCGACGGATGAGTCCCAGACAGATCAGCTGAAATTTTAAGGTGGATGACTCTCTTCAAAGACGCTACTTTCTCATGGAGATTAATCACTTAAGAAGATTGTCTTCCCCTCTTTTTCAATACCGATGCTGTTAACAGGATTGGTTTGGCTAATGTTCCTTTTTTAACATATCTCAGACTGACTGAAAAGTGGCAAGTTTTCATCTGAAAAGGGATCAACCCTAGAGACAATGAGTGAGAGATGATAGTTCTTGACTTCCTTTTTCTCTTTCACTTTCTCTCCCCCTCTTTTCCCTGTGCTCTTCTTTCTGTTTCTCAGCAGGCCAAGTCGCCCACCAAGAAGCCTTGCAGGGGGGCTACAAGTTCCTCTCTCTTTCTTTGTGTGTAAACTTCCCAAGTGTATTCCTCCCTTTCTTCATCGTAGCTCCAAGACCTTATCGCTGTATAAAATGTAGTCTCACTATCCCTGGTGTGACACGTTGGCCGCATACATGAGTGGTGATAGGGGGCTCTGTTGTGTTTATCTTTCTTTAACCTTTAAACCCCAGTCGCTAACTGTGAACGCCCGGCTTAGCTAGAGTCCGTCTGAGAAAGCGAGCACATTTCCTTTCTCACTACCTTATCGGCCGGGCTGCATCTGAAAGCCCGATCTGACTCTAGTTCTGTACAAGCACAATGTTCAGAGGAGAGAAAAGACACAAAAATGAGACCACTAAGAACTGAGAATGGAAACAGGAAGATTCGAGTGCATACATTAGGCCCAGAACACTGCTTGTGTGAAGCATCTGTCGAAAGTGTCAACCAACAAAACTCTCACTTGAACTGAGAACATTCACTCTGAAACATACAAGGCCTTTGGAGGAAGTGTTTTATTTGTGATTAAACATTTTAGTAATAACTGGGCATTTTTCACACTTTTACCAATTGCTCTTAGAATAAACATCAGAAACAACCTATGGCAGTGTTTTTTTATGTTGATGCCTAAATATGATTATCTCTTTATTCAGATTTTTTTTGTCTGTCTGTCTGTCTGTCTGATTTTCACTCAAATGTTCTTCAGGCTCCCCCTGTGAGCTCTGCTTTGACAACCCCTTGAATATACAAGCTCAGATGTAAACACCACAATGTTGAATTGTATTACAAACAATGGATATGTGACCTTGAGATGATAGTCATACATTTAGAAGGACCCCCTTCACCCCTATTAAGACTAAAGGTTAGGCGGCCATGCCACTTTATGGTTGCCAGATGTTATGGAAGCCCACATTATGCCTGTGAACTAGCCTGAGCCTCTTTTAAGAGTGACCGCTTGACCCTGGTCACATAAACCTGGCATTCAAGACCTCAAGGCACCGGTAGTGGCACAGCATCATGGAAGAGTGCTACATAAAACCTGTGAGCAAAAGTGAGGATGTCTTTGGTTGCATCGGATTAAATTCTTGCACTTTGAGTTTCATCTTAAACACAGCTGAACTAAAGGTGATGAAACTTCTTCATTCCTTCATTAGAGAAGCTATCATCCAACCAGTGCAGCTGAGACAGACCTGTGCTTGGTTTGGTGAGGTCGCGAACCCACGACCGCTCCACGTAACGGCTCACACCCGTTTGGGTTTATAACCCTTCACACTGTAAAGTTTAGGAGGGGCAGTCTGGAGCTCTTTTAAGAATAACAGCCAGGCACTTTAAGTGCTATCTTGAAAAGTGATCAGCAAAGACAAATCAGCTTAATGACACCAAATGCAACCTAATGAGTGCAGGCTTGCTAACGGCCCCTAGCCTGGGTCAGTCTCAGGTCAGGTTGAAACACAGGGCGTCAATTTTAGACCTTCCTACCCTAGGAACTGCAGAGGGAGTGAATGAAAGGTAAAGCGGAAATAGTGCATGGATGGCTTGAAAGAAGAATGAAGGAGAACCAGAAAATCCGAGAGTGTCTTCTTTCAATGTTTTCTGGACCGTCAAAGGCCAAAGGTTGTTTGAAGAACACAAAAGGAGTTTTGACAGTTCAAAAGGTTGAATAAATTAATCAAACAAATTATACACACACCCACCCACATATATTATAGTCAAATTGTTTAGCATTTTGTCTAAATATATTAACTATAAAACATTAAAAGTAAAACCAAAATTGTAAAATCAAGGGAATTTAGGAATCACAGCATTATAATGTACAGTATGAAAGATGGATATTTATTTTGAGATATGCTAAAGATTACATATGTATAGTATCATACATATTTTGCCACACAACTAAATAATACTCTACTGATACTATTAGAGCTAATACATAGAGATCAGTCTGCTAAGCTACCACATGTTCAAAATATTACAAGAAAATGTGGTATGACGTGGTAAAAATTGTGGTAAGCTTTCTGCAATCCCATAATTCATCATGACAAAAGCAGGGCATTCAGTGAAATTGTAACCGTAAGCATTTTCGTGCTCCTGATGAGTAGGCCTCTCCTCCGTTCGAGAGAAAAGGGGAATTTGAGATTGTTAAGAGCGGGAGAGGAAAGAGGCGTCCATTTTGTTTTTACAAGATCCTTTTTACTGCACGGTTTTATTCCCCTCTCTAGTTCTATTACACATCTGGAGAACAGGGAAGCCACCCCCTCCATCTCTGTTTCTCTTGCTCTCTACTGACGTCACCTTCGTTCTCTGGGCTGATTAATAGCACATGAGGATTCAGTTGATGGAGATGGGGGGGATTGGAGAGGGATATGTAACTATTTTCCACCAGAAAGCCCACTTATCAGCTAGACTATAGAGCTGACAACTTATATGCCGGTCTCAGTCCTCACAATTATAGTTAAACAAAAGTATTACAGTGTAAATGCAGTACAGAAACATAAATAAGGAATATTTTTAATGTCTTTGCAAAAAGCTATTGTTTTAAGATTTATTTTATTAACACTGATATTGCCAGGTTTTCCATGAACCCTGTAAAAAAACATGAAATATTTTAAATTATATAGTTTTTTTCTAACTATATTGAAAACAAAATAAATATTTGTAACCGCTATAAAATATACTTTCAAATTGACTAACTTACACATCACCCCTAATCTCATTATAAAACAAAATGATATTTTAGTAAAATCTTTATTAAGATCTGCAGTTTTCCAGCTCTAGTTTCTGCAGCGTGTGAAAGGGTCAGATGCACACAGGCAATAAAGGCTGCTTTGTCCCCAAGCGAGAATCACTCTCTCTACCTCAGCCATTATCACCAATTACAGTGTCTGTCCTCATTTTTGTGGGACGGCTCTTCTCCTCTCCTCTCCTCCCCTCCCTTTGCACACAGACCCATGCGCAGACACCTGCCTGAGGAAAAGCTTCTTCGCCACCGCATGTCCGTATGCCCTTCATCACAAAAGAATGAGTCAGGATTTCATATTTTAAGGAAATTGAGAAAAGAAAGAGATACTGAGTTGGATTCGATTTTAGGGTGTTGGCACTTTGAGAACTTCAGAGGGTGAGCTGGGGGTCTTGTTACGAGGAAAAACAATCTCAGCCCTGAGGTTCAGCTATTGTGGGCTAAAGATGCTGCTCCATCTTGCCATACACTTTTAATGTGACTCCAAATTAACATGTATAATTTGTATAAATTTACAGCAAAAGTTTAAATTCGAACAATATAGATAAATCATGTTTTCATCCACAAACAAAAGTTGCGTATTACAGCTGATCAGTTGTTTGATTTTTGTATATTTGTCTCCCTTTTGTACGCTTCTTAAAATTGTTAATTATTTATAGATGAAAACATGTAAATGTGTACAAACAAATGCATTTCTAATGCATATTATTTAAAAAAATATTATTAATGCATTGTTATTAATAAAACTTTTTTCTCTGACGTTTCAATATCACCACTGTGATTTGCATGACATTTGCAGTGGTTTGCACTATAACAAATGCAGCAAGCAAGAGAAGAAGGCATAGTAAAAGTAAGAATAAACAAAGCATTAACTTTATAAAGGGCTATAAAATGCTATATTTTACCAATGAAAACATAACAGAACTCTACAATACTTCTATTAGATTACATGATAATTGCAATGCAAAATATTATTCTGTTGTCTTTTTGTTCCTACCATCTATACCCAAAGCTATACACTCAGCTTTACACTTGCATAGTTCATTTTGTATGGTTATACTACAGTGAGTTCAGATGATGAGATCTCTTTCTCTCAAATCAATGATTGTGGGTGTTCTGAATGGACAAGCACTCCACATTTTTTTGTATAAAAAGTATTCGTTGTGAATTGTCTGAGGACGCCTCACAATCTCTTCGCCGTATCTTTAGATGCATGTAACAGCTGGCCAATGCTATTAGTTTAGGATATTAAGGTGGAGGGTGGGGGTGAAATCATTACACGCTAGTCAGATAAGCCTGCGTAATGAAACCCAAAAACATCCCTGAGGCCAGTGCGTTTAACCCATCGAATGCAGGCTGAGCTGATGAAACTAAATCTTGATGTCATTTGTATGACTCATGGAAACATAAATAAATCTTTGATGATAATGCTACCACGCTAAGCTAAGGTGAGCCTCAGGGGGCTGTGGTTAAACGTTAAGATGGATGCTCATTCAATGCATGAGAAGTGAACGTTTCTATAGAAAAGGTAGTTAAAATGAATAGTGTGCACTCTGCGGTTGATAAGCCTTTCATGTCAAGACGAGGTGCTGATTACCTGTTGTTGACGATAATCTGAAAAGCGGCTTTAGGGGGTTTAGAGATGCGGAGAACCGGCTGCCGCCACGACCTGGAGAAAGGTCTCTCTCTGACTGGAGGTGATATCACGGGTAGGCCACAACTGAGATGGATTAGATAGGATTGATTAAACCTATTGATTATCTAATCCTATTCTGATTGTGATTTTAACTCTCGCCTTCTGAAAACAAACACCACTTACGTGATGATCATGGTGTTGTGGAGAGTCTGGCTACTCCTCGATTTGCATACTATCCATCCTAAATATTATGCAAATAAGGATTGGTATTCCCAAAGCACAGTAGGTTAAAATAACTAGCCTATACTAAAGGTGCCCAGATTGTGTGTTATTTACACTGGGTTTTCAAAGTGTGAATGCACGCATTGGGGTGATATTACCCACAACCGTCTTGTGCTGTGGAAGAGAAGTGGTTTGTGACATGTTTTTCTGTGGTTAGAATTTAGCAATGCAACACATCAAATACAAATGTTTATGTTAAGACTAAATTTGGTGCCGCATTGTGCATTTTGTCATAAAAATTAGCTTTTCTTAAACAGAATTGTGCAATGAAAAAAGTGTAATGTGATATGTAATTTCCCTTATGAAAATTGACCATGGTAACCACAGTGTAACTATGCTTTTACTACACTACCCATAGTTTGACCATGGTATTTGTAGTAAAACTGTGTTATTTCAAATGGTAATCAATCCGCCAAGGAAAACATGGTTACTACACTTTTACATTTACATTAATGCATTTAGCACTTTTATCCAAAGCGACTGTTTATTTCAGCTGGACACTGCAGTGAATTTAATAATAAAACCATGTATTGTAAGTTAAACAACCCAGCGAAATTTACATTGCAACATTGAAATTAAAACAGAATGCAATGAAAAAAGTGTAATCAATTTGTATGAAAAAGAATAGTTTTTGGATATAGGTTTATTTCACGGACACTTTTTAATGTATTGGTGCGTTTTTGGAAATTTGCACAAATGTAGATATAGGCACGTTTTTCCAATGAGCCTAGGTTGAATTTAAAAGTTATGCTTTCATGATTAAATACAACAAATTTATATTATTCCCAATTAAACACTGAAAAGAAAAAAGTGGCTGCTTTAAAAATAGTGCCAGACTTCCTTAACTACCACTCACACGACTCGAGCAGCCACACAGGCACAAACATCACCACAGAGGCCAAAGGTGCTTTGCTAACAGAGCGATAAGCTAAGACTCGCGGCGAGGGCCTCTTTCTGAAGCAGAAGAAAACAGTTTTGGCCCTATCTCAATGACCACAGAGGCCTCTCCTCTTCCCCCTCCCAGCCCTCCATCTCTCATGTCATCCTCTTCTCAGAAGAGATCTCTCGCCTGCTGATATGGCTAGGCGCAGTCGAATGCAGTCTAATGTCACACTGATGAAGGTACTTGGAAGCAGAGAAATGAGTCCTGCCTGTTCAAAACTGGCAAGAGCAAAGGAACAAGGGCTATCTTCTGGCACAGAAAAAGAGACTAAAAGAGAGAGAAAGAAAAAATGAGAGAGAGACAAAGAATAGAGGGATTAAAAGAAAGAGGGTTGAGTAATTGGGAGTGACAAGCCAGTGGTGGTGTGTCAGGTCTTCAAACAACAGGGTTGAATGAGTAATATATGGAAAGAAATGAGAGAGAGAAAGAGACAAAAGAAAGGGGGTTGAGCTTTACTTTTCAAAACGTCCATGTTCAGTAAAAAAGGGGGATAAAACATCTTCTGAGGTTGCCAAGAGAGAACAGCCTTTTAGAGGTGACCTGTGATCAAAGAAACCAGTGCATCGCAGATCCCTCCTGTTGGGAATAACCTACCTCTCTCTTTTGCTCCTCCTCGGATCCAGTGTAATCTCACCACATCTGCCCATAAATATCACAAATTATTTCAGTCTTTAAAAGGTCCTGGATCTGCCCTCTACAGGGGCCACCCTTCCCGGGCCAGTCACCGTAAGGAGTGAAGAGTAAATTCAGCCGTGCGTAAAAGCATTACGCTAAACTAGGCACTGCTACTCTGCGTGGCACTGCAGAGCCTGTCAGGCGCACTGTAATGCAGACTGATCCATAGTAGAGCGAGAGAGAGTTCGCCACACTTAGCTGAATCAGGTCACACACTAGCAAGCACACAGATGCAGACTCAAAACTCCACCTACGCAAAGACACACACTTATATTAATTGATGACACTTTCACTCTTAAACACTAACTAACCTTAAAAAAAACTGAATTTTCAAATTCTTCAAACCCTTGGAGAATACTTCAGTAGTTTTTCTTGTTCTAAAAATATGATGCCATAAATATGATAACAGAATAAAAGACAAGACTTCAAAAGAAAAAGAAAAAAGGAAGAAATATTAGAAATATAAAATATAAATTAAAATATTAAATAAATATAAAAACAACAAATTAAAACAAATTTGGCTTTATTGTATTTAAACTAAATATAATTGAATATTTTTTATTTGTTTTTTGGTTAAAATATAAATCAAGAAACTATTATCAAAACAAAGCATCAAAAATGAAATCAAGTATCAGTTACACGGCTGTTGCAAAAAATAAATAAATAAATAAAATAAGACTAATTTATGACTTTTATTACTTAGCCAGCTAGCTCAGATCACCTGATAAAATGCTAATCCCCTGCAGCATACTACACCCTGATCTTTGGTCTGGCTCCACTGCTTCACTTCTGTAATTAAAGAACGTGGACGCTATGAAATCTCACTCCAGCATGATGGACAGTTGACCCACGCCATCAGGATTGGCTTTCACGGAACGACCGGCTAGCCGTCTTGAGTGAGAGAGACCGTTACACACAAGTCTGCATGGCTGCACGGTAGAACTGTAATGGTACCTTACAAGGTTACACATGCCTACGTAACCCCATGCTGTAATGGCTAGTGCAATTTTTAGCATTGGCTAGAGTAGTAAAAGGTCAAAGGGTCCAAATTTAAACATAAATCTAACAGAAAAGAAGTGAATTAACATACAACACAACCTTATATAATTGCGGTGATTATTTAATCGGGAAAATGCTCATTTCCTGTCGAATGGATGCAGCGTGAAAACAATGAGTTGGGCAACCCCCCTCAGTAATGCAATTATTCTCTACATGAGCACACTAGCAAAGCCCCATTTACCACTGCATGTCTGCAGCAGGGCTGGAGAGTGTGTGAGCGTGTGTTTCCAGCCCACCAGCCAGGAAGCAGTCAGTGGAACTCTTATTAAACTCAGGAAGTGCAGATTTGCTTAGCAACCACATTAACTCTCCTTTCACTAAGGTATTTGGAATTATACCTATTTAGTGACAGCCAGGCGTGCACAGGCAGGCACTCTCACACACATAGACATGCGTTTTCCTGATATTTGAACTTACAGAGGAAATACCACTCCTGAGGCACTCTGCGGGAAAAGGTCTGAGCGGTGCTGTGCACAAACCTGGTACTTTCCTTTCAATAAATTCCATTCAGGACTGTGTTTTTATTTACATATACACAGACAGCCAATCAAAGCTCAATTTAGAAGGCGCTCGGCCATGAGAAGGTCACGCTGTAGCTCCCAAAGCCAATCTATGGGGTCTTTGACTGCGATCGACTGATAGCTTGACTCTGATAGATTGTTTCTATCATGGGCCGAAGGAGATTAACGAGAGAGAGACAGGAAGTCGAGCCAGTTCCACTCAACAGAAGCTGAAGGGGCTGGCCGATATGTTATCGAAAACATTTATCAGCGTGCGTGCATGCTCTGGTCGGCTCAATCACTTCCCCGTCTCCGCGTCTGGGGCCCTAACTCAGGTTTCAAAGTTCAGCCGCACAATTTATTTGCCAAACAAATCCTAAACTGGGTTACTATTAAATACGAGCGTGAGCGAATGGCTGTGATCATCCTCGGTCAATGCACCGTCAATCACGCACAATGAGCCGGTACACGGTGGGGTTTGGTCGCTATCGTTTGTCGGTTTTCACACAATGATTTCACAAGAGCGATCACCTTTGGCTGAGAGGATCGTTTGCTTACACAAGCGTCAATGTGAAATTAAATACTTTTCATGCGGGCTTCTTTGCCGGGCCTTTTGAAATGCGAACAGAGAAGCACAACACAAGTGCGTGCCTTTGACTGAATGAGTTTGCTTTACAATCTGCACTTTTGATTCCTTTCAAGTTGGTTAACTGTGTCGAAATGCTCAAACAACTGGCTCCTGAGCAAATTCAACAGTTCCTGCTTGGTGAGGGCTTTTGTGGATGGCAAATTGTTGCGCTTGTTGGTGCTGCTGATGTTGTTTGGCAGCCCTTGTCTTTGGGAGAGGACAGTACAAAGGAGCTTTGATTGGAGTGTGTGTTTGTTCGAGTTGTGCTGACATCTGTGTGTCTGTGTGTGTATGTGTGATCCCATGAGTCTCAGAGTGGTGTTGGCCTCGCTGAACACTCAGCAGGTTGACTAGAACATGCTGGCTCTTTCCCTCGAAGCCGCCAGCATTCTGTTCCAAATGAGTTCAGCTCGGGGAGAGCCTTCGCTCTGGGGCACAATCACAAGGCTTACTGTTACAGGCATAAAAGAGGGGCGAGGGGGATGGGACCTGTGAATGGGGACAGGAGAGCTCCATCCAGAATGAGAATTAGGGAATGAGGCAAAGAGGAAGTGAGCGATGATATTTTGTAACATTGAACATCACTGCACTTGTTCTGAGGTTTTACATCAGAAGGTAGTTTAAGAAATGGACTCAATTTAAGAATGTTAAAAAGACTTAAATATGAAAAAGACTCCCTTTCAATTCATGAGAGTGAATATGAATTGAACTGTCCACAGGAATTAGAATGTCAGGAAGGAACTGATTGAACTCTAATTCAAAGAAATTCAACACAGGCTAAATTAATTTAAAACTACCTACCCACTCATCATCTACCCACCTACCTACCTATCCATCTACCAAACTACCTACCTACCTATCTATCTACTTACTTGCCTACCCACATATCTATTTACCTAACTAATACCATCCCATCATCTGTCTACCAACCTACCTACCTACCTATCCATCTACCAAACTACCTAGCCACCTGTCTATCTATCTATCTATCTATCTCTATCTATCTATCTATCTATCTATCTATCTATCTATCTATCTATCTATCTACTACTACCTACCTCTATATACCCACCTACCAACCTACCTACCTACCAATCCATTAATCTGCACGCCTACTAACCTAACCTACTTACCTATCAATCTATCTCATCTAGCTACCCATATACCAATCTACATACCCATCTATCTGCCTACCTACCTACCTTTAAACTTTAGTTTTTTAACCTTTTTTTCAAAGCTTTAAAACAATACTTTGTGTGGTTACTGGTTACAACTCAGCAGTTAAATGTTAGACCACTGGAAACATCACAATTCTGTAAAAACCATTGGCTTGAGCCAGTGCCAAATTAGCCTGCAATGACAACATTCAAGATCCCTGTTTCAGGTCACTGTGTAGTTCATCTAGAGCAGGTCTGACAAACTGAATAGACCTTAGGTAAATGGAGAGCCCCAGGAAGTGGAAGAACTGGCTGAAGCCCAGCGAGAGCGACTACACCCAGACAGAGGAGTGATCTAGGCCTCCTCAGGAGACAGTTTGAGCAGCAGAAAAGAGACGGGTCCGATTTCATCTGATAAGCAGGCAGAGCTGGAATAAGGTCCCTGCACAGGGGACGTAGAGAGTGTGTGTTCTTTTGTCATTGCTGCCAAAAACTACACACTCAAGAATAGAACCTGCTGGCTTAGATCATCATCTTTACTTTACTTCTCCCTGTCTTTAGACTCATGGCTGGCTATCCATCTATCTATCTATCTTAGTTAAAAATTAGTTACATTAATTTGTTTTAATTTAATCCACTTTAATTCTGCTTTCTTACATTGTTTTTTTAATTTGTAGTTCAGCAACCTCTTTCCTATCCCAATGCAATAACATTCAGGAAATAAATTGGAATTTTCATTCTCAATTCATTTATTGATGCACACAACATGGTATGGAACAAAAGGTGCAAGTTGTTGAAAGGCCATTTTATAAGATGCAGAATGTGGCAGATTTGTGGCTGTTCTTGAGAAAAACACTGAGCTGTAGCCTATTATTGTGGGCAAGCGAGACAGAAGTCTATGTCATTCGAGAGCTGTTGTGTCTTTAAGGAAGGACAGGCTGAGCTTTTTTGTCTCTGTGTGTCTGAGGGGAGGTAAGAATACACACACACACACACACACACACACACACACACACACACACACACACACACACACACACACACACACACACACACACACACACACACACACACACACACACACACACACACACACACACACACACACACACACACACACACACACACACACACACACACACACACACACACACAGTGCCTTCACATATGATGTCTAAGGAGATGGTGTCAAATTCAGGAAGCCCAGTGTAACATCAGAATGTGCTTCCTGCAGCAATCAATAGATCTCAGGGCCATACTCCCCCACACATGCACAGACTTTAACAAGGGCGTGAGTGGATAAACAAATTGCCCTTGCACTTTAATCAGACTTCGAGGGAAACAACAAGCCTTTTGCAAAATTTATGTAATCGTTGCTTGAACGGCTTTGCTATTTCGCTCTAGTTTTGCTTTAAAAGCCACTCTGCAATCGACCGAACCACTTACGCTAAGCCCGAGCCAAATTGCAGTCAAACTGAAATATTACCAGCTCTAAAAGACATCTCATCTATATATCTTTGATAGCCATCAGATTCATGGTCATTATAAATATAAAGTGTTTAAATATGCTCATACATTGAATACGAATACTTTTGAAGGTGTTGGCCAGGCCCGTGTGAAATCGTTCAGGAGATCCATTGAGTCGTAGATCGATGAAGCTCCTTACGACCGAAGAGAGGCAGCGTGAAGTTGATGCTAATTGAGACAGAAGTGAACTGATAAGGCCTAGGCTGCATAATGAGCTCGCTTGAAGCTAACACAGGCTAATGTGTACATTAGCGTCCGAGAAGAAATGGATGGAGCAATGGATGGTGATATGGAAAGGGGAACGAGCAAGACAGATGAGACCGGGAGACACCATTTACCGTATCCAACAGTTCTGTACAGATATTTATGGAATAAAAAATGTACCAAAAAAGCATATGCTAACTGTTCTATTCCATGGGTAACTATTTGTTTTCATCTTTAGCTGATTTATCCGATTTCACATAATGTCAGCTACCAGTTACATGTTCAGATACAAAAAAATAAAAATTATTCAAAGAAATTCAAAGAAGGTATCTTTCTTTTCCTGTCATTCCAATTAAACTATTTAATTCAAATTTGAATTCAACTCATGAACTGACAGGGAACCAATTGTTCAATTCTGAATTTCGAATTTCAGAGTGAGAACATACAGTTAAAAGACAAGGGAAACCTACACAACACTGACATTTACTTGAAACTAAAGCTCTTTGAGGCCATGTTACTACTTGGGGAAAAAAGCATGTTCGTCGGGTTCCTTCTATGCAAATATGTCCAATTAATTCAGTGCGATTGCAGATTAATAGTATATAGTTTTGACCTCAGTACTTAGAAGCACAATGTTGTTGGCACAGAGCTGCAGAAAACAGCGGCAACCTTGACCTACTGATAGGACGAATTGTTAGAAGCCAAGGTAAAGAGATAATTAAACAGACTGATAGGCCTAATAGTGAGATAAAGGTCAAAGTAAAGAGAGAAGGAGAGAGAGGGAGAAAAAGAGAGGGGGACGATACATCAGGCCAGTACTATAAAAGTCTGCACAACGCAAATGTAAATAGTAGTAACCTGTAATTAGATCCCTCTACTGGTGCGATTTATGTCAGACGTTGTACTTCATCGAGAGATCCTTATAGAGAGCAAACAATGAAGTATTGTCGGATATAGGATGCCCTTTAAAAACCGGGCAGGCTAGTTGCAGGGTACAATTATCTTCAATTTCCTCTTGGAAAATAAAAAAGAGCCAGCAGAGATTGTGTTCGGCTTTGTCCCAATTCCATGTCTGTGTGTGCTCGTGTTTGCATGTGAGCATATGTGACAGTCCTTTTCAGGGCGAGATTACATGCGTGGGCAGGCGAGGAGTGGTTTCAGACAGTAAATCAATGGATTCCACTGTAGTGATGGTGTAGAACGTCTACAGGTTAGCGCTGAGCGCAGGGGAAGCCGTGTGGCTTTAACCTGAGCCTTTACCTCCCGTAACAGGCACACACACATACACGGAGCTCTGATTTCACACATATTGTTTTATTTAGCATGTCTGCTGTCAGCTCATTTGGAGGAGTGGTAGCGGGTTGGAATAGTATTAACTGCAAGGGATCTATGACCTACGATTGCTAACCTGAGACACCACACTAGCCCGGATGCTAATGGAATTAAATGCCATTGTTTCCAACACTTTTAATTCACCTGGAGTAAGCCGAGAGCACATTCACGTACACAAATACACCCATAAACCTCATGGCCTTTCTGAAATTCTTCTGATTGGGTAAGAGGTGTGACCAGACTTGCATTCGTCCAATCTCATCTCAGGGATTCCTCTATTAAAGTCAACATAATTAAATGAATAACTTCTTTAATATCTGTAATGTGACTAAAGATATTGAATTATATTTTGTCCACCTGGAACTAAATTTAAACTGACACCCGATGTATTGGACTGACAAAGTTACGTCCAAAAACTGGTCCTTATCATTTAAATAACACATTTGCTAAACTAAAGTCTAAAATAGTTAAAACATTAACATGAAAGTGTGTCTAATAATTAGAAATAAGCAACAGACCTGTACTTTAAAGCTATCTCACCAATGAATTTATTTCACATTGCAAAAAAATGTAGGCCTAATTCCATCAGAACTCTTGGTGCAGATTGGTCCTGCACCACACCAGCATCCGTCTCATAAATCAATTCAACTAATTATGAATAAAAAAATGAAATGAATTTGCTAACCACAATGTGAAATGATTTGAAACCCATAACATGATTCATGTGGGCCACCGACTAGCGAGCCATTGTTAGTGTTTGACAGCAGAGGCTCTGGCGAGAGAAAACACGGGGGAAGGGTGCTGTTGAACAGAGACAGACATTCTTTTGTTACCTGTTCAGCAAAACCAAAACAGCCCGCGGGCTTTAAGGCTGGAACTGATACACCGCGTCCCTTAATCAAAGAACAAAATGACAAGCTTTCTGTGTTACGCCTAGCGCTGCCTCTCCACTACAGCCGCAGGGCTTTAACTGGTAGTCATCTTTACAAACAGCAAACCAGGAAGTGATGAAGTGATTATATTGTTGTGTCTGGTAAAACAGCAAATGCTCTATATTTCAAATAAAAAATAATATTTGAAAAACAAGCATTAGCCTAAGTACTGAACTACACTAGATATTCTCTTGACAGCACACATACATCGACATTTTCGAGCAAAAACGTTCAAGTGCAGATGTTAATTGAATGTTTACCCAACATTTATGATAATGATATGATAAATGTATGATACAGCTGCTCTTTTTATGTTTATGTAAATATGACCCTTAAAACAGTACGAAATGCTGTCTAGATTAATAATTTCGCAGACACCTTGCCAACGTATGTGTGTCTACTGGTTCTGTATGTTGCGTTTCTCTCTCTGTGCTAAATTATATATCTTAACGCATCAAACAATTAGCTATTGTAGCCTTACGGTTTGATCACACCAAGAACAATAAATATAAAGATAACTAAATTAGTATTGACACCAAAACAATACGCATGCACTGCAGTAATCTGCCACTGAATGTTTTAAATGTTCATCAGCTGGAAATTGATTCCGACTTTATCTTTCCTCCGTGTCTTTCATTATAGTTGTGGTCTGGACTTCCCTATTCTCATAGAATTAGAAGGATTATTAAAACGTCATAATTATCGTTATAGTTATCATTCTTAATGTGAATGGTCCTTTAGGCTGGACAAAATAGAAAAATGAAGCATGGCTCGTGAAGACCACAATCAAGACAATAGTATCATGCCTAGGCTTTGTCTCTAGTCTTAGTCTTGTTCCTGAGCCCCAGCTGATCCTTTATAAATATCTGAAGGACAAAAGGAGCCCAGTCGAACCTCAGGATGAGAAGTGGGACCTTTGGTGTGCTCACCCCAAACACAAAACCCCTCTCGTGACCACAAGCGTCTCTTGACATTCTGCACCCTCACTTTATTTAACATTCACCACAACACACTCACACATGCACAAAACGAGACAAAAAGACTCTGATTTGCCTCCTGACGGAATGCAAACACACAGGAGACATCAATGGCAGAGCCGTGCTGTGTTTCAGACCGCAGCGGTGTGATTGTTCATTTAGACGGGGTGTGAGCGCAGGCCTTTGTGTGGTTAGACTGACTAACGTCCGCACACACAAGCACACTCGCCCTCTGCCCCAGTTGTGTGGCCTGTAATCGTGTCATTCTTGGCCTGTGGCCTGTAAAAGGTCAACTTTGAAACAAGATTACGGTGTGTTCTGCGGTCAGGGTTTCACCTGAGTGATGTCATGGTGGAACCTACACGTCTGCTATATTAGATGCTTCTCACCTTTTAGTAAACCAAAGCATAGCTGCCGATACGTTTTCACCAATGAAAACACGGTTTTGGGTCTAAAAAAAAACTGCTACACCACATAAAGTTGTCCAAACAAGAATTAAAACAACCATAGTGAAACAAAACGAGACGATGTAAAACTCCAAAACATACCAAAAGAAAAAGTGGTTTTGGATCTGAAAAATTAGCTGCACCACAAAGTTTTCCAAACAAGAAAACTCTAAACCAACCAAAGTGAAACAAAATGAGGTGGTACAAAACTGTGAAACATTTCTTATTACAGCAAACAAAGCTACATTTGAAAAGCTCAATGTTGTGCTACATTTTCACATATTTTATTTACAAATATCGTGTGTGAATTGATTGCTATGAGTTTTATTCATCATCACTTCTGATTCATGATTACATAAAGATGCTTGAATATAGGCCTATCCTTTAAAAATTGTGCCATGCTTTTGTGGGCAGGTTATGTAGGGTAGTGAATTACGTGGAAAGCACCATCACCATTTAGAAGAAAAGGGTAGGTGTGAATGTGTGGAAGTTCTGAGTCAATGATAAAGCATTTGGTGGGTGTCAGACAGATGGAGTTATGAGGGAGTAAATGTATTTACCGCTTTACGCACATTGACGCTGAATTGTGCGATTAATATCATCCATACCCTGCTGCCGGTCTGGAACAGACATCAGAACAGCAGTCACGATAGCAAACCCATCATCTGTCTCTCCCTCTCTCTCTTCTGTAGATTTAAGAGCCCAGACGATTCTACCCTGCGATTCCATTCTCAGCAAACATAACTAAAGGATTTGAGTTGCATTTTTTCTAGCCCTGTACTGTAATAGTATGTCTGTCTACTCATTTCAATGTCAAATTACACATTATGAAGTATGCTCCTTCTGTGCGAGGCACACTTCAAAGAACAGCAGTTATATAAGTCTGACTAACCAAACCAAATTATGGTGCATCTCAAACCAGTGCCACTGGGCCCAGACTAGCGCTTCATTTAGAATGGGGTGAGGAAGCATGTCGTATGTCTATTTCTTTCTTTCAGATGCTGAGTCTACAAGGCTTTACATGCCTGTAAAAATTATTTAAGAACTTGCATGATACACGTGCATATGCTAAATACAAGACGATCAGCTTAAAGAATGAATATAACATTCAAAAGAAAATGATCTAATTTTAAACACAACAAATACTATGATGTTGTATGCTTACTTTACAGAAATGCTTGTACTTTATAATTTACACAAGTCTTTTACTGTCATTTTTAATTAATTCAATGCACCCTTCTTGAATTACTGACCCCCAATTTTTTAATGATAGTGTACATCATTATTTTTTCTGCAAGCAGGTTAATGACAATTTTGTAGGGAGGTTTTTAATGTGTCTTCTTTATACAAAATACTTTATGCAATATATATATATATATATATTCACTTGGATATGCTCGAATAACTTGGGATGTTTATTTAGGTTTTTCATTCACATCTACTGTGTTATGGACTTTCCCTCAAGCAGATTTATAGATTGCTGCTAAAAGGGCAGTGTGACTCCAAAAATATCATATTTTTTTCATAGTCATTCAGTTTGAGGAAGTGTCACTGTCTCTCAAATGTTCATGTGTATGTCACGCTGCCTCTGTCAGACAGCCATCTGTCCAATGGGAGCTGTATGGAGGGATCCGATTGGTCAGTGTGTCTGAATAGAGAGGGGTTTGATGGGAAGGGTCATGTGTCGCACTGCTCTTAGACACACAAACACAAACTGCCAGCTAAACGTTGACACACTCCGTCACACAAAGACAATAGGACTCTGCTGACATAGCAGAAAATCCCCATGCACACACCAAAAACACCTTTTTTGCTCGGCAATCTTCAATCAGTGGCAGTCAAAAGAACTGTGCTGCACATTTCAGATTTAAATTTCATACAGGATGCATTATGTGTAGAAGAGAAGTAGCCAATCAGAACCAAGTATTCCAGAGAGGAGTGTACTATAACTATACAGCTGGACATACCACACAAATTGTACAAAAAGTGAGCTTTAAAGACAATATAAAACTGTTCACTTCTGTAATTTGAGTTACAGAATTCTTAGCCATGAATAACATAGGATGGGACTTGAATGCATCAATCTACATATGATTGGATCATGAAAAGTAAGACCATGATATTATTGGTTATTATCATTTCTCCCCACCCCCACAGCCTTGGCTACATCAGCAGAAAACAAAAATCATTTCGGAGCAATACATTCAAGATATTAAAGAAAATAAAGTCAAATTTGAAGTCATGTCGACTTTAAAAAAACATTGTTCTTTAAAAACACAGAAAATAAATTAACAATCTTACTATCAGTATGTTAAAGAGCAAACAGAGGCTGAAATGGAAGGTGATTCAGTTCAGAGATTAATTTTTCAAAGCTGTTTTGTTCTATTCATGCTTAACTGTCATTAATAATGCATATCTACAGCTCCATGAATGAATGAATGCAAAAAAGCAGCAATGAATGAGGATTTATTTATTTAAAACAGAGCGCATGACGCAGAAATAAACTGCCAGACAGAACATTGGATCCAGTTCTTTTTCTTTCCTACTTGTTTAGTTAATTCATTCATTGACTTGGACTTGTTATTCTGGTGTGACTAGGACACCGGAGCAGCTCATAACAGTCTGCCTGACATTAAATGTTCACAATGTCTTTCAATAAATAAAATATTGACCTCCCACCTTACGTATTAGCACATCCAGTCTCGCTTTGACAATCACAGTAACCGAGGAAACCCCCGAAACACATCTATTTTCCCACCCCTCATCCCTCTTAATGCCAGACACAGAAAACGCTCCCTCCTCCATCCCACACTCATCTGTCGGCCAGCCCCCCCATCGCATCCTCCTCCACCTCCCCCAGCCGCCCCTATCAGGCAGGTATATGAATGCTTTCCCAAAGGCCATCCAACACACACACACACACACACACACACACACACACACACACACACACACACACACACACACACACACACACACACACACACACACACAGAGAGAGACTGGGCTGACTGATGTGTGGGGGCTGGGTGGAAGGAGTGTGAAAAGAGAGGATGCCCCGTGATGAACCTCTCTCTTTATCTGTGTTTATCTCCATCTGACATTAATGAGATTTTAGCTACTGCATCCTGGGGGAGGGAGGACAGCATAGGAGATGTGTGTGTGTGTGAGAGGGTGTGATATAATGTCACAACACAGCTTAAGCTATGACGAGGGGAAATTATGTAAGAGGGAACAATTATTCAATATGTACAGTCTTGTTTTCGATTGCCTTATAACTGAAATCCGAATGTTTCTTCATTCACTAAGAAGCTCTGTAACTGTGTAGGCAGTAAGGGCTTCAGGTTAGCGCTCTCGAGTTACAATGCTTTGAGTTCCAAAATCTAGTGAGCTGCCTACTAGGCAACATACTAACTACATTAGTACTTCACAACTGACTAATTTGGAATGTTATATACAATATGCACATAGCACACACAAATATTGTTCAGATAACTTTGATATTAAAAATTATTTATATTTAAAAAAAATCTGTAACTGGATTTGACCAAAATGAGGAAGCAAAACTATTATATTGGGATATTTGTATATATTAGGAAGTTTTTAATAACAACAACAACAACAAATAATAACTATATTATTATTATTGATTTAAAGTAAATAAAATATAATTTTACATGCATCATACTTTTGTTTATTATTATTATTATTATTATGTATTGATTTAAAATAAATTCAAATATAATTATTTATTTTACATGTATCAAATTGTTGTTTATTTTGTTTACTTATTATGAATAAATAAATAATAATAATTATGCTCCTAAAAAGACAGCTGGGTTTTGGAACAGAGTGAAAGAGTACAGAACATATTTAATATTTAATTTGATGCAAATTAAAATTAGGCTCTTTGGGATTGAAGTAAAGTTTTTTCACGGAGTTGAACTAAGGTCAATTTTTCAAATGACAAAATATTGGAACTTAGCCTAGGCCTATATAATTTCCAGTGGGAAAAAAGGGTTGTGAAATGTGACAACATATTGAACTTCTGTCCCTCACAGCCTCGCTTTGAATAGTTTGCTTCAAATTAAATAGGGCACCTAGCGTGAATGAAGTCTATACTTAAAAATATGCACGAGAGATCAAATATACTTAAGTCATTGATAGAAAAAAACAGTAAAAGTTATACTTTCCGCTTAGGTTGCTACATAGCATTGAATAGCAAAGCTGAATAAGTGCCATTTTGATTTGAAAATTCAGCTCAAGAGGTGAAAAACTGATCAAATTAGCAAGAATGTGGCAAATAAGCCAAGCGTGAATCTTCACACATGAACTGAACTGTTAATGTAAAAAAAAAAATGAATTGACTTGCATTTGCATTCTATTAGAGCCACAAAAGCAATTAGGGTTTGAATTGTTCCAGGGAGATGTTTGTGTCTTATCTCTAAAACAAAGCCACATATTTTCTCTCTTTGCCCAGTTAATCACAGTTATGATCCATCAGTTCTGGCTTGTCAGCGACGGACTATTTGAAAAATCTTAATAAGCACCTAAAGGAGTCTTGTTAGAACTCTCAGCTGCTGATCACTCCTGAAAAAAACCCTGTCGAATTTAATAACCACCCAGGACTACACATGAGATTTTTTTATTCCGGATCAGTGGGAAGAATAAGCTTTGTTATGAAAGCAACAGATTACCATGTTTTTTTCGCCGAGTTTCATACTGAGTAAAACTGTTCGGGTTTCTTGTCTGGCACTCTTGTGCAACAATAAAAATGACCCTTGCGGATATCCAAACAAAAGCCTGTTCATATCAGTAACCGACTGAACAACACAGGGTCCGTTTCTCTGCCTTGCAGGTCTTTGACCTCACGAGTCCAAGTTCTGGAACATACTTATGAAGACTTTGACCCGTGAGGTCTCAGAACAGCCGTTCGACTCGGTTCTCAGACAGATCCTCTGGTTTATATCGTCAGCAGCTGCTGGACTGTCCGTGCCCATGGAGCCCCTCGCATTCTGAAGGGGAGGCAGAGAAATGCACAAATGCAGCTTTTCGTGCTGCGGCCATTGATACGCATACCAAGGGCCAGCTGCTGCTGAGCCGAGTCGAGTTGAGCCGTCCGCTGTGAGTAAGTGTGTGTGTGTGTGTGTGCTTAAGAGCGATATGCCTGGCGAATGAGACGGGACATACCTAATATCCCCTTAGGGAACTGGCTTCCTCTCCCAAAGCTCTTGCACCCTCTCAGTTCTCCATCAGATATCCCAGAATTCTCTGAGGCGCTTGGAGGGGGGTGTGTTGTGGTTGGAAAGATGCCACGCTCTCTCCGAAATAAAAATCAAATGTCAGCCGAACCGAACGCGGAGGACGGAAGAAAGAAAATGAATACGCAAGGTGTTCATCAAAAGCGTTTTCAAGGGCGTGATTTAGACTAAATTACGTAGCTTTGTTTTCCAAAGAGCAAACAATTAAGTGAGAAAACGGCTTCAAAGGCTGAGTGCGGTTAAATTCTGCTTTAATGATTGCATGATTAGAGAGGTTTACGACCCACTTCCAGCACCTGGGGGGAATTAAAGATCGAGAGAAAGAAAAATACACTTGATTGTGGAGGAGACGAGAAGTCAGCAGGGGAAGAGTTCTGATACCGAGCAGGTGTGTCCGCGTGTGTACGTTTAAGAGTGCCGGCAAACGCACAGCGAATGCAAAAGAGAGAGTGAGAGGGCACGCTTCATTCATGCCCATTCATACTCCCATTTGTATAATCAATCTCTCGCTGCACTTTGGGAGTGGCGGTCCTGGAATGCGGCTGTCGCAACTCTCTCTTCCGTCACTGAGCTGTGGTTTTCCTGCACTGGCGGCAAGAACGGCGTGTCTGCCAAAACTCTAAATAACCCCTGATAAAACGCCTCCACATTTAACAGGAAACTCAGAGGGGGAAATCAAATGCATGACTAAGTGGGAAATGCTCATGATATGGGCTTGAAAAATGCCAACTATTTTATCAAGTAAATCTGTCAATGTGAATACGCTATGAAAAAGAATAGGGCTATAAATTTTAAATAGCTACATTTAGTACAAATAAGTAGCAATATAAATTAACATCTAGCACATATTTACATTGACCAACAATTTAAAAAAATATTGGAGACCTAATACAAAAATGCATCCAGTGTGAAGTCTATCTCAGACGGATAGACAAAGGCGATTGTCTGTGGTCTGTATGTCAACGATAGGCTTGTGTTCAATATAACGGAAATAAAACAAGCAACATATTGGTTGACTCTAACGCCATTTTCATCTGCCATATTAACATATACAAGTGATCTTCATTTGGGTGTTTTCTCATCAAATATTGATTATTTGTAATTCATTTGATTTATTCATCAGTGCATCATGTAACAATGCATTTTTAATCAATTGAAAGCTCAAATTCTGAGTCTATTTAAAAGGCATTTAGGCTACTCACTTATTTAAAAAGTCTTAAGCTATTTCGTCCTTAATCCACCCATTCAGCGCCACTCCTGACAATTAGGTCCAGACATTTTTATCAGTATATACTGTAAGTAATCATGATAGCTCATGAAGCCAACTCAACACCTAAGCTTACACTTTGAACCTGTATTCTACAGATCAGCAAACTCAAGCCTTGTTTACCAAGCAGCCAACTCATTTGAACCCTCTGAACGTAACAAGCGTAACAGTATTTTCCCCCCCACAGAGTATTAAAAGACAGTGCGTGTGGACCTGAGACAGCTTGACAGAACATAATGGCTAGGTACATTTTACGCTTAATTATGAGTGTGTCTGAGCGAGGGACACAGAACATCCTGTCTTTCTGCATCTTCCGGCTGCTGACTAAAAGCACCAAACAGACACGCAGTCACAAACACTTACACACACACATACAGTATATATGTATATTATATATATATATATGTTGAGGGAGGTTGAGTAACTACACAGTCTGTGACCTTCCCTCAGCAAGCAGCAGAGAAAGAGGAAGTTCCTTCACCCCACCCAGAGACAGAGAGAGTGAGAGAGAGACTGCCAGACTACTTTTCACAGATGAGGAACAGTAAGATCTGTAAATAACTCAGCAAAAAAACAAAACAGCTCTGTCACAATCACACAGAATATGCATCCCAGACAGCAACACGCAGTATATAAACGCAAAACAAACTGTTATGACTAGACTACATTACTTGCATGTGGAATAATTAGGCCAGATAAATGTTATGCAAGGTTGCATATCTATATTTTTTTAAATAAATGAACACTTATTGAGAAAGAATGCATTAAACTTACCCAAAGTGACAGTAAAAAAAAAACAAATACTGCATCTGGTTAAATACTGCTTTTTTTTTACTTTTAATTATCAAAGAATCCTGAAAAAATTATACAATTTTCCACCAATTTTTTTAGCAGCACAACTTTTTTCAACATTGATAAGGATTAGAAATGTTTCTAAAACACCTGATCAGCATATTAGATTGATTTCTGAAGGATCATGTGACACTGAAGATTGGAGTAATGGCTGCTAAAAATTAAGCTTTGCCATCACAGGAATTAATTGCATTTTACAATATATTAGAAAACTGTTTTTACTTGAGCATAGGAGACATTTCAAAACCATTCAAAGTTCTTACCGACCCCCTTGACACAATATGAAATCAAACTAGCATATCTCTAAGTATTTGCATAGAGTTGGATCGATTACATTTCAGGCCTCAGTCTTATTCTACAAACATCTTAGTGGCAAATGAAATTGTGTGGAAGCCATTATGAAATCATCAATATCAATTCGCCGACTCTTCCTGGCAAAGGAGTGACCAGGCGGGCGGGCGAATGTAAAAATACACAGAATCTCCCTCTCTCTAGATGGATACACAGATATATTCCACTTCCGTTTCCAGATGGTTTGAGAGTGTTCCCTCTTGTGTGTGGTGAGAGGCAGGAAAGCTCTTGAGAGGAATAAAAGCCTGCTGTGGGGGGTCTGATAATGTGGTAATGCAGAGAGCTCCGGGACATTTTGGTCTCACTTGAGACAGAGGGAAACATCTCGATGTTAACGAGGCAACGTCATTCACCGTAAGGGTCCATTCAATCGGCAAAGCACTTATAACACACATCGTCGGTGCAAAAAGAGACAGTAAACGGCAAATGTGTGTAAACACGCTGGAGCGCAGGACTAAGTTTACATTCTCGCGCTCCACTCATACAGGGAAAGTAACTGGGTAAGAGCTAGTGGGTGGGGGAGGTGGTGGTGGAGGGCTGATCAGAGAGAGATGGGAGGGAGGAGATGTTGGTGAATGCACCTCTTTGTTGGTTCATATTCCGTTTCCACCACAATACTCCAATCCCTGCATCATCAGCTCCATTCAAGGAAAACAGTTCATGCAAATGACCAGGCCTGCCATTCATTGAGTGTTTGTGTGTGTGTGTGTGTGTGTGTGTGTGTGTGCACTACTAAAAACTTTTCCTCTAATCCTCTACCTCACAAACAGGACCCTGTCTGCTGCAAGAGTCAAGCATTAGAGCCCCAAGGGTAAGAAGAGCCGCCACACATGCGAGTAACCCGAGACTGGAGACAATCCAAAGCAGATAAACATAAAACAATCAGCCTGAGACTGCTTTATCAGATTATTCCTTCTAAAAATACCCCAAAATGAACTTTATGATGCATATTTAAGCAGCAAACTCGGTTGGAGTGCAGCTCAGAGAGCATAATATTTTCCCTCGGCAGTCCCATGATTAAACCCTCAATGGCCCGATCATTAAAAACACATCCACTGTCAAGTACCTGTGATAGCTAAACAACCCATTTCGGAATTACCATAACATGACGCCATTGCCGTGGGACATGTGTAAGTCACACTGGGCTCGAGAGAGACAGATGGAGGAATGAGATGTTAAAAAACAAGCACTAGACAGACAGAGAGATGAAAGCTAAGCGCCCTGGCCTTTAATGGCTCTTAATGATTGTTTGTTTACACACTCAGCACTGTATCTACAGTAAAGGCCAATGGGACAGAGGTCATGACACTGGGGGTTAGTTACTGGTCAATTAAATACAGCATGTGGAAAGTGCCTAGAAATGCTATCTGTGATTTTTTTTCATTAGTCTGCTCAAGTTAAATATTTCATGCCATTACATTTAGGCCACTGTGACGGCTACTCTATCTCAACATCCGCCCGCAGAATCCACACCTCACCCCTCTCCCGGATATCAGGTTGTAACATTTGGACTGGGAAACCAATATCATGATAGTCTCTGGAGTCTGAAGACTGGGTCACCAAAGAACTGACACTCTTGGCCCCCTTCCAAGCGTTCATTTAAGGAGGGAAGCTAAGACTACATGGAATATGCCAACGCAAAACCTAAGACATACAAATTTCACCTTGGAGGTGTAGCTTTGCGCTTTAAACCTCTGGGTCTGCCAACTTTAAGATTGTTTTTTTAATACTAGCAGAGGTGATTCATGGACATCATCACAGTGCCCCGGAGCGCTTAACCTCAGGTTGTGCCAAGGGGATTGTCCCTATAAGTAGTGCACTGTACATCTGCCAAATAACTACTTACTGTTGAGTCTGAAGTTTGTGTCACCAAAGAACAGACACCCTTGGCCTTTCTCCAAGCATCTGAAGATGACTATGGCAAGCCATTTTAACAATATCTATTTTTATGCTTCTGATACTTACTTTTGGATTACTAATAAGTAATCCAAAAGTGAGTAGAATATTTTCAATTTCTCTAATTCCTTACATGACTAGTTTCGATTGCTTTTTTACTTGCAAGATGCAATGACTAGTCCGAATGTCTAGTAAATGAGTATGATTCAATTCATTCTATGAAAATTGTCACAGATACTAGTAGCTGAACTATTTATAGTAAAGCAAAATTCATATTGATACATAGTTAGTAAAACTGAAATAGGTGGCAGTAGAAATAGGAAAAGGCTATAGTTTGCATCTGAAGCAAAAATGCTAGCCACTGCCAAGAAGTACTAGTTTGCAATGAAATACCTGATAATAGGCACTATTACAAAATATGAATCGAATGAAAAGTTTTTAAAGAAATTGGAATAGATGGTAGTCGTTATTGGCTTACTACTAGGGCAGCAACTAGTAACGTTTAAAGAAATGAAACGGCTTGTCATGGACATCTGACACTTGCAGTACACTAGAAGAAAACTTAAACAGTTCACCCTGATGCAGCGCAAAACGCAACAAACTGGCTCACCCGTGATGCTTTTCGCTTGTATTTATTGGCGAAGTCAAATTTCTCCTTAATGTCATCCAGCAGCTGCTCCAGACGCGCTTTCTCCTCTTTCCCCGTGTAATCCGGGCTCAGGAGGACATACGCCCTCCAGTTGTCCGAGTCAAAGCCCCAATGGCAAGTCCTGTTCTCCAGCGATTTGTGACTGTGCACCACGAATTTCTGGGTCGGATACATGAGCCTACAGTCCATGCACTGGATGCAGGGCGCGTTGGGACTCGAGTAGAGCTCCGGAACCAGCAGACCCTTACACTTCCCGAAGCACTCGTGATAGATCTTGAAGCTCTTCTCGGTGAGCTCCAGCTCGATTGAGCCGTACAACTCCTTCTTGGAGTGCGGCGGATACGTCCCCCCGTAGATGAGCGCGTTGCACAGGCGCTCCGCGTCCGTCTTGGTGATGAGTCCGCAGGACGGCGCGGAGAACGGCAGGATGCCCATCACCTTCAGGATCTCCAGCTGGTCGGCGGTGCAGCGCGAGCAATAGATGTGCAAGTCGTCGCACACCGAGTTGATCTGCTGGAGCGAGAAATCCCGCAGCACCGTGTTGAGGATCTGCGGCAGGCACAGGCGCTTCTCGCCACCCACAACGAAGCACGAGATCGTCTCGGCCTCCAGGACCGTCTCGCACCTCTCGGTGGAGCGGTCAGAGGGGATGAAGAGCGGCCCGGGCATCACCGGAGGAGGCTGCATGGGGGGGAGGTGCAGCACGGGCTCCGGGACCTCTTTGCAGTCCTTCTTGAAGAGCAGTTCGTGCTGCCATCTGGCCGAGAACGCGGCCGGCCCTCCGAGAGAACTCATGGAGCTCAGGTGAAACTGTTTGAGAGTTTGTTGCAGTCCCGGGTGAGGCTGAAAACTCTGTCGCGCTATTGTTTCCATGTTTCGCGCACCGTGTAGTCGTTAAAACCAAGCGTCTGGTGAGAAATACGACTCAAAGGTCCTGGTTTCGCGTCTCGAAATCCAAGTCTGTAAAAATAAGCACAAGAAGGCCGATGGGGCTTCATCAATTCCCCGCTCAGACGAAGGTTTCCAGCGGCGCGTCTTCGTTCCCTGCAGCGGGCTCTCTTCTGTCCATATCCACAGACAGACGCGTACAGAAAACGTAAATGTAACACAAGCAAAAGCGCTCAAGTTGCAGCAAAACTATCCCACGGGGGAGCCGAACTTGTCCCACGTCAAAATCAGGAGTCGAATACACAATCCGCTAACTTTAAATCCGTATTTTTCTCTGTGAGTAGAGATCGCTGCAGCCGGACACGGCGCGTCGCCTCCTCTGCTCTGCCCCTGCAGTTCAGTATGACTGAGTCAGTGAGCACAGCCTCTCTCTCTCTCTCTCTCTCTCTCTCTCTCTCTCTCTCTCTCTCTCGCTCAGTGTTTGTGTGTGTCTGGCTCAGTCATTGAATCCCAGCCAAGAATGTGACTGACTCCGCAGGCTGTGGCTCTTCCAAGAACCAGCCTTCACTCCCCACTGCTGTAGAGACACAGTCACTGTACTTTTATTATTAGGCCTATTTATATATGTAAACACCTGATCTTTTTATTATTAATGTTTTATTTGTAAACTTTACTTTATTCATAGTAATTTATCACATTAATCTGTTAATTAATGCATTATATTTATGTAATTAATTATACTTTGATTCATTAGATGCTATTTATTTAATTTATGGACACGGCTTTACTGGCATGATTGTCATCATTTACAATACTATCAAAGCCTACACAGTTCTTAAAATATTAAAATAAACAGCACAAAAATAAACAAAATACATGACATTATGGTAATAATAAAGGTGATTGTCTTCTCAATTTGCAATGTCGTTACTTTGTTCTTTTATTGATATTTCGAATAATAATAATGTGATTTGAAGGTTTTGCCCAAAGTATATTAAATTGAAAACTAAGATCCATCATTATGGTATATCACCATTTTTGTTTCCATCGATTTACCATAAACCATTTTGCTATTTCAATACCACCATTTATGGGATTTTGGCAAATTTTTCTTAGTCATTTATTAAATTTAAAACACACATCACAGGTTGTCAAGGTGGCCCCACTTTTATCTTACTTAAAAAAATAAGCCTGCAATTAAGCCTCAAACAGTTTGTAAAGCTGTACATTAGTACAATGAACATTGTAAATGAAAGTCTGAGGGGGGAGGAAATACGAGCATTTTGCAGGCAGGGCGGTATGTTGAATCAGTGGGTTGATGGGTGGAGTCTGAAACAGACACTCTAATTTAGACTGACTGCGGTCTGAGTATGTAAGCTTTGGTTTTCCTGAGACTTCTAGACTGAAATGAGTACAGCAGACTGAATCGGGAAAGTACTAGAACTACATGACTAATAAACACACACATGTTGTATCACAATATTTATATGATATAACATATAGGCTGAAATGTTTTGCCAATAATATCAAACAACTGGGTCAAGCACATCAAGCAATAATAACATCACTCATTACATCATCATTCTCCTCATAATTATGTTTTCATTGTAAATTAATGTCAATTATCTAAAAACAATATTCAGTGTGCCACTATTACAACATCTTGGGTTTATGTCACGCAGACATTCAGCACTATTAATCCACTAATTTGAATAATAATGTGACCTATATATTCACCTCTTATTTTTAAATCAGTACATGTATGGATTTTGTGTCTGTTTGTAAATGGTAATGGGACATATTTAATTCACATTTCCTGTCTATAGTGCTGTACATATGCTAATGATTTATTAATAATTCTCTTTAGATTGAGTCTAACGCAAGCATGAGGTCAATGTAATCTGCTGCATTAGCTCCCTCCAGCTCCAAGGGGATGTTACTGCAGGTAGATCACAATGGGACAAATGGCCTTGATGCTCAGCATCGATTCAACTATTTGTAGAAAAAGTGCAATATTTTAGAGAAAACAAAACAAAACATTTCAGTCTCTCAAATATAATATAATACTGCACAGGTCAAGATACTTCAGTCTTCAGTGTAAAATTAATTTCACATGTCCCGCTATGACAACAAGATTCAATAAAACTGTATAATTTGTATAAATAACATTTTATCAGCATTCACTTTGAGCCAAATGTGTTACCAGTTCTTAATTTCTATACACTGAAAACAGATTGGTGTAGAAACAATTTTCACTCAGATGATTTAATTACAAAAACAAGCACTGAAATAGTATTTCTTGTAAAACATACTCCAGTAATATTTTTATGTCAAAGGTGCAATAGGTGATTGTCTTTAGAAAAAAATATTTTATCCAGGCTTTTATAACTTCGCGTTTGGATTACTGCAATTCTATATTATACAGTATCTCCAAATCTCAGGTAGCTTGACTTCAATTGGTTCAAAATGCTGCCGCTAAATTTCTCAAAAATGGTCGCAAATATGACCACACCACCCCCATTTTGCGAGCCCTCCATTGGCCCCCAGTTAACTACAGGATTGATTTTTAAATTAATTTATTTGTGCTTAAATGTTTACATAATCTTGCTACAAAATACCTGTCTGATTTACTCTGAGCCTATAACCCTCCTAGAAGTTTAAGATCTAGCAACCTTAACTTATTGACAATCCCTTGCTCGAGGCTGAAACGCAGAGGGGACCGAGCCTTTTTGGTGATGGGTCCTCGATTGTGGAATAGTTTGCCTGTACAACTTAGAATGGCCCCCTCTTTATCAGTTTTCAAATCTCTCCTTAAAACTCATTTGTTTTCCTTATCCATTAACATGTGTTAATTTGTTGATTTTCATTTCTGTTTCAAATTGTGTGTGCCCATGTTATATCAAGCAGCCTATTTTATTTTGGATTTTATATTGGACTTATTATATTGAAAGTCTATGCTTTAAAAATAAATAAACTTAAACTAAACCTTTTGTTATGCATGGTTGAAAGTCTCTTCACATCCCGATAGCAATCGTTAATGTGGTCTAAATGTAATTATATGTATTTACATATTCTGTGGAAGGCATAGGACCAATACATGTTCATCCAATCAAAACGCTCGTTCCGAGTGTTTTGATTGGCTTTCCTACCTGCCTGTCAACATGCATTTGCATACCTCTGCGCACCCGGTTCACGCAGACAGGATACATCATGAGCGCGTTCACGTACACTACGCAGACAGAACGAGAATGGCAGACAAACATCAACAAAGTTTTTTCACCGGTGAATGACACATGATGTATTGTAGTAATGTTTTCTCTGGTCATTTGGTCTGTTCACGTTCATGCGTTCAGGAGGCCTGGCTTTGGACAGCGATTTGCAGGGAGGGTGGGACATTCGCTTTCAGAAAGTGCTAAGATCTCCTACTGCACATTAAAAGGAACACATATTTTTTTCATTTTACAACTCCCTGGAGTTAAACAGTTGAGTTTCGTGTTTTTGAATCCATTCAGCCGATCTCCGGGTCTGACGGGAGCACTTTTAGCTTAATATAGCATAGATCATTGAATCGGATTAGACCATTAGCATCTCGCTCAAAAATGAAATCGGCCAAAGAATTTCTATATTTTTCCTATTTAAAGCTTGACTCTTCTGTAGTTACATTGTGTACCAAGACAGACGGAAAATGAAAAGTTGCAATTTTCTAGGCCGATTTGGCTAAGAAATATAATCTCATTCCGGGTGCAGCAGGCGCAATGATATTACGCAACGCCTGAAAGTAGTCCCCAGCTATATCATAACTAGTTACCTAGCTGGGGACTACTTTCAGGTGCTGCGTAATATGGTACAGGCAGCAAAGTTCCTTGATTATTATGCTGGAATGAGAGTATAGTTACTAGCCAAATCGGCATAGAAAATTGCAACTTTTCATTTTCCGTCAGTCTTAGTACACGATGTAACAAAAAAAAGAGTCAAGCTTTAAATAGGAAAAATATTGAAACTATTTGGTCATTTTTGACCGAGATGCTAATGCTCTAAACCGATTAAATGTTTTATGCTAAGCTAAAAGTGCTCCCGCCAGACCCGGAGATCAGCTGAATGGATTCAAAAACTGTAAAACTCAACTGTTTAACTCTAGGGGAGATGTAAAATGAGCCCATTTTCAAAAAAGTGGAGTGTTCCTTTAAGGTTAAATGTTTTTTTTTTACAACTTCAGAAGAATTTTTTTTACATTGTAGCTTTAGTTTTCCACAAAAGTCTATCAGCGATCTGATCTAACATCTTCATGATAATGTGATGAGAGAAGGGAATTTCTATTTAACAGTGCCTTAGATTCCTTCTTTCAAAAGTTTTATTTGGATTTGCGTCATGGATTTTGGAAAAGCCCTGCAAGCTTGACCAAAATATGATCATTAAGTCTGCTGTCTCTCACATTTTTGCACATATATGGAAATATATTCAAATGGGTGGTGTGAACACGAACTGCTGACCGAAACTCTTTTTGGATGAGTTTTTATTTTTTTGGGCGGCCTTTTTCAGAAGGCCAAATATTACTCATCCATCATAATGGAGGCACAATCAAAAAATTAATAACATCATAAACTCTTTTCATCCCATTAAGGCTGCTTGCTTTAGACATTTCAGTGTTTCGGTCCTTGAATAAAATTCCTTTCTGTTGGCTATCAACACTAGTTAGCGTCAGAGCAACACAAGCTTTATTTAGACAGCTGTAAATAGCAGAAGAGTAGAAAAAAAACATTTATGAAGCTAAGATAGAAATCCATTTTGTGACTATAACAACAGGTTTCTATAAACCAGACCCCTAAAATGCAAATGCATTGGGATTGTTTGTCTTTTGCGTAGGCGTCATGATATGTCTGCAGTAATTACATTGCAGAAGAGTCAATTACCTGTTTAAATTTATGCAGCGACAATTTAAACGGCAGACGCATTACGAATGTTTGCTTTCATGCACTGGTAACAGTGTGGGATGATTTGCTAAATCATTTATTTAAAATAAAAATCCAACACACTTGTTTACTCCAAAAGAGATGGACAAAAATGGAACAAATAGGTGTGAATAATAATATTTGATTTGGTAGGTTGCAATTAAAAGGTTATGAACTGCACTGAGAGTGGTTTAAATTCGTTTTGGTGTGTGGTTGTTGTTGACAGCCAGTTTTCTCTGCCCAAGCTATGCCACCACCCTCTTAACAAACAGGATCAAAATATATCTGCTAGGCTTAGATAAGAAGAAACCAAAGATAAGTGCTGCATTACTGTCATTTATTCAGATTTTAAGAAGCAGAATTATATGCAGTGATACATGCTGATGTTTTGTAAAAACACAGATTAGTGGTGGGCATAAGTCTCTCTTTCTCAGCACTGCCAGTTCAACCTGTGCCAGCTGTCTGACAAGTCAAACCCATCAGAGCCGTGACCTTTTTGAGAAAGGGCAGACCTGCAGCTTAATCATTCTGGTGAGAGGCTGTGCCCACATCTCTCCCGGAGCCGAAGCCGGAGACACAACTCCTCCGGTTACATACTGGCAGCTTGGCAGGGCAGAGGTTTGGTAATAGATACTGGCTGAGATCTCTGTCAGACTCATTTTGTGAACCGTGCCTTAGGTGATGTCTGTCATTTTGTTTAAAGTTAGATAATACTTCCTACTAACTCAGCTTAATATGCAACCTCAGGTAAGCAAATGATGTGGCTTTGTGGTGCTGTCAAAACATTGGTCAAATTGCTAACGCCACCATTGCAGAGTTTGGTGGTGTGAAAAATTACGTAATGATGTCACCATATGTGATTACGTAAAAAGAACCAATGAATCTGCTATTTGAAAGTGATGTGACATATGGCCAAATATGGTGACCCGCGCACACGCACACACACACACACACACACACACACACACACACACACACACACACACACACACACACACACACACACACACACACACACACACACACACACACACACACACACACACACACACACACACACACACACACACACACACACACACACACACACACACACACACACCTGGAGCAGTGGTGATTCATTGAAACAAATCATTCAAAACATACAATTCGCTGCAATGATGCAGACTCCTCATCGCTATTTTGAGCCGTCTGCCACAGCAACAAGGCACAAATAACGGCTGAGCTATCAATTTAGCGAACCAATATACTTTAATCAGGTTAGATGCCATATTGCATATAACGTGGATGAAAATGAGGCTGTGAGGGATAGACTTACAATGACATCCACTATATAATAGTCATAGATCATGTAATTTTCACCAGTTTTTGTCTATTAAAGCAACAATTGGTATGACTATGGCAAAAAAGGGGAGTGATAAGGAAACCTGTTATTAATTGTGAAATTCCGTTTGGAGGCATTAGTGATGCAAAAAAATATACACTTTTTTCACTCTTAAATTTCACCCAAATAATGATAATTCTGTTATAGTACACTCTACAAAAGCACCACAATTCTGTTCATTTAAACTTGGAAGTGCTGCAGTGATGACATGGTTTTATAGGCCAAAATCTGGAAATTAGTTGGCATTTTATCATTTCCAATTCCACCATCCTAACGTCAATGTTTTTTTTTTTAAAGGTTCTTGGTTAAATGTCTGAAATAACGTCTGTGGTGAACACAAGCCCGAGATATTTTCACATTTTAGTCTATGACATAAAATAAATAAGTAATTCCTCCTTGTATTTTGTAATAGCTTTTACTCTTCTTGAAAAAGACAGTTGCTAACAAATGGATAAACTAAAATTCAGCATGCCAAACAAATTCATCTGACAGTTTTGTTGAAAGCTTAATGGTGATGAAGTTTCTGAAGATTATCATAATGAACAAAATGTGTATGAATCAAATCTTTATTGGTCACAGATATAATTTTCTGCATAAATCCAAAAGCCAAAGGAAAAAATCTACTGGGTTTTTGCCAGGGAACTTCCAGGTTGATCTACAAAAAACAACCACTGCATTTCTATACAGATCAATATAATAGTTTCACAGTAGTGATAAATGGTGTGCAAATAGCTGCACAGCAATACAAATTCATGTATGAAGCAAATGGGCATAATTCTCACAAATGACAATTGATACAATTACTTTGCATGGCATAAAATCACATAAAAAAAAGAAAAGAAAAAAGGCATAGCCTATACATAGCCCTGTTAACATCACATACATATTTACAGATTTGTCATATCATAACTAAAAGATATTGAAAAGGAGACCTCTGAGAATTTCTAAATAAGATTTTTCGGGGAACTTGTGTGACATTAAGGGTTTTTCAGTTTTCTAACACATCGTGGATTTGTCAAAACAGCTAGGCCGAATTAAACATCTTATCCAGCACATTAGCCATTATTTAATCTCCTTTCTCTCTTTCCTTTTCTCTTTTTGCCACCTCACTTCTTCCACAGTGCATTGAGAAAGCTTGCTTTTGGAAGGACTTGGGCAGCGCCCGCTATTTTTACATTTTTCATCATTCATCAGGGAACCATGGCTACGGCTCACAACATTGCCTCACACAAGTCCTAATGACATAAGCGCTCTTTCCTGGATGCCGTCTCCCGGGCTCCATCCCTGAACAGACTTACTCAAAACTCATCTGCTATTGTACTCTCTCTCACTGTGTGGCTATGGAACCATCAGTGTCAGCATTAGAACTTCTGGAATTCTCATCCAGAGGAGAGAGACTGTTCCAAACCTTGCCTCAGCCTCTCCAGAGCTCAGAGCTGAGGCACCTCGTATGGATCATTTATTTCAGTGGTGGCCACCAGAA
The DNA here is from genome assembly GCA_027422405.1 of Ptychobarbus kaznakovi. Classification (NCBI taxonomy): domain Eukaryota; kingdom Metazoa; phylum Chordata; class Actinopteri; order Cypriniformes; family Cyprinidae; genus Ptychobarbus; species Ptychobarbus kaznakovi. Next base: position 17,820,988 of record CM049810.1, on the reverse strand, counting down.
ACCACGTTATTTTCCCCCTCCATATGCTCCTTCATAATGGAGTGACGTTGATAGTATACATTTGCAGGTTTCTTCCATCACTGCATAATCATGTTCAGTTATAGCCCATTCCAGTTATAGCGTTTGTGTATTTTTTATTCTTAAGATCCCAATATCATCCCATTACCATCAATTTGAATCTGATACATTTGTCAACCAGGATAGATTATTTTATTCTCACAGAGAGAAGATTCCTAGAGCAAACAATTAACAAAAAACGGAAGTTACTCTTACTGTTGATTATGTGCAACCTTCTCACTAGATATTTTTTTTTATCATTTTTGTTGACATGACTACTTTATATAGGCTAACACACATACACACACACAACACACACACACACACACACATACACACACACACACACACACACACACACACACACACACACACTACTAATAATTATTTGCATGTTTACATGTGTATGCAATTGCATACTAACACTGTATTCAGGTATGAATTTAAAAAAAGATGACGATGAATACCATTAGTGCCTGCATGTGTATGTATTGATGCTTTGAAAACAGTAGGCTAATCACACCAATAAAGAAGAAGCCTAAAACAATGATGTTGAACTGAATACATGAATTAATAAAACACAAGCATTTCCTTAAGCACATTAAAGTTAAGCGTAACGTACATCTTTTGTTTTAAAATCAAACAACAGAAACCCCAAGTCATACATTTCAGCAACGAAATGTCATTCGAACTGCGCAATCAGTGCGCAGCTTTAACGCAAAAAAACACTTTTGTGACCGAAACACGGAAGCAGTTCAAAGAAACTCCCGCTTAGTTTTCATGGTTTGGCTAAGCCATGTGCGTTTGATGGAGATGCAGTGTGCTTACAACTGAATGACTGCGATGTCTAAACTAAAGAGGAAGAAATCCGCGATTGAGGAGAGTAGATGCGAGCAGCAGACGACGGTCAAAAAGTCAAATGGCAGTCTGAGTGCAGAACAGGACAGCAGCAAACCATCTACAGGCAGGTACGAAGTCTAATGTCACGGCAGTTAATACTCCGCAAATTAAGCTCTCTTCATAATATAATATACATTTCTGTAACATATTGTGAATGATATTTTGACTTTAATATTATTTTCTGTTCAATGCTGCAGGGCGAGATGGTGGGAGAGTTCTGAATTAAATGACGTGGAGAGACTCTGGGCTCTTACCTTGAGAGCTTTTTGCCCAGCCCTGCAGTCTGATCAGGAAGAATGTATTCCACAGCTCCCCCCACCTTCATCCACGGTAAAACATCAGCTTATCATGGAAAATGGAGGGGCTCTGTGTTTGTAGATCTGTTTGAAGTAGTTAGGAGGTTCAACATGCAGTATTTAATAACATTGTAGTATTTATTTAGTCTCATACTATTGCATGACCCTATTTCATATAGTACGAATAATTCCTGCATTTTGTCCTGAAATGGATGTTAGATGCAAATCAACACTGTAAGGTCTAGAGATGACCTTATACCGTCACATCATAAACACTTCATTCCCTTCACCAAAATGTCACTTATGAATTACCAATAATATATCACGGTCTTTAAAAGTAGGACCTACCCTCTATCTGTGAGACCTTGAATCTCAGATTTTCCTCTGTACATGGGAAAAGTAGGCTCAGTGTTATTTTCCATGGTGATGAGAGGATGGACAGTACTGAATTGTCCTTTCCAGAATTGGAACTGTGGTGTGTTTTCCTGGGCAACATGTTTATTTAATAAATGACATTTTCCATGAAATGGGTCCACTTTGGTGTCTCATTACTTAAAAACATACAACAAATAACATTTGAGGTACAAATCCCAAACAGTTAAAATCATAAAGCACTATAAGAATTTTAGAATCAAATCTGTTTAATTAATTCTGATGATTGTATTTACTTTTATTTTATGGACATAAAATAAAGTTTTAGTTTTACATTTTATTTGATGGAAAACATATTTACTAGAAATTACTTAGTTTGAAATTAGACCTTTTTTTGGTGTCACGTGTACAAAAATAATTGTATATTCAGTTTTTCTATATAAAATATGTAATATGTAGTTGAATCTCCTGAGAGTGACAATCAACATTTTCTGAAGGTAAATAAGCACCTCCTGTCATTGACCTTTTTAGTATTATTTATTTAGTACTTCTATGTAATAATTAGTTTCCTTTAAAGTGCCAAATAAACATAATTCCCTTGGTGTTTATCTTAAAAAAATATGCAATGTTAAAAAAAGCAAATTAATGTCTCTCTTTGTTTTTTTGTTGAAAAATATGCAAATATAATGGTTTTCTGGCATAAGCTGTTTTTCAATGGATCTCTGTCACATGTCAGTTTGGGTTTAGGTGTGTTTGCTATCATGACTTCATACTTTTGTTTGGCTCTTCTTCAGAGCCGCTAGCAAAGCTGGTATCCAAAAAGCACGTTTTGTTTAAAATGTGTAAATTATGTTGCTAATGGAAGGGTCTAATTCACAAGTGTGATAATTTGTGTAATTTCTCGATTTCTTCAGACAACTCCTGTACAAAAAGTAAGTGATTGGAGGTGGTGTAGTGCAGATGAAGATGTCAATCCCCCTCCAGATTTGCCCGTTTCGTCTTTCCTCAACAACCCACCACCAGTGAATGAGGTCAAGAACCCTTCACAACCTCCAGTTGCTGAGAACATGGGAGAATGTCGTCCACCAGCCATCGCTGATCAAGAGAATCATGCATCTTCATCTGATCAGGAGAGTGTGTCAGTATGTGACGTACAAACTACTCAGCAGCGCCACCTAGAAGACAAAGCCAATTGTGTTGAGGATCGTAAATTGTCAGACGAACAGAGTGACAAATTTGATCAAGTGGGGAAAGCCTCAGAAACGCAAGAAGTTACAAGAGGATCTGGAGCAGGATTGGATGTGGAATCTGCAGTAGAGAAGGGGGCAAAAACACGTGCAGGAGGATCTGGATCATGGTTAAGAACAATATCTGAAGGAAGTGTATCAGGCATGGGAACAAAACAAGGAGCAGGAGGATCTGGATCATGGTTAAGAACAATATCTGAAGGAAGTGTATCAGGCATGGGAACAAAACAAGGAGCAGGTCGGTATCTGGTTGGTTAAACAAAACAAGGAGCAGGTGGATCTGGATCAGGCAAAAAGCAAAGCAGGTGGATCTGGATCAGGGCAAAAAGCAAAATATGGAGCAGGTCAGAGAGCAAAATCGGGAGTAAGAGGATCTGGATTGGTGCTGGGAGCAAAGTCTGGAGTGGGACTGGATGCAGAATCTGGATCAGGGAAGGGGGTAAAAACAGGTGCAGGAGGATATGGCACTTGGTCACGCCTAAGAACAATGTCTGAAACAGTTTCAAGCATGGGCACAAAACAAGGAGCAGGTAAATCTGGATCAGGGCAGAGAACAAAATCAGGGCTAGAAGAATTTGAGTCAGGGCTGGGAACAAATTCAGAGCAAGTGGATCTGGATTGGGGCAGGGAACAAAATCAGGGCAGGGCTGGGAACAAATTCAAGAGCAAGTGGATCTGGATTGGGGCAGGGAACAAAATCAGGGTCAGAAGGATCTGGACTGAACTTGGGATCAAAACCAGGAGCAGAAGGATCTGGAGCAGCATCTGGATCAAGACTGGAGTGCTGCCCAATGTGTCTGATGCCATTTCCTGCAGGGTGAGTGAAAAAATCCACAAAGTTGATTGATTTCACAATGCAGAACCAAAGATGACAACAAAATAAATTGCATGTAATGCTTCAACAAACCAAAATGTCAAATTTGGTGACTGCCAAGAAATATCCAATGCATAAAACCTACAATATTCCAACATTCCTCAATTTGGCATTGCTTTTGGCAGCTGAATGGCCAGAGAAGTTTTAGCAAATAATCAAATTAGAAATTGTGAATAAAATTGCACTTGTATTACAAAAGTTTTTTCTTCTTCACTCAAGTTTTCATTTCTGAGATGGCCATTAGAATTTCTCAGAATTCAGGTGTTTTGCAGAACAGCAACTCAAGTAAGGATGCAGGGGATGTGATCTGCTCTCACTGGAGAGTAGATGCATGTTCTGGAACAGCAGAGAGTAGAAGACTGAGATCAGCTTTGGCAATAGAGATGTTTAGCTGGATCTTTAGGTAAAGCCAGAACATACATGCGCTCACTCTCATGAGCCCCTTGGCAAAACAGCTTCACTAGGCTGTAAGATGAAGTGTTGGTGAATAGAATCATGCATTCTATCACCTCTTTCAAACGGCCAAAATAAAATTAGTCATTTGCTGGAGAAAGACATTTTATTTTCCCTAAATGAAATGGATTTGAGTGTTTGTGCCTTGGGTGCTGGTGGAGCGCTGCGAGATGGATATCGCAGCCACGCTTATGTAACTCACTCCTGGATGTGATGTCATTGCTGCAAATGAAGAGCAGAGGATCCAGTTCAGATGGGATTTAAATTTATTTGATGCTTTATGAACACTCGATTCTTTATTTTGATTGATGAACATAGCAACGTTTAGCAGCTGTTATTGTATGAAGTATGCAAAGTAGGCCTATTGCACAACACATAACACTGAATTCTGGGACTTAAAAAATAATGAGGTAGTGTTTGTTTCAGATGGAAATACCCCGCTACTTTATGGCAAACCATTTAAAATCAGTCTGCATTTTGAGAATTATGAGTTTTGTTATTTGGGTTGTTTTAAATAGGATTACTTTTGGAAAGTTGATCTAAATCGAGTTGACATCTTACAATGTAACATGATTTAAAATGCTTTTTCCCCTTATATAATTTCATGATTTTTAGTTCTTATTAATTGAGAGACTACATGGAATATTTGTACTTTTAATCTTTTTATATAAATAATTTATATAAAGTACAAAAACATAGTTTTTCACACTTTGCAGATCCAGTTACAGTATAATCTAGTATTCTAGTTGATTTTTTTCAACATTTAATAATCTTTTTCGATGTTAGTAACTAGAAATGCAATAGTTCATTGTTTGTTCATGTTTCAAAGTGCATTAAGCATGTTAAAAAAATACAGCTTTTCATTTAAAATTGTATTAGTAAATGTTGAAATTAACATAAAGACTAATAAATGCTGTATAATTATTGTTAGTTCATGTTAACAACTGAAACCTTATTGTAAAGTGTTACTGTTAATTTATACAATCTGAATGTTAAAAATGCATTAGTATATGCAGAAATTAACTTGAACCTATTAATAATTGTTGTAAAAAAATATATATTTCTTTGTCAGTTCATGATAGTTAATGCATACTTAATACTTTTCCTTGCAGATTCATATACTTTTTAAGCTAAATTATTGATGTTGAATTAAAAAACTCAATGGAACTGTTATATATCCTGTAAATTCATATACCAGTGCTATAGGCTTTATAGGTGTCATTTTCACCTTGCTGTCTTCTTTACCCAATGCAAACTCTCCAAAAAGGCTGTTTATGAACCTTTGTGCCCATGAACTTTGGAACACTTCTCAGAAAGAGGATGCACTTTGTTGAAACACGGCGACTGTGAGTGGATTTAAAGAGAGGAGGAAGAGAAACTAAGAAGGACAGTTATTCATCAAAACAGGTCACAAAGTCACCAGATTCTTGCGAGGTCTGAGAGCAGCACTCCTTCGGCGTGGTGGGCAGCGGCGAACCTCACAGAACAAGGCAGCACTTTGTTGCGAGCGCAGGGCTGGCGTGCGCCGCTGCCCGCTCTCTGCCCGCCGTGTGTACATTGGCCAGACTGCAGAACACAGGCAGCCCCGTGAGAGAGACACAATGAGCGCTCTTGTCTAGGGAAAGACAGACAGAGAAACAGGCAGATATAGAGAGCGAGTTTCTGAGGGCGTCGATAAGAGCCGAGGGCAAGACTGGTGAAGAGATGGAAATCTTGATGGAGGGAATCAAGGGTGGGTTGGCACGCGTAGATTTGTGGAATGGTTTTGAGGTTTGCTGCTGGGAAGTATCAAGCCATCTGGGTTGGAAAAGGGATTAGAGTGGAAAGGAAGGAGTCTTGAAGGGAAAGGGAACACGAACAAATGAATGGGCCCAGAAATGAGTGGCGTTTGGGGAGGAGAAAGGATCTGTCGGTCATTGGAACGTCAAATTTGAGACCTGGTGACCTTGCAGTTTATGTGTGCTTGTTAGCCGACGGCTTACTACAACAAACTATTCCTCAGTGGTTTATTTTTGTTTACACTGGTAAATTACTATAAATGGAGTTATTCACTTTTCTGTATATACTACTATAATAATGCTACTAAAATACCACCAACTTTTCATGATTTAAAAATCGTCAATCCTAGAAAAAGTAGATGAATTCTAACAGTGAGGCTTTAGCAAATGCATGTTAAGAATTGTTGGATATGAAGAGAAAATCTGAAATGAGAAGCATAAATTATTGAAGCGTTTCCAGATAAATGCTTTTTGAGTGATATCAGGGGATCAGCTACATTGTAAACAGCTTCTCCACAGTCCAAAACTTACATCAACATGCATTATTCCCAAATTGTTTTTTTGAGAGACAGTGAGGGATCAATAACTTATGACTAAAAAAAATCTTATTTTGTTTCCAAAACTGCTCATTGTGCAAGAGAGAAACGGTCTTGTTGTAGCACCCTTGTGTTTGGGTTTACAAACCACATATTACTGGAAGGAACACTGATTTCTCTTAAGTTATTGTGTATTGGATTGTGTGTGTTTGTTTTACTATTGTTAAAAACATGTTTTTTTTTTTACAGGTTCACCCAATTACAATGTGATGGCCATCTCGCACAATGTTTATCAGAGATGAATGAAGACATTATTTGGTGATGACAAGGACAGTTTGTTATATTATTTTAGATACTTGTTTTCCTTTATGTTGCATGTGCTTGCAAAGTATTACTTTAACATTTTGATTACTTTAACCAGAAGACCTGGAAAGGAATAGTTTACCCAAGAAGGAAGACTTGCTGAAAATGTACATCCAAGATGTAGATCAGTTTGTTTCTTCATCAGAACAGATTTGGAGAAATGTAGCATACACCTATTGCTCATCAATGGATCTTCTGCAGTGAATGGGTGCCGTCAGAATGAGAGTCCAAACTTCTGATAAATAAACAATAATCTACAAGTAATTCACACAATTCAAGTCCATTAATTAATGTGTTGTAAAGTGAAAACCTGCATGTTTGTAAAGTCATTAGTCTTTTAACTTTAAACCGTCGCTTCTGGTCCATAATCCACAATTACACTTCTGTCAGTGAAAAAGGCCATCCCCTGGTGTCCTCTCACATCAAAACCCCACTGACATACTTATTTAGAACTGTTTTGGACAGTTTTCACTTGTCAAACTGTGTTTGATATGTGCATATTTCTCTCTGATTCAGAGCAGCTTACTTTTTCTCTGGAGAAAGCAATAATATGGATAGGGGACTCATATTTCAGCCTGGTTTGAAATTAAACATGCCTTAAATATGGATTTGTTTATTACAAACACAACTTGAGGATTACTCGCATTAATTGTGGATTTTTGTGATGTTTTTATCAGCTGTTTAAACATGCATTCTGACAGCACCCATTCACTGAAAAAAATAGTGAGCAAGTGATGTAATGCTAAAACTCTCCAAACCTGTTGAGATGAAGAAACAAACTTGGATGGCCTGAAGTCGAGTACATTTTCAGAAATACTTATAAATTATGATTGATAAAAATGCATTGTGCAATAAAGACAGTGCTCTCTCACAGACCAGTGTTTTTTTTTTCTTCTCCACACCCAGAAATCATGAGACAGGAAATGTGAAGTCAGTACAATGAACATTTACTGATTTACAGTTGTTATCTAAGATGCTTAAGACTTAACTTCATAAAACCAAAGACATGTTCACATCTCTCTCTCCCACCCTCAGTCCACAGAAACTCTACTAGAGCTTTCATTTACAATCATTTATAAAACAAACACTTCAAATATAAAAGTATTCCCCTGTAGCACATTGATAAGAGCGGCATTTGCTTTGGACTCAACATAAGGAAAGAACAAAAGCAGAAAACAGCTTGCGACAGCTTTTGTATTTGGCAAGTTGGTAAATAATGGAAATGTCTTGCTTAAAATGTTTTCAGGGACAGGAACTTTCATTTTATTGCAGTCTTGGGCACTAAGTTTGAGACTAGCGGCTGGGACACTGGATTGAGATATCTCTTATAATGATGCAGAAACAGATTTATTTCTTTTTTTTCTGTGAAAATTTTAAGGGTTAAATTACAGATATTTACAATTATGCCAAACTCATTCCAGTTCAAAAATAAACATGAATAAAACCCCAAACAAAAGGACAAACATAAATCTGACACCATTTCATGTGGGTTCTGTACATTAGCTCAAGCTGGTGGAAAATGAAGTTGTTGGTCGGATGAAGATGATTTATTACTTGGTCCTTTGTAATATACCACAGTACCTGTTTCTCATACAGTTTGTACAAATAATCATTGGTGTACAGGAATGAAAATGAAGCACATTTTGTGTAGGAACAACTTTACCTTAAAAACCTGACAATCTGCACTAGCAATGGCCCTGTTAAACTATACTGGAACGCCACTTTTTGGCAGTTTGCATTCACCTGAAGTTCCTGTCACAATCATTCATAAATAGTGGAGTTCATCAAAATGTTGTGCCTGTTTTTGTACCAACTTTTCACAAGAGAGCTGGAAATCTGGCTTTGCTCTCTGCCTCGTTATCGTTACGTTCGTCACGCTTGTTATCTCCCGGGCCGTTCTTTGTTCTTAGCCCGTCTGCTAATCTCGCTACTGTTTGACACAAAAGCAGCTAATTAATCCTGTTAACATGGCAGCAATTCTTCATACAGGTCTGATTTCATCAAAGCGTTCACATCTAAGAGTGTCGTCTTCCCTCTTCAGGAAAAGAGGGGAATACAAAAATAAAACTTGGAGATTAAATGCGAATGGAAGATAGAAATCATCTAGTTGCTTAATAACACAATACCTTATCACTGTGAGGGATTAATCAGACAAGCTAGCCTGTGATTGGCTGTTTTTCTCTTTAAAGGGAAATTACGGATTTTGAAGTTAATTTTTAAGAGCTTTTTTTGTGTGGCCTGGAATTTAAATTAACACGATGGTTTAGTTGCGTGTAGGAGTGTACGGCTATTAACATGCTACTCTCACGATCTCTGCAGTATGTATACTGTGCACAGTATGCATGGGATACCCAGATGACCTACTACATTTGCCAAGACACACACAGCGCAGAATAACATATCCCATAATGCAATTCACACAACTTGATCTTCCATTTCCAACTCTTTTTTTGGCTCACTATTTTGCCTAAGTGCAAACACTCACAGCATTTTTACACTAAATTGATTTTAAAATTCAAAATAGTCATTATTAGTTGCTTATATGCAACATCACAAGGTAACGTGACAGTGTAGCTTACTAATGTAGAGTTTATCGTGGAATATTGACAATCATTTCACCTACTATTAATAAAAATAGTAGACAGAATACAGTATATTCTGCAAGTAAAGTAGTAGGCTAGAACTCCATTCCGAATACAACCTGTCACTGAATGATATACAGTGAGATTAGCATTCTGCACTAACTGTGTTTGATATAAGTGTTGTAATGGGTTAAATTTAAGCATCTGACTGTGACTGCAAAGACAGTTCCACCATGCGTTTAGGTCATCTGAGATTCAGTCACATCACTGTTGCACAATTTTACCACCACACAACACCAGCGACATAACGTACAAACCCTCTCGCTCTCCACAACGTCTCAACAGAACGTTATTGACAGATCACAGGAGTACAACAACACAAAACCCTCTTATCAGAGTGAGGAGCAGCCATTTTAGTAATATAGTGTGCAGCTGTATTCTACTGTAATATTAAACCCAGGCTCATTGGAAAAAACATTTATGATTTAAAATTATATTATGTTGTTGTTTTGAATGTTTCATGACACTTTCAAAGTGAAATGCTAAAAGCACATTCAATTTTATCTTAGCTAGATGAATGTAAATCTGGCAGCATTTTATGTTGGTTGCTTTTTTGTAATTGTGGTGGTTCGGAAATGAAATTTCCGGTGAGGTTAATGCTCTATAGCATTTAAAAATGAATGTAATGACCCTAAATCTAATTGAAGCAAACGTGAGTGATCTTAGCTAGTTTCTACAAGTCTTTAAGCTCTTTTATTGTGACTTGTGCAATGCTGTACCGGGTGAGCTACCGAGCAAGTTTACTATGTGGGAAAAACCATACATACGGAGCAGGTTATGTGGTGCAAATTTTAAAATGTATTACAAATCATGCACCATACAAACTTTTTGAGGTCATAACATAATATTGTGTAAGGAACTGTGCAAAAAAGTCCTTAGTAATTGGTAATATGCCCAATAACAATAATTTGCACAAAAACATGGATAGAGGAACGTTTTTCCAATAAACCTAGGTTGGTTATATTGCTGCTGGTCTGACGTATTTGGGCTTTGTGATCATTCAGTGTCTAACTTTAATGTTTTTTGTTTCAACTTATGTATCAGTGTGTTAGTGTTTTGTAAATAATAATAATAATAACACCTATAGCCCACTTTCTCATTGGATGGTGCAAACATCTCCAATCTAACATGGAGTTCAGAGCAGTTTGGAGCATGGTGAATTTTGGATCTTTGAGGCACTTCTTCAAAAAACACATTTTATCTCCCATTTACTCTGTAAAACCAACATGGATGGTTAAAAGCTTGCGGTTTGAAGCACAGCTACCCACTGTGGATGAAACCATCATGGTCATGAATTAAAATGTGCCACTTTGCATCATAGAAGGCATCATAAATTCTTCGATTGGCTACCTACACTATAATACAACTTATCTTTTTACCTTTAAACATTATACATTCTTGTTTCGCTTGAGGACGTGCCTCATACAAGATTAAAGAGAATCCAAAAAATAAATAAAAAAATCGAACAAAATAAAAAAGTGCACATTAAGTTAGAACTGTTATATTTAGCTAGGGTTGACGGGACATGTAGTCTCTGATGGACGCAGGCACACATCGAAGGAACTAACTTCAGTCCCAGGCAACAGTGCGCGCACACACACAAACATGGGCGTGAAAATTAAAGAGGATGCTGGGAAGGAAGACAATCAACAGCTGAAATTTGGGGAATAGTTCTGAGTTTGTTTTCTGAAGATCCTCCAGTCATTACTTCTTCCAGTGTAACCCCAAAATAACTCAAGCAGGGTCCGAAACTTGAAGTGTTGCTTTTTGTCTTTAACACAGATTTAAGGAAAGTTCTTCTCTGTGACGCATGTCTGAATCTGAGCTAAACTCAGCTGTAGTAGTCTTGTGGAGCTGCAGGCAGAGAAACATCAGCCGTATTGTTCTTCCCTCATACGGTTTCTTCACTGGAGAGCAGCAGAGGGTTAATGTACTCGAATCCCTCAAACTCAGACTGGTCTATTCTCTTTATCACATCCCTGAGGAGAGAAAGCAACATTATTAATAGAAGAGCTACAATTCAACTCTACATGTCCCGCAATGTGGCTTAAAGCAAAAATTAGGGGAAAAGTGAAGGAGATAAAGTTTGATGAATTGAATTTCTGTTTACTTGCTAAAAAGACATTGCGGAGGAAAAAAATAGTTGCTGGCATCACATCTACATCTATTCATTTAACTGACATGTTTATTCAAGTGGGGAATATAGAGATTTAACCTAAGGAGGCAATAATGCAAGAACAGCTAACATTCGCAAACATTGTCAAGAGTATGCTCAATTTGATCTTTTATTTTCAGTCTGATTAAATACAGCTGATATTTTTTATATTTATTTTACTTCGCTACTTGGTTGACTGGGAAAATTAAGAAATTTTTCCACAAAAAAAAAAATGCACAATATCTATTTTCTTGTGGAATACATTCTTATATTGAAAAGTGTGGGTCAGTACATTTTTTTGAGAGAAATTAAAGTGACAGTAAAGATATTTAAAATGTGACAACATATTTCCACTTCAAAACAAACTGTTCTTTTAAATTTTCTATTCATCAAAGAATCCTGAAAAAATATATCGGTTTCCACAAAAATATTAAGCAGCACAACTGTTTTCAACGTTGACAATAATAAGAAATATTTATTGAGCACCAAATCAGCATATAGAATGATTTCTGAAGGATCATGTGACACTGAAGACTGGAGTAATGGCTAAACTGTAGTGCTGTCAAATCGATTAATCGTGATTAATCGCATCCAAAATAAAAGTTTGTGTTTACATATGTGTGTGTCCTGTGTATATTTGTATAAACACAGACATACATGTATATATTTAAGAAGTATATGATTGTAAATATTTATGAAGTGTATATTTTTATAAAAATATACATGTGTGTGTATTTATATATACATATAAATATACACCGTACACATACGTATTATGTAAAACATTTTTATGCGATTAATCATGAATAATCAATTTGACAGCACTTCTCAAATGTATTACAATAAAAAATAGTTATTTTAATGAATGATGCATTTATATAGTGCTTTATTGTGTATTGTTGTACACCCAAAGCGCTTTACAATCATGTGGGGGGTCTCTCCTTAAATTGTAATAATATTTCACAATATTGCTGTTTTACTGTATTTTTGATCAAATAAATGCAGCCTTAGTGAACAAAAACATTAAACAAATCTTACTATACCTAAACATTCAAAATAGTGTACACATGTCTGGTGTGTTACTTCTTCAGGGAAGTACTGAGTAATTATTTTTATTTATTTGTATTTAATTTTTTGAGATTGCATCAAATCTTTTTTTTTTTTTAAATAGCTACACATTTTACAGATTCTTCAGGGGATATATAAAGTTATGAGCACATCTGTAAATGCAGACTGCCCACCAGAAACAACAACAACCTTTCTTCATCTGCGTCGAGGGGCTGGTTAACCACAAAGGGGGCTCTAAGCACACTAGTGGGCAGACAGAATTTCACTGGAGTATTGAGAAATTCAGCGGCGTCTTTCTCCTCTTGGCTATTTTCTGCACTGGCAGTGATCCTACATGTCTAAAGAGATGGTAACATTCTTGCTGAAATCAGACCTCTTGCTCTTCAGAACCTCAGGAATCCATTGATCTATTTTATCAGCCTGTTGAGGATACCGCACTGTTATAATGCTCCATCTCTTCTATGGCGTAATGCTGAACCGATTCAAAACTCGTTTATCACGTTCTGTCAAACACAGTCCGTGGAGGACAATTCTCCTCTATAACAAGCTCTGTAAGAACTGATATTTCACCAGATCCGGGATCAGTGCCGAACTGTGTTTGTGCTGTGTCTGTTTGAATAAAGTCCCCAGAGGGCCACTTGACTGTATGTGGGTGTGTGTGGGGTCGAAATGCCTCCAGCAAGAGTGAAACCTAAAATAACACGAATGACACCTCTATGCCGTAATATCAGGCTCAGGTTTCAAAGGGAGTGCAGGGGGGGAAATGTGTGATGCCGTAGAGGAAGAAACACTGAAAGACGGACATTCTGACCAAAATAAACAAGCCTCTTTACAGCACAAATGTTTCTTCAGGAAAGAATTACAAGATGAAACGCATTTGAAAGACAGAAAGCAAACACGCTTTGCTACTATTTTTACATTTTTACTATTTCAAAACTTTACAAAGTCCACCGATAACACTTCTAACACTACCAGCATTTCCTTTCACACAACATGTTTAAAACATAAGATTAGTAATGTGAAAATTAGTTATGAAAGGGAATGACTTTAAATGAAAGGTATGTGTAGATAATACACTTATTAGGGGCCATTAAAAATGCACACTGGGAAAAGTTTGGGGTCGGGAGGATTTATACGATAAATATTCAGGAAATAGTACTATTAAAAATTATTTACATATATTTTAAAATGTAATTTATTCATGTGATGGCAAAGCTACATTTTAAGCAGCCATTACTCCAGTCTTCAGTGTCACATGATCCTTCAGAAATCATTCTGATATGCTGATTTGGGGTTTAAAACATTTGTGCTCTTTTATATATTTTGCGGAACATTTTTTCAAGACTCTTAGAAGAAATTTAAAGTAAAAAACAACAGCATTATTTGAAAAAAAATATTTTGTGACATTTTAAATGTTTTTGAATGATCTTACGGACCTTAAACTTTTGACCGGTCGCATATTTTGTGTAGAAGCTATATAATAATGCATTGGGAATCCAAGTTCCTTTATAAACCGTTTGTGTGAGCATGTAAAAGGGAATCGTGTCTCTAGTCGCAATGAATTCCAGTTCATCCTTTTCCGCTGCGCTCTGAGACACATCCCACTCTGGACGCACTTTCCTTTAATCCAAAAGACTAAATCTCTTACAAGGAAGGATTTCACCCCCCACCCTCTTTTTTTCGTCTGCCAGATCCGTCAAACAAAAAAGGCTCCCATCACTTCCTCCCCCTCCTCCTCTCTTCCACCGTGTGGGACGTCAGGCTTTTCCAGAGCTCGCTCTGCTTTTGAAGTGTCTGGATGCTGCGTTCCTTTGAAGCCTGCTTGGAAAATCTCGTATTGAACTAAGAACCTGCCGTGGCTCTATAGATTACGGTCTGTCAGTTCGTCTGACTTCAGCCCACTTGCATTCTGATAATTATGAGTGACAGGTTTACCGACAAATTGACTTCAATCGGCTTGTAGACTGCAATGATTGTGTGCTCAACAGTTAGTGTTCATAGTTCGATGAAGTGCATCTTAAGCTTCTCGTGGAGAGTGAAAATATTAAATCACCTAAAGATATTGGATGACCTCATTCGTAAGCACTTGGGTTGCACTCATTCGGAATTGAACTGAGAATGCCTGAATTCCTGAATTCTAATTAAATTTGAATCGAGGTAGTAAACAGGATTGCAATTGCATCAAACTTGAATTTGAATTTAAGGAAGTAGAATTAAAATGTATTGAAATTCAGATGGATGAATGAATGAATGGAACAGTAGATAAAATGATAGGACAAGGATGGATGGATGGATGAATGGAACAGTAGATAGAATGATAGAACAAGGATGGATGGATGATGAAAAGATAGAATCATAGAAAGCGATAGCATCATAGAATGATAGACAGACAGACAGATAAGATAGAGAAAGACAGACAGAGATAGATAGATAGATAGATAGATAGATAGATAGATAGATAGATAGATAGACTAGATAGATGGATGAACGTATAGAAAGATAGAATCATAGAAAAATATAGCATCATAGACAGACAGACAGACAGACAGACAGACAGACAGATAGATAGATACAAACAGTATATACTGAACAAAATTATAAACGCAACACTTGTTTTTTTGCCCCCATTTTTCATGAGCTGAACTCAAAGATCTAAGACTTTTTCTATGTACACAAAAGGCCTATTTCTCTCAAATATTGTTCACAAATCTGTCTAAATCTGTGTTAGTGAGCACTTCTCCTTTGCCGAGATAATCCATCCACCTCACAGGTGTGGCATATCAAGATGCTGATTAGACAGCATGATTATTGCACAGGTGTGCCTTAGGCTGGCCACAATAAAAGGCCACTCTAAAATTATACATATACATCTTTTTTTTAACCATCTTTCCAAGTTCTGTACCTCAGGTCTAAAATAAATGTAGAAAGAATATACAAAATGAAAACACCAAATACATTTGTGATCTATTTCCATCTGTTATTTGCAAAAGGGAAATACTGTCATGGATGTTTACAGAGCAGAGGTCACCTTTTTTAATTCCAATAGGAGAAACTTTTTTTTCTTTAGTATTATTATTTTGTGCTGTATTATTGGTTAATGTGTTATTTCTGTTTCAAAAGGCATCAATAAATAACACTTTAATATCTAAAGATTGTTTATGTAATTTTATGTTGTGAAATGAATAAATGCATAATAATCGTGAAACCGTGATTATTCCTCAGACAAAATCTATAATCGTTGCATGCCTATTTTCAATGCACAGCTCTCAGATTTTGTCGATAACGGAATGCATTTCAGTCATGGTACCAAATCACATTGTTTATCAAAGATGCCGTCCTCTTTCGGAGCTGCATTTTTGGAGCTCCATTTAATGTAAATTGAAAACAGGAATCCTTTTTAGAAGCTTAAGGACTGCCTGTCTCTATGGATCAAATCAGAATAACAGATTCTGCCAGGATATAAAAGTCATTGTGAAGACTGGAGTCCCTCTCCAGAGAAATGCACCTCTACAGAACAATACGTCTCAAAGCCCGGCGTGATTGTTCTCCACGCAGAATGACTGGAATGTCTGAAGAATCTCTTGAGAGAAATGGGGCGAGACCTCAACAACTGACCCAAATGTATTCAGACATGCCATGAGTCAACCTACAATCCTCCACCATCAAATAAATGCACATTTTTTGCATCGAGTTGACTAGCCTTCTCTTATTTTAGCACTTGTGTTAAAAACTACGGTATTCAAAAGGACTGAGTTTATGAATGAGTGAGCAAAGAAAGACTTGAATGCATAAAAGCCCCCCTAGAAACTCACTTCACACTGATTAAAGCCCGTTTCCACACGAATCTCGGGTTTTTAATGCCTCTCGGCATCAGGTTTTCGCCGTTTAAGAGCTGTTCTTTGTCCTCCCTTTCAATGTGGCTCTTTCGGTGCACCTCATAATGTAAAGCAATCAGAAACTCCAGAGGGGATGTTTCCATATGACATCACCACCTCTCGACGATAGCCTCCAGATGGGTAAACCATTTCACTTCATCTCGCTCTCACTTCTGAAGGGGAATCTAAGACATAAACCTCACCATCCTGACCAGCAGAATCAAGCTGAGTGGAAACCCCCGTTATTAAACGCCTAAATCTTCTGCTGTTGCAGTCATGTAACTTTGAAGTCGTTAAATTATTACATAATCGCTCTCGAGGTGGATTCCACAGAAGTGACGACTGACTTTAATTTTCATTTAAACATTTGGAAGATGTTACGGTGTGCAAGGAGATGCCAGTCTGTCTTTTCATAATTCAAATCTGGACACATTTTACCAAACACCACAGTCCAGTCGTATTAGCACTATTTAGCAACTGAACAGGTCGTTGGAAAACAGGTGGAGTGATTCTTCTGTCAGAGATCTTTACTGATCATCTGTGGTAATGAAAAGCCTTTTGGCCAAGCATAAAATCTGTCAATACTTACTTGTCGTCTGGTGTTAGCTGCACGGGTTCGTTGGTGAACTGCGTGTCAAAGTTGTCTAAACCGTAGTCGTCTGTGATCTGAGGTTTGAATGGTGGCGTCACCTGCTTCAGTTCAAGCTAGAGGAGAAAAGTGAGAGAATTACTGATTAGAACACAATTAGTTCCACACCAACATTACAATATCAAGACCCCTGATCAGAAAAGCCTATTTGATTAACTTCTATGCTTTTTGTAAGCTCTTGTTTCCAAAACCTTGCTGGCTACACTGTCTAGAGTTCAACCAACATTCTTAAAAGCAACGATTCTGGCATCTATGGTTCCATGAAGAACTTTTAACATCCATGGAACCTTTCCATTCCACAAAACGTTCTTCAAAGTGGGGAAATGTTCTTTAGATTTTTTTTAAATGTTCTTCACACTTAGAAAATGTTTTTCACTGAAAGGTTCTGTGGGGAACCTGCCTTTTATGGCATCACTGTGAAAACCTCTTTTGGAACCTTTCTTTTTATGAGCGAATAGAAATAGTGTTGCCAGAATGTTGAAAAGCTAAGGAAAGAAATATGTTGCCATCTAGGGCAACTAAAAATCTGAACTACTGGCATGATTGAGACAAAATCAACAAATCCTTTTAGTTGAGCCCTATATAGGCTTTTTTCTTTTTTAGGCCTTTCAGCAACATAAATAGCAGTCAATGCAGGTGATTAAAATTGATTCCAATAGACTCTATTGTTAACATGTTGCTAAGCTAACCACATGGTACCCTAATGGACTCTATGCATGACTCCTTTCAAATTTAGCTTTGGTGACCACTGCAACTTCCTGGGTAAACAAGCACATAGTAAATTAGAATGAAAGTTTTTATTGGTACTTTTGGTATGGAATGCAATAGAATAAATGCAATTTATAATCAACATTTCTTTCAACTCTATTGTGGAAGGAAGCATCATTTTGATAACATTTAGGTAGGAAGTTCATAAGTAAAAACATACATTTCATATATACTAATGTTTATGAGATTTCATAAATGACGTGGCATCCGCTTTTAAAATAAAACCACAAAAAAACAAGACATTTTTGATTTTCACTCAAGGCCACTAATGAATAATATTCCTTTAATCACTACATTAAAAACACTCTGAAATGAACTGAAATAGGGCAAATGGCACATGTTAGGGACACTTTAGTTTGCAAGAGTCTTGAAGTACTTCAAAGTGTTTTTAATAAAATATAATAAAGGAGAGAGGGACAAGGAGAGAAGTAATGGAGGGCAGAAAGAAGAAAGAAAGAGACGTGCTATTTTTTGTATAGTAGCGGTTTGATGGTAAGCACTTGTCAGAATGGACAGATTCTGTGGACATCAACACTACAGGTCAGATAAGGTTTGTTTTCACGTTTGGACTCTCTAATATTCACTGTGTTTTGAGGACATGATCCTGCTGTGTTCCACTCCACGCCGATCTGCACAAACTGGAACAGATGGCCTCTCTTCTCTCCTTTCACTACTATCTCACTCTCTCTATTAAGTCTAATTCATGAGTCCAGCTTAATGTCTCTTGTATTGCTCTGTCAAAAGGCTTTTACATTTATTAAAGAAACTCTGAGTGGTTATTGTGCAAATCGCACTGATATTTGGTAGGCAAAATGTTCTGGGTGTTTTTTTATGCGTTTCTATGCAGTTACTAGGCCATTGCTAGGTGGATGCTTAAATGTGGCCAAAGTCAAAAGAGCCTGCTAGGTCTCAATTTTCCTTTTGTTCCCCTTTCTCTTATTTTCCAAATAATTTTTTTTTAATGTACTGTATACACTTCACTTTAAAACTTTTGTGTCAGATTTTTTACTTTTTTTCAGCACGGATGCATTAAATTGATCGAAATTGACAGTAAATATATTTACAATGTTACAAAAGTAACAACTTTCAAACTTTAAATTAACTTTCAAATAAATGTATGTTATTTTGAATTTTCTATTAATCAAACATCCTGGACAAATGTATTATGGTTTACAAAAATACTAAATATTAAGCAGCACAAGTGATTTCAGCATCAATAACAATAAGAAATGTTTATTGAGCACCCAATCAGAATGATTTTTGAAGGATCATGTGACCCTGAAAAATGGCGTAATGGCTATAACAATATTATAACGTAATAAAATAGATAAGTTATTTTAAATCATAATAATATATTTTTTTACAGTATTTTGGCAAAACAAAAGCAGAGAGAGACATAACAGAGAGTTAAAGATGGCGCACTGGGGAAAAAGAGATGTTAATTGGTGCCCAGCGATTGGTGTGCGTGTTTTTTATTCCCGAGGCCATTAACTCCAGAGAGTCAGGAATGACGCAGTTGGCTGCAACCTGCCTGGCGGAAGATGCTAACGCTCGTCTCTGTAGCAGAAAACCAATTACACACACAGCTCCTTCGCTAGTTCTCGCTTCCCGCCGCTCTCTCAGTCTCTCTGTCAGGGTCCGGCATCATCCTCTCAGTGACTAAATGATCATAAACTCACTAGTAATCTGCTAGGATGACATGGTGCTGATTGCAGTGGGATGCTATGGCTCCCTTTACACCTGCCATTAATGTGTTATTGGTGATTGCATCACAGACAGATAGCGATTGATCACAGTAAATGCACATTGGAAATGTATGTGACCATATTGGATTTGTAATGTAAATGCTAATCTGTCCTGACTCTGGATGAGGGCAACAGATGCAGATATTAATACCAGTCATACAAATGCAGGACCAATGTCTCTTAAAGGTATAGATCACCTAAAAATTTAAATTCTATCACCATGTTTTTCCAGATCTGTATTTGTGTATCTGTGATCAGTACTGGGCATCTTTTTTTCCTGTAGAACAAAAATTTTATATTTTGAAAAAGGTTTTGGCCATACAAAATTAATTCATTCATTCATAAATACGTTTGTGTCAGCAGAAGACAAAACAAATGTTTGGAATGACATGAGGTTGAGTATATATTGGCAGAATTAAAAACATTTGAGTGACCCATCACTTTAAGACCATCTGTGGTAATGTGAAAGACATCTTTAATAAATAACATCTTTTAATAATTTTTTCCTCAAGTATGTTCCAGAAGAGAGCAAAAGAAAAACAGTGTTCAAAGTCAAACTAGCTTTCTCTCACACATACACAGATATCTGCTGTCACAGGAATGGATAATTATTATTAATACATTCATACAACAGCAGTGGCAAAGCTGGCTGAAATCAAAATCCCGCAGGCGTGCACATTCATTGTCTGATCCCCATGACAGCATGTCACGGCTGTTCTGACTGTGTTCTAGAATAAAAGAGAAAAGCTTGTTTCTTTCTATTCACCACTTTAAAAAAGCAAACCAAGGTTTGAATTACAATGATTCATTTAATTGAGCCAATTTGAATAAAATGCTTTTAAGACTTAATCTGTTAAGGCCAAACAATGACTCTGATTTACAGTTGTGTCTTTCCATAAACATGAGAAAAGACACTGATTGAACTGCAGCTGTGGATAAGAAAAACAGGAAATCCACAAACAATAGGATTAGCTACACTGTTAATTGTTTTCAAAGTTGTAAGTAAAGCAAAGATTACTGGAGTATGTTTTGCAAGACAATACAATTTAATATTTTGTACTTAAAATGTACATGTTTAATTCAATGTGTTACTTATATATATTTACACACACACACACACACACACACACACACACACACACACACACACACACACACACACACACACACACACACACACACACACACACACACACACACACACACACACACACACACACACACACACACACACACACACACACACACACACACACACACACACACACACACACACACACACACACACACACACACACACACACACACACACACACACACACACACACACTTTATCTAAATGTATTAAAAATATATTGTTTTAAGTGAATTTATCCATAATTTATGACTTTATGCATTACACTGAATTCATGAATTATAATGTGAATTCAAAGATTTAAGAGTTACAATATTATTAGTGTTTTTAAAGACAGTAAGGTAGTCGAATATACAGGTGCTGGTCATATAATTAGAATATCATCAAAAAGTTGATTTATTTCACTAATTCCATTCAAAAAGTGAAACTTGTATAATGTATACATTCATTCCACACAGACTGATATATTTCAAGTGTTTATTTCTTTTAATTTTGATGATTATAACTGACAACTAATGAAAACCCCAAATTCAGTATCTCAGAAAATTAGAATATTGTGAAAACTCGAGTCCTCGATCGCTGTTGCACATCCCCAGTATTTTCTTTTTTCCACTTGATTAAGACTCAAGCTAATTGTCCTCTTATTGTGCACGTGGACATGAGCTGAGGACCCTCTGATTTCCATTTGTGATGGTTAGCATGGTCCAGTTTGCCAGACAGGTAGATGTTGTAACTACAAAATCAGGTTACGAAAACATTCAAATGTTGTTTTTTTTTTTGCAAGTAACAAAGCTGGTAGGGTCCAAAAATCTGAGAGTTAAAAATTAGCTATTATTATGTTATATTAGAATAACATTTCAAGTTAATTTCAAGTTTTAAATCACACACTTTCAAAGTGGTCTCAGGCTTTTGGACCCCATATTACTGTTTTTTTTTTTTTGTTGCCGAATAAGTTTCCAAATTCAAAATTAGAAGACAAATTAGAGAGAACATTGTTACTAATTTCTCCCCACTTGAGGATCTACATGCACCAGTTCCAAAACTAGCCTCTTGTGTCGGACTGATTTCAGATGCAGACTTCCTGTGCAGCCTCCCCTGCTAAATCTGTCTTTACAAGCTGCCGTCACTGAGAGTGAGAGTTGTGCTGCGTCTCCCCTCCAGGGCCCACACTGCAGACGGTGTGAAGAGGATCTGTCTGAGCGGAGAGAAGCTTTTACACCAGCCGTACCATTCTGTCTCTCAGTCTACCCCCTGCTTTCTCATTCAGCTCGCTCTCTATCACTTTGTCTCTCTCCGTCTCAGTCCACCTCCCTCTTCTCATTCATCTCTCTCTCCTTTTCTCACTCTCTCCCACTTTGTCTCTCGCCATCTAAAATCATTTCCCTCTCCTCATTCAAGCCTTTCTCACTCTATCTTTTGCAATCTGCCTCACACTGTCATAATCGGCCTCGCTCTCCCACTCTTTCACCCCCTCTGTCTGGAACACTGCAGCTTCTCTCTTCGCACTAATCTTCACTCCGTGCCTTTTTCTGTGTTTCCTATTTCCACCTTCTTCCTCTCTGACATAACATTTTCAAAATAGTCACAACACGCTTTAATAAAATATTTAGCTATAGGTGATACTTCAATGACAGGCAATTTTATGTCACCTTATTTTTATCGAAACTGAAAGCTTTGAACTTTTTCTCTGCTTTTTGTTTTTCATATTAAAACAGTCTTGGAAATGTTCCTTCATTCTTTAAAAAGCAGGTTAAAATAAATAGCTTTTTTTAAACAAAAAACTAAACGTTTTATAAAACAAATACAGTTTTATATTTATTTAATTAATATATAATTAATATTATATTAATATAAAGCATTAACACAATATTTTAATCCTAAAACATGAAAATCCATAAAAATATGAATTACTATTTTCTTTGTAACATTAAAATAAATAAATGTAATTACTAATTAACACATTTAAATAAACTATATATCTAAATTATTTAATAAAATTAGTAATAATAATGACTGAACTTTAATAATAAATATTTTAATAAATATTGTGACTGAATCTGTAAAAATATTTTTTTACACAAAAAGGATTGTAATTACTGCTGTCAACTGTCCTTGGTTACCAAGAATAACAGTGTTAGTTAAGCATATTTGATATGAAATATGACATGATAAAGACAAATTTATTTATAGATTATTTTATTATTGCTTGGCATATACATATATTGTCATATCCATATCATGCTGTGATTTTGTAAAATTGTGCAAACAAAATGTAAAAAAATATCATAGAATGGATACATAAAATGCTAGCTATTAAAGTTATCCTTAACTTGACAAAATGTATTGGCTATTTTATTAAAATACAACATTTGATTTCCACCAGAGAAGGTACAAAAAATACATAACTTGAAATGTATAGGTTCAGAAAAATGACAAAATGGCAATTTCCCAAAGATACATATACATCCACTGCAGAACATTGCTAGAGGACAAACTGTGTGTGTGTGTGTTTAATAGTATATTTTAAGAAACATGTGCGTATTAGTATGTTAAAGAAACTTCTTCAACATCTGGTAAAGCTGAAAGACAAATGATCACTCATCACAGCACAGACACACACGTGTACGATCAATCATCAAAATAAATATTTCTGAAACGGCAATTAAAGCTTCCACTGAAAAGGTCAAGCTGAAAGATATATCATGCTGCAAAGAAACTCTTATAGAAGAATTGCAGCGAAAATATCCACTTGAAACATGTATACCAGGATAGACGTGTTAATAGTCTAGACAGGCAACATGCTTTCAGTTGAGCATCAAATCAATGTCTTCATTCATTCATGAGCAATTAACAACAAGTGTAACACAACCCCGTTCATTAGAGGAGCTCAGGAGATTGATTCCACATATAGAACAGCGGCTACACGTGTGTGCGTGTGTGAGTCTGTGTTCAAACTCATCCATTGCGCTAGTAAAGTGTCGGAAAATCCCAGCATCTGAAGCATAGTGCGTTAGCGACAGAACTCTAGAGCATATAATTTCCTTTCCACGATGCAGACCTTCTGAATGCTCATCAGGAAATACATGATGGACACGACCAGCCAACGCTAACCGCAATTACAGCTAATAAAACGCAACAGATCGCAGCTGAACGCCTGGCTGAGGACTCAGTTATGTGAAGATGTACAGTGCAAGTACAGAGCCTCAGAGTCAAGTATGACATGATATTGTGGAAAAAAGGCTAATTTGCTGTCTCTGCAGTTTTGAATATGCATGCTGTTTTCACGCTCTCTGCACTGATTTTGAAGATAAGACAGATGTCAAATATCACAATGTAACACAGGTAGTGATATAGCTTTTCTTCTATATTGTGATGTATGTCTAAATAAAATGAATTACATAAAATAAAAAAAATGCAGAAAGGTACAAATTCTAAGGTAAAAAAAAGCATATACATGAAAAAATCATTGATTCATTCATCAATAACCTGCATTTAAAAAATAGATATGGCTCATTTCCATCCATTACATTACACATTTTATGTAATATAATCAGACTTTTTTGATTACTTTTAGATTAATTTTAACCCAACTCAATTATTAATATCAAGGTTTCCCAAACTGGGTTTGTGAAGGAAAGGCACTAAAATAACTTGTAACATCGTAGCTGTAACTTGACATTTCTGAGAAAAAAAATGTAGGCAGAACTTGATTTTATCCATTAAAAACGGACTTAATCTTGAAAAGTGTGCGTTACAGACCAGAATGGATCCAGGTGTAGAAATATTACAAAGGCAAGTATTTTTTTCTCTTTGGAATAACATGCACACGCATTAAGAAACGGGATCAATTTGAATATCATGTTTAAAAAATGTAATATGCTTAAAAAGAAGCTTCAAATTCCAATTATACAAAATTACCTAATTTACCTAAATAATTCTATTTAACTAAATGTTTAAAGAACATCATACTATGAGTGATAGGAGTGTAAATTCTATGGAAATCTTCTAAAACTCTCGTCGGAATGCAACAGGTGCAGATTCTGTGTGAGACTATATTACAGCATGACCAAGAGTCTATTAACTAAACTTATTCCTTCCTTTTCATAGTTCTCTCTTTATTTCTCGGTCTACCCATCTGTCTACCTCTACCTCGCCGCATTGCATCCAAAGTTCTCTTACACTTACTAATACACTCATTACAAACTCACACACACCACTTTCTGCAGCTCCTGAATATTGTATGCTCTCTCACTGACTTTCATGTTTCAGCATTGTGTGCATCATTTATACCAGACCAATTAACATCCCCCTTAAACCTTGTGCCGCTTCAGCAAAGGCTGAATCTCATTTGATATTCTCTTTCATTTCTGTTGTTGGTACAGAGGATAACGCCCAACTATCAGTGGCCACACATTACATCCTCTCTTCCAAAGTGTACTTCATAAACAACTTTGAAAGAGCTGCTGTAATCCTGGCTTAAATATTCAAAAAAAGGTCGTCTTTTCTACTCCTGTTCATAGTAACTTCTTAAAGCCTGGGTTTGAGTCAATACTTTAAACCAGATCATCTTGAATCACCTTAATAGCAACTTTTATTTAAAAAAACTAAAAACACTTCAAACTTTCATGCTGTAAAAAGACTGACACTATGTTTGATGACACTCATTTTAAGTAAGAAAAAAAGTAAAAATATCAGATCCAGCCAAGCAACTGCCATTATTGCTAACATAAGTCTCTAAATAAGATTTTGCTTCTGAGAACAATTTCGAAGGTAATACGTTTTTGTATTATACTGTAATCATCAGAAAAACTGCCACAAAAACATGAATCCTATCTCCTTCGAGCCAGACAACAATTTTCACATCGTATGACTCTGAAGACATTATTTTATGTCTGATCCTGACTTCCAATCCTGTGAAGATTTTAAGTGCAATGATATTTTGAATACTGAAAACCTAAGCTTTTGGCATTTGACCGTTTTTGTTATTTTGACAAGTGCATTAAAGCTGATACATATACACACGTGGTCAGAATTGTTGGTACCCTTGGTAAATATGACCAAAGGTGGCTGTGAAAATAAATGTGCATTATTAATCCTTTTGATCTTTTTTATCACAAAAATCTAAGCTTTCATTGGAGAATACAAATTTAAAATGGGGGGAAATATCATTATGAAATAAAAAAAAAAATTCTCAAATACATGTTGGACACAATTACTGGTACCCCTAGAAATTCTTATGAGTAAAATATATCTGAAATATATTCCCATTCATATTCACAATTTTGAGCACACTAGCGCAATTATGAACATGAAATTATCCAGCCAAATTCATAGAAACAAAGGCCAAATTCCAAATTAATCATCTATCACAATGAGAAAAACCAAAGAATATATTTCTGATGTGAAGCAAAACATAATTGAGCTTCACAAATTAGTGAAGTGGCTTTAAGAAAAGAGCTAGAGCAGTGAAAATTCCCATTTCCACCATCAGGGCAATAATTAAGAATTTCCAATCAACATAAAATTTTATGAAGCTGCCTGGAAGTGGACATGTGTCTATATCGTCCTAATGCACGGTGAGAAGGAGAGTTTGAGTGGCCAAAGACTCTTCAAGGACCACAGCTGGAGAATTGCAGAAAAAGATTGAGTTTCGGGGTCAGAAAATCTTAAAAGAAATGATCAAACAGCCCCTACATCACCACATGTTGTTTGGAAGGGCTTCCAAAAAAAAATCAAGAAAATAAAATTCTTTCACCAAAAAACAATCTCCAGCGTATTCAGTTATCAGACACGACTGGAACTTCAAATGGGACTGGCTTCTATGGTCAGATGAAACTAAAAATTTAGCTTTTTAGCAGCAAACACTCAAGATGGGTTTGGTGAACACAGGCATAAAAAGTACCCCATGTGTACAATGAAATATACTGCTGTATTTCTGATGTTGTGGGCCTATATTTCTGCTGGAGGTCCTGGACATCTTGTTTAGACACATGGTATCATGATTCTATCAAATACCAACAGATAAAAAAATCTAAATAAGACTGACTGTTACGAATCTTATAATGGGCCATGTTTGGAGCTTCCAACCTGAACAATAATCCAAAAAAAAACAACTTAAAAACAACACAAAAATGGGTCACCGAGCACAAAACCAAGCTTCTGCTATGGCCATTCCAGTCCTCTGACCTGAACCCTGTAGAAAATGAGTGAGGTGAACTGAAGAGAAGAAGCACCGTCATGGAGCTGTGAATCTAAAGGGTCTGGAGAGATTCTGGATGAAGGAATGGTCTCTGATCTCTTGTCAGGTGTTCTCTAACCTCATCAGGCATTATAGGAGAAAACTCCTATACTATTTTTCAAATGGAGGTTTCAAAAAGTATTAAATAAAAGGGTACCGTTAATTGTATCCAATGTGTATTAGAGAAAAACATTTATTTCATAATGATATTTCCCCCCATTTTACATTCTTATTCTCCAATGTTAGATTTGTGTGAATTTTTTAATGATAGATCAAAAGGATTAACAATGCAGATTTATTTCCACAGCCTTCTTTGATCATATTTACCAAGGGTACCAACGATTCTGACCATGTCTGTATATATATATATATATATATGAAAACATTTTGTGATGGAAATATTTTATTGCTATTTTTTAAATCAGGATCATCAATTAAATGATATTAGGTATTTTTTTGATTTTTTTTTCAAGATGCGGGGCTGTGTTATATGTTTAATGTTTTCCATATATAAAAAAATGACAAAAAGCCACGTTTGCCTACCTGGTCCCAGTCTATGCTTCTGAAGAACGTATGGGACTTGATGTCTGTGAATCCGGTCTGAACTTGGCATCCCAGCCTCTCTTTTGGGTCCTAAACAGAACACACACTCTATTAATAACACACCTAACAAAAGCCAGATCTGGTGTAGAGAATTTCGAAAACATGGAACTTATTAAATTCATGTACTCTTTATTTCAGGAGAATGGAGTTTAACACATTCACTCTAGCACATGTTGCTGACGTTATCTTGTGCCCTGAAACGTTAGATGAGGATTCAGGGGTCTGGAAGTAACTTTCTGAGCTGATCTACGCTCATTTAATCCCAATGAGTCAGGCAGTGGCTAAGAGGACTGATAACACTGATTATAGGCTGCTGCTGAGTTTGAGGAACCCCAGAGCTTCAATAAATGCAATTTGTCTCAACGATTAAAGGAAAACGCTTCATTATTCACAGATTTAATCAAGTCGACACGCACACGGGCACGCGAAAAGAAGCATGCACACACTCAAGAGAACGGTTTCATCTGGAGGATGATGACCTTCCTTATTATAGTATATATATTTGTTCAATCAGAGGCAAACTGTGTGCATATTTATGGAGAGTTAAGACCCTTATTTATAAACCTTGGTGTGCAATGTTCATAAATTATGAAGTTTTTTCCTCCCTCAGAGCATATTTGTTTCTGATCCATCTTGTTTGTGTAATGGAGCGCAACAGTGATCAAGGTTTCAGAGGACAAAGAATAAACTATGAATTACGTGAAGAATTATGCATGTTGTAATTAAAAACGTCTGGGTTTGCTTATCATAAAATACATATATAAAATATATATATAGTGGAAAAAAAAATATTTGATCCCCTACTGATTTTGTACGTTTGCACACTGACAAAGAAATGATCAGTCTATAATTTTAATGGTTGGTTTATTTGAACAGTGAGAGACAGAATAACAACAACAAAATCCAGAAAACGCATTTAAAAAAGTTATAAATTGATTTGCATTTTAATGAGTCAAATAGGTATTTGACCCCTTCGCAAAACATGACAAAACCCTTGTTGGCAATCACAGAGGTCAGACGTTTCTTGAAGTTGGCCACCAGGTTTGAACACATCTCAGGAGGGATTTTGTGTGCAACTTACATGTTTGCATACCTTTTTTTTTAGTTGAGGGTTGAATTATTATATTTAAAAAATAAATAGTAATTCAAATTTAAGTTTGGGCTCTGTTGTTAATTGTAAGCTTATAGTAATGTAAAAAGGTTCCATATTAGAGCATAAGCTGAGGTAGATTTTTATCCCTAATTTTTATTTTATTATAATTGAATTTAATTTATTTAAAGAAAGAGGAATTTGTTCAGTAAACCACTGTTTAATAAAAAAAGCAATTTCACATTTAGTTTTCCCCCAAACCGAACTGTTATCTTTGCATACCATTACACCCCTAACATATACTGTAAATATTTAGCTAAAAACATTAATCAGAATAGGCAAAATAAAGCAACACTGAAGCAACAAATGACTAGTCCTATCGCCATAGCGGACATTAGATAATTGTACCGTCTCTAGCCTGCAAAAACTAACTGCTGTGTAGATTACCGTGAATCATGTTTCCATGGTAACAGAGACTTCTTTGATTGGTGCATTTCATTTCAGGGTTGTGAGTAGTAGAAATTCATTGAATTCAGCACGGAAACTTTTTTTTTTTTTCAAACAAAGTTGAAATTCATAGTCTTACAGTATGGTTTTAATAGAAGCATGACCTTGAAGATGGTATGACTTTTCTGAAATGTTTTTCCAGAACCCTTTTATTAAAACACCTTACAGTACATTCAAGGTACTGGGAAACCCTTAACCTTGGTGTGCTACATGAACTACTGCTTGCTATACAGTAACACTAGTCTATACAACAGCTTTTTACTTCTTAACTCTTTACAGTCTCGTTTTTGGTCCACTTTTTCTTGTCTTCTTGCGTTTTGTAAACACATGACAGTTGTATCGTACTCTGCAGCGTTATTCACATACCAAGTACACCCTGTTCTCACCTTGTTCAGAAAGCCTTTCAGCACACTCGCAGCCTTAACAGACAATGACCTGGGAATCCGTATCGGCTTCTCCAAAATGACTGAAAGAGAAAGGAGAAAAAAGGAAGACAGAAGATAAAAGCTTATGAGTCATTCTTGCGGAGTATGACCGTCGTGTTGTGCGGCGGTTTTTGAGAGAGACAGGCTTTAACCCACACGCACAAAATCTCTCGCTCGTACACCCACGCACTACAGACGCCTGAATAAACCCTTCAATATTCAATCAAAGACTCAAAAGTTTCCTCCCCGCTCCGTGTTTATTTCTGTAAATTCATAAAATTCTGTCGCGGTGTTAAGTGGATTTAAAACACCACACAAAAAGTACAAAATGTGTCTTTTTAATATGTCTCATCCATGCATTTTCGGATTTCTTTTACAGTTGCGCATCTCGGGCAACCGTCCAGAAGCAAAGCCTGTTAAATTTAATCTCTCTCAAAGACGGAGTGCAGACGAGCATTTATCTTTCCCCTCTCCGAATGCTACATCCCCTGTTTGTTTTCTTTTCCGAATGAAAAGCTAAAGGGATTTAGGGCTTGCTGGGGCTCTGCCCTGCTGCTGTGACGCGGTTTGGATGGCGGCCCGAAAGCGGCTAAAGTGTTGGCTCGGCGGTGGCAGCATCTGCCTTGCTCCTGGGTGGGCGGCGGAGCGCCGGCAGGGGGAGGCCGTGTAGGGCCGGGGGGAGGTTGGACCGGGACGGCGCTGCAGCATATGGACGAACTGAGGTTTGGATGGGGGGAACGGAGTTCCGGTTGTGGAGAGAGATCCAGGTTCATGTCGTGTGTGTCTGTATGAATGAGAGTGATCCAGGAGCATGCTGCCCTCTCGGCTGGAGCACCAGAGAACAGACAGGGAAGCAGATGACCACACAGTCTCTGCTCTGGAGATGGACGGGAGTTGAGGAAAGGGGGATGAAAGAATGTCTCATAAAGGAATGGCAGGAATGCCAGGAAGGGCTCATAAATAATACATTATATATATACACACACACACACACACACACACACAGAATACTGCAAATCTACACTGACATTCAAGTTTTTTTTTTATACATTTCTGCTTCTAATCAGCAAAGATGCATTAAATTGATTAAAAGTGACAGGAAGACAATTTATGTTACAAATAATTGGAATATAATTACAAATACATTCTTTTTTTGATTTAGCAAACAATCCTTAAAAATATAATTTTCACAAAAATATTAAGCAGCACAAGTTTTATTTTAACACTAATAACAAGAATAAATGATACTTGAGCATCAAATCAGCATATTATAATTATTTCTGAATGATCATGTGACTGAAGACATTAGTAATGGCCACTATAAATTGCATTTTGAAATATATCAATATACTATTATTTATAATATTATTTAAAAAAATATATTTAAAAAAATGTTATTTTAAATTGTAATGATATTTCACAATAGTACTATTTACTGTACTTTTGATAAAATAAATGCTGCATGCAAAAAAAAAGAAAAAAGAAAAGAAATTTGATGCAATGGTATGAGAAATGTGTATGCAAAGTTACTGAACCATAACCAGTGTAGATAATAAAATATAATTTCATACAACATGTTAAGAGTGTTAACTCTGCAATAAACCATTTAAACATTTATATTACAGCATATAGTTGTGCTCTAATAAGGGCACATATCTAAGTCATAATATCACTGCTTTAATACCTTGAATAATCAAATAATGCCATGAATAATTTTCACATAAAGGACATGTTTAATTCATTTTAAGTAATTATAATGCAGGCATGCTCTAATTATTTAAAATGAACTGTATTCTTTAATTAATTAAAGATAAATATTAACCTTCAACTAGATATCCTAATGAAATCATGTTCAAAACACATTAAGTCTTTCAGTTCAGGCATAAATGTTTTAATTAATGAAATCAAACTTGTGTGACTGAACAGAAAGACTGATAACAAATTTAATTCATGTTTTTAACTTTTAACCAACAAATTAGAGATCAAACTAAAAAGTGAATCTTTTTATTTTATTTTTTGAGGATTATTTAAGAGGGGGTGAAAAATATTAATGTAAAATTAATTATGTTTGTTTTTTCAATCGCAAGAATTCTTGACAGGTTTTTTTGTCAACAATGAAGATGAGATGAAAAAAGATTTTAATTAAACAATTTAAATTAAATTTGTACAATTATCATAATTTTGTCAAAATAACAATTTTGATAAGTGATAGACCATCACAAGGTAAAATTGACCATCTACCAAAACAGAACATACTATAATCTAAAACTTGAAGTTAAGACAGTGGGAAAAGATGCAGAGATCAATATATATGTAACGGGTCTCTCTCGGCTGCTCCGAGGCGGGTCTCAAACCCCTGATCTCCTGCATGGGAGGCGGACGCTCTAACGAGGAGGCTACATGGCCGCGGACACTAGCGTCTGTCGCTAGTGCGTCCATGAGATCAGGGGAGTGAGCTTTACCTGCACAGCATCTACTCGCTGGCCTCCGTTACATATATATCAATCAGAAGGACTGCATCACTGTAAAATTTTTCAAAATTAACACCCGACAAGTGCCAAATGCAAGTAAAAAAAATGGCTTTGGCAACCGAGTATAACTCACAGTGGACAGTAACTTCATTAGGAACTTAAATACATAATACATAGTTTCAGTCGACTTCATTCACAAGAACTCACCCTGGAAGAGATATTCCTCTGTGTTCATATCAGGATTGTCAGTGATGATGTCGAAGGGAGACCGGCCTGCCATCATTTCAAACATGAGCACGCCCAGAGCCCACCAGTCTACACTGAACCCTGAGAGAGACAGAGATAGCAAAAAAGAGTGTGAGCGTGAGTGTTCAATCTTTATCAGTGTGATTGACTTAACATTTCATAACAAATACAAAAAAAATATCTATATTTATTATTCTTTCAGTAACTTTAATGACTTGGTCTTATCGGTTTTTATTTGAATTCCTAAAGTATAACTATATTACACACTGGGCTCGGTTTAACTCAGGATTATACAGTACTGATAGTGAGTATTCATAGTCACACCAACCGTAATCCTCTCCCCTCAGGATCTCTGGGGCGATGTAGTTGGGCGTCCCACAGAATGTGCTGGTGGTGTCACCTGGTCTGATTCCCTCCTGTAACAATTAAAAAAATCTGTTATGAGTTATATCCTGTGTTATGTTTTTTACTTAATCAGAGATACTTCTAATGCTATTTCTATTAGCAATAGGTTTTACCTTGCACATGCCATAGTCTGTAATTTTGATATGGCCATCCTGGTCCAATAGTACATTGTCCAGTTTTAAATCCCGGTAAATAATGCCCTTCTCATGCAGAAAATTAAGAGCGATGCAAATTTCAGCAGCATAAAATCTGCAGGAAACATGAATAAAGAAGTCGTTGGTAAGATTCATTATCAAACATACAGATGGGGAATAACTGAAGATGAACTGATGAATTACACATTTAACACAAATATGCTACCATTCAAACATTTAGGGTCTGTAAGATTTTTTAAGTTTTATGAAATTAGTCTCACCGAAGCTCTATTTATTTGATCAAAAATACAGTATAACATTGTGAAAAATTATCATCATTTAAAACAGCTGTTCCATGTTAATATATTTCAATTTATTTCTGTGATGGAAAATTCATTTTTAGCAGCTATTACTTCAGTCTTCATGATCCTTCAGCAATCAACCGATTCGGTGCTCAAAATATATTTCCAATTATTTTCAATGTTAAAACAGTTGTGCTGGATAATGTTTAAAATGTACAAACATTTATTAGAAATATAAATATTTTATTAAATTATAAATACCTTTACTGTCTCTTTTGATTAATTTAACGTGTCCAGAGAAAAAAAAAACTGAACAGGAGTTTATCTACATTTTGACAGCATGTGTCAACCAATCTAAATCAAGCATTTAACCATTGAGGTACTGTATAATAATCTGTCCTAACCATTAGCAATGTGTCCAGTTACAAGCAATTCGATTAAATTAGCACTGTACACTAACAAAAACAGTAAAATGGCGTGATATAAACAAACCCAATCAGAACTTTTTAAGTTTAGTGTTCATTTAAGAGGAGTGGAATTGTGGACCAATGAGATTTCACAGTGGGCGGGGCTACTCAGCACAATGCTGCAATCAAGGAAACCAAGCAATGGTCAATATGCCGAAAAGTCAATATATATATGTGAAATCGACACAGCACATTAGATAAATATGTATATACACAATTTTACAGATTTCCCCAAGCGGGAGCTGTGCTTCCAATTGTCAGCATTTGCCTGTCTAAAGTTAGAAAAACTAAGATAAAAGAGAAAGAAGGTGTTCAAAGACGGAAAAATGAACGGTGACATTTCCGATCAGGTTTCACGTCTGGCACTCCGCAGTGTTCCCTTCATGTCGGCACGCAGCAAGGGCTCATGAGACCTTTAGGAGCAACTCATGAATATTTAGGCTCATTAGCCATAATTAGCATGTGTATTTGCATATGTGTGGTGTGCAGGACGCATATTGATGGGGCTGGTCGGGGTGCGCTTGACTCACCTAATTAGCCCGTGTTTGATCTCAGTTTATCAGACGTGTGAGAGGGGGCATTACAGAAGAGCTCTCATCAGTCGCTGTAACAGGATTCAGTGAGGAGGAGTCATCATCTAACAGACCGTCCTGCCTCATAGACAGAGTAATATAGCCAAACAGAAGTGTATGAGATCTGCATTCAAATAAAGGAGTGGGTTTGGTTCAAACATTATGATGGACGATTTTAAGTTAGTAAAACTGCTCAGATGAGTCATGTTTCTTGAAGACTGGCATCTGCGAAAGGTGCCAGAGCAAATGCTATGAGCCTGGAACCATAAACAGGGCTTAATACTTGCGCTCACTAGTAGCAAGTTGCAACACTAATTTATGATTTATGTAAAAATAAATATATAAATACATTTTCTGAAAACGTAAAATATCGTACGAAACAAATTCTTAAAAAAAAAAAAAGTCATTTTATTCAGCAAGGAAAATGAGGAAGTGAAAAATGTATAATGTTACAAAAGATTTATATTTCAAATAAATGCTGTTCTTTCGAACTTTCTATTCATCAAAGAATCCTGAACAAAATAAACTATTGTTTTCATAAAAGTATTCAGCAGCACAACTATTTTCAACACTGATAATAATAAGAAATGTTTCTTGAACAGCAAATCAGCATATTAGAAGGATTTCTGAAGGATCGTGTGATGCTGAAGACTGAAGTAATGATGCTGAAAATTCAGCTTTGCATCACTGGAATACATTCAATTTTTAAATATATTAAAATAGAAAACAGTTAGGGCTGTCAAATCGATTAATTGCGATTAATTGCCAAAATAAAAGTTTGTGTTTACATAAATTATGTGTGTGTACGGTGTTAGGCTGTGCAATTAATCGAATTCGATTAACATGCGCATCTCGACAGTAAAGCCGGTTCCGTGATTGGCGGTAAATCTCCATCACCTTCACCTCCATCGTAGTTCACTGACAAGCTAGGACATATCACGTTTGTAATCACATATGAATCGCCTTCGATTATGAACGCAATATTGTGTAGCTTGTCAGTGAACTACGGCTCTGTGTATTATCCATCTGAAAACAGGTGATGCAGATTTACTGCTAATCAAGAAACCGGTTTACTGCCGAGATGCGCATGTTAATCGAATTCAATTAATTGCACAGCCTTAGTACGGTGTAAATTTAAATGTATATATAAATAAACACATATACAATCTATATATCTAAGAAAGATATGTAATATATATTTATACAGTATATAATATAAATCACATATATGTATACAAATATTTCATAAATATATACATGTATTCTTACACACACATAAATATACATAAAGCACAAACATAAATTATTTAATAACAAACTTTTATTTTTGGATGTGATTAATCACGATTAATCGATTTGACTGCACTTGAAATAATATTTCACAATGCTGTTGTTATTATCGTATTTTTAAAAAGTGAAAAAATGTCACCGACCCCAAATTCTTGAACAGCAGTGTCCATTTATTGTGCAATCCTACCAATATACTATTAGGTTACATGGTGAGTTGCATTTTATTATGTGCAATTATGATTGTTTTTCCCCTGCTGTCTGAACTGTGACCCATTTTTTGGTGAGCTAGAAACCCAGCAGTTGAGAATTTAACTTCTGATCACTTTGCTCCTTTATCCACACATTCCATCTGTTCAATCACCCATCAATATCCTATCTCACATAAAAAAATGCCTAATATAAATGACCGACCATATTGAAACTATCAAATAAATAATTATGTAAAGTTTTTTTGATTTGCACGCACCTGGAATGTTCCTCTGGAAGCTTCCGCTGCCTCTGCATATGGAACATGAGATCTCCTCCATTCACATAATCGATCACTAGAAACAGCCTGAATGGAGACCAGGAGACACTCATTAAACTTATGTTTTTTTTCTTTTTTGTTTCATATGTGACCCTGGACCACAAAACCAGTCATAAGTGTCAATTTTTTTAAATTGAGATTTATACATCATCTGAAAGCTGAATAAATAATCTTTCCATTAATGTATGCCATGGTTTGTTAGGATAGGACAATATTTGGCCGAGATACAACTATTTGAAAATCTGTAATCTGAGGGTGCAAAAAAATCTAAATACTGAGAAAATTGCCTTTAAAGTTGTCCAAGTGAAGTTCTTAGCAATGCATATTACTAATCAAAAATGAAATTTTAACATATTTAAGGTAGGAAATTTACAAAATATCTTCATGGAACATGATCTTTACTTATCTTAATGATTTTTAGCATAAAAGAAAAATCTATAATTTTGACCTATACAATGTATTTTTGGCTATTGCTACAAATATACCCCGGCGACTTAAGACTGGTTTTGTGGTCCAGGGTCACAAATGTGCTGTATGTGAGAGATATAATGGCTACTTTCACATTTAGTCATGAAAATGACAACCTTGTTCCATAACTCAAAATCAGACTTTTATGGTTGCATTTTCTTGTGGAGAAGGTTTTTAATTTTGAATGTGCAACTGAAAAGAGGTTTGTGGAATGAAATACATTCTCCTCTCACCGGCTCTCTGTCTGAAAGCAAGAGTGAAGTCCCACCAAGAATGGATTGGTTGATGCTTGTTCAAAAACGTGTTTCTCTGTCTGGACCCAGTCAATGTCCTACATCAGAAAAAGAGAGAGAGAGACGTTTGACTTAAGAATAATGATCTGCAAAGGAGCATGACAGCAAGATGTTGCAGTGCTTTCTAAGAACTAGAGGAGAGGACATGAAGTTTCACCACCTCTATTGGGCGACTATTGTAGGACAAAAAACAAAACAAGCCTGTGTTTTCTGAGAAAAACCTGATCTATTGATCGTTTAACGGTGGTAAACACTTGGCACTATTGCATGCTGTCACTTTGGGGAGTTTTAAATAAGAAAAGCACCTTTCTCTTCTTCTTTAAAAAGACATGTACAGTGCAGAAAGGAACAGAGAAAAGAGAAACATGTAAATAAATCACAAAATCAGTCAATAAAGGTATATAAATGTACAGCATCTTTCAAATAAACACCTAACACTTTTTTTTTATCTGTCAGAAGTTTTAATTTCACAAAATGTTACAAAACATCTGTATTGAGAATGCCTCTGGGTGTGCAGACACGGCCCAGAGATGTGTTGATAAAGTCAAGTATTTTTGTTCTGTCAACACTTTAACATTACGCAACACTTATAACAAGCTCAAAGGATTCAAGAAAACGTCTCTTACCCAAGAACTAAAGCTGAAAAATGACAATGAACATCTTTTTGGAGGCTAAGGGTGAAATGAGAGATCTCAGCCCAAACAAACACGCTTGTTTTTCTATCATGTCTGGAACTTTCTATTGGCGAATATCGTTTTTAAATCGAGCTAATGATGTTTTCTTTCGTCTGACCTTAGGCTTGACACTTACAGAAACCTCTATGGGTTTTTGGATTTGAATTAGCATGTTTATTAAGTTGTTTTCCTCATGGGACATTCAGCTCCACGATGCAGGCAAAACCTGACCAACACTCACACAGCCTGATTCCCAAATTCAGAGCAATTTCATTTCCTGGACGAGTAGAAAGCAGATTACAGGAAAGCAGTCTCAGCATAAAGAAATGAAGAGAAACAGATGAACTTTTTTTAATATTACTTTCTCTCTTCCTATGTTTCTCTGTTTCTTTCCTTCCTAGTTGTCCTCCCCCACCAATTAATAGTCAATCGTTCTGCTATAAGCAGCTGCTATTTATTTCAAGAAACTTTTAGTTTTAGTTAACGATAATAAACCTGACTGTAGTAGACATATAACATGGGGATTTATTAATTCATCATCAGGATTTGAAGCTAAAATGAATATGAATCTATAAAGGGAAAGTGTATATTTTAGGTGCTGAGACTAGTCAGCATTTATGTTAAGTTTTCCAGCATTTTTAATTTTTAACCACTTTAACAGTCTGCATTTTATTCATGCCCAAATCGCTCTCTCTTGATGCATATGAGGTGCATAAATGCATATATGATTATCAGGCAAGTTTTTTTTTTTTTAAATGTTGTCTAAAATGATTTTAGATGAACTATAAAATTACTAATTTCGACTAATAATTAAGGTGTTTATCACTGCACACACAGTATCCACACAAATAAAAATATATATATTACCTAAATATCTCAATACTTAAGTAATATTTAATTTTGCTGTAACCATTTTATGGAAGACATAAGGGACTCAAGCCAGTCACACATTGTGAATGCAGTCAGACTACAATGTGACTATATACAGCACTGCGTTTTGTACCTTATTGCTTAAATACAGCATGTCAAACTGCAATGACAAATTGAACGCATCATTACATTTTTAGGTTCATTAAACCTTAATGAGTGTGAATGGTGCGTGTACAACATACATACACATAACACACATGTACTGTACAGTGAAACAGACGGAGAACACATTCCCTGAAGAAACGCCTGCTTTCCAGGAAGCCATTACATTGTTTGTGCTTATTCAGAGGTCAACTGCATGTCTCTGTCATTCTGGAAGGACCTCTGCTCTTCATGAACTTCATTCATGCGTGTTAGCTGACAGCCATGTGGCTTTATGTTCCTGACCGAGCCAAGTTTACAAAGACACAATAGCTTTGACTGTACAAAGTTTACTTTGTGATGAATAGCTGCAGAGTTTGGTTTATCTTTCTATTTGATGCCTGTGTACACACATATCAGGTTTCCTTACTGAGAGAGAGAAGGGGAGAAAGAGATATGGCTAATGCTACAGTGCATAGAAACTCGGGTTCTCCTTTATTTGACAACCAAAGATAACAGAATAATGACTTTTAATGTTGTATTAGTGCCTTATCATAAATGCAAATCTCACTGCAATAAATAAACTACCGTTCAGAGGTTTTGGGTCTCTCATGCTGACCATGGCTGCATTTATTTGATCAAAACTATAGTAAGAACAGTAATACTTTCTAATATTATTACAATTTAAAATAACTGTTTTAATACATGCAAAGCTGAATTTTCAGCTGCCATTACTCCAGTTTTCAGCATCACTGATCCTTCAGAAATCATTCTAATATAATGATTGGGTGCTCAGGAAAACATTAGAAAACAGCTGTGGTGCTTAACATTTTTACAGAAACTGTTTTGCGTTTTTGCAGGATTCTTTGATAAACAAAAGTTCAAAAGAATATATAGGTAAAATGTATATATAGGCTATAATTAATAGGTAAAATGAAATTGAAATGAAAATGCATTTAATAGAGACGCCAGTAGCAGTATTGGTATTAATGCTTAATTAATAATAGGCTACTTTGTAAAAAGATGCCATTAAAAACCGATTTAAAATATACTATCTTTATGTTGTTTCTACATTAATTTGGAGGTTCAATGTGAAATTATGACAATATAAATATGCTGATTAATTATGATTAATTTCAGAGAAATGTGTGATTACTTTTTTAAATCGATTGACAGACAGAAATAATGTTAACCTTTTATAGTTTTTAAATTTCAATTTATTTTCTCATTTTATAGGTCCCCCAGAAAGAGATTGGGACGGCCTCCACCCCCTTGGCCCCTTAAAATGTTCTGTTCGATAATCTGGCCCTCAAATGGAGCTAATCGAATAGTCCTGCTCTAATCCATTAACATGGGGGCGGGGGAAAAAATGCACCACATACGTTCTGCAAACTGAGTATGTGTGAAACAGGAGTAACGCAATGGACTGCTCCGTTTGCCGAAAACATGCAAAGGACAAGAATCTCAACGTTTTTAGGACAAAAAAATATATAAATCAATAAATCTGTTTGTTGTTATTTTCTTGTAAGTAAAGTAAAAGGACAAATTAAAAACATTGTAAATATGTTTAGTCATAGTAGTAATAACTGCCTGTTTTTGCAAAAATAGTTTCATGGGCGGTAAAAAAAATGTTTGGCAGGTACATTTTATCAGGTCACCGGCCATTGGCAGCAGTGGCTAAAAGTTAGTTTTAGGCCCTGTATATATATATATATATATATATACAACACACACACACACACACACACACACACACACACACACACACACACACACACACACACACACACACACGCACACACACAATTATTAAACAAAAACCTAAAAGAAAAGAAAATTAAAATGTAAAATAAAAAAAAATATTTACTTTGACAGTTTGAATGTGGGCGTTAACCAGGCTGTTTTTAAAACAGACTGACACATGAAAATTATGTTGTGACAAAGTGAGTAATTAAACTCTTATGACGGTTTTAAGTTATCCTAAAAACAATCCGTGTATGCTGCATCTAAAACTCCATCTATCAATTGGCCATCACTTCAAAATGATTCATTTTATTTCTATTATTATCTGCAGATGTTTGTCCTTTTCTGATGGTTGTTGTTTTTCATTGATGCCATGCTCAGGAAAACATTAATACAAACGATTATGGGCTTAATTTGGCTCCTAAAAATGTTATGGAGGACACAAGAGAAATAGAAAAATATATAATGCAAGGGCAAACAGTTTGCTAAACAGTGACCAAAGTGTCTTCATCTTTAGCATGACTGAGGATTTAGCAATTTAAAAGGAGCACAATCACACAGCACCATCTACAGGTGAAAACTACACACTTCCAACCTATAGTCAACTTTGTTTTTCACAGATCTGTTAGGTGCAACACATACACCAATTTTTAGCCACACAAACAAACAAATGGCATCACAGCAAACGAACTGCATACAATATCATCTCCCATCTCGTTTTTGCAATTTGACAAACAAAAAAATTGCAACATATAAACAAGATTCAGTTAAACCTATAAAGCGTTAATCGTGATGAAACTG
Organism: Ptychobarbus kaznakovi; assembly: GCA_027422405.1. NCBI lineage: Eukaryota > Metazoa > Chordata > Actinopteri > Cypriniformes > Cyprinidae > Ptychobarbus > Ptychobarbus kaznakovi. Next base: position 17,779,809 of record CM049810.1, on the reverse strand, counting down.
AAACAGCCCCACCCTGAAGCATCATCACCACGACAGTCTGTTACCTCATCATCATGGACCAGCTCTTTCTTCACCACCTTCATGGCGTAAATCTGTTCGTTCTTCTTGAGTCGGACCAGTAGCACCTTAGCATAACTGCCCCTCCCAATGACCCGGATCATGTCAAAGTCCCCCAGACTGAGCCCCTGAGAGATCTGAATGCCCTCGATACCGTCCACCACCGACTTCAGATCCTGTGCGCACACAGTGGAAACAATTGATATCAAACACACTCAAAAAGGTGCATAAATACAGTGAGCTTTCATGTTACATTTGTTCCTGACTTCCTGTACAAACTGTATGGATATGAAGAATGTGAATAAGAGTATTTGTACATGATAATTATTGAATGAGACCCTGAGAATCTGCGTCTTACCTCTGAGTCATCTTCAACTTTCTCCACTTTCCGGTTGTGTGCTAAAAAAGGGACTTGAACTGAGAGACAGAGAAAGATTATTTTTATTAATAATAATATTTTATTAGGAGAAAGTATTTTAACATTGAAATATTTGCATTATTTCCCTTAAAGGGGACCTATTATGCAAAAATCACTTTTATAAGGTGTTTGAACACAGTTGTGAAAACAACCAGCCTGTAATGATAAAAATCCACCCACTCATTTTCTATAATCTAAAAATATCATAAACATTCTCTCAGAACGAGCTGTTTCATATTCTCCCTCTGTTCACGTCATCGAGGGGAAAAAGTCCCGCCCATTTGTGACGCTGCCCTGTAAGCATAGACACAGCCCTGAGTGAGTCCACCTCCATTACTGATCACTTGCTGTAGCTGCTGGAGATATACAATGTCAGTGCCAAAGAGGCTTTTCAAGTGTTGTGTTTTGGGATGCACTAACAAACATAGGAGTCTCCATAGACTCCCTCTATCTGAGCAGAGGACACTATGGTTAAGTTTAATTGTCTAAGTAAATGTCCCGGAAAAAATCGGTAAAGTCCCTAATTCGTGTAGGGCTCAATACCAACGCTTCGTGCGCGAACGTCAGCTCCAAAGTAAGTATCACGAGTTTGTTTTCCAAATTGCCTTTCTGAAAGAGCTTCTTGGCACTCTGTAAGGCTAATGATGCTAAAGCTACCATTGTCTCTGTCTGTTTTCACTGGTGCTGTCTTCATGAATGATCGTGAATAGGAATGTGGTGGTTAAAAGTTGCATATGAAAGCAATGTGAGTCGATCGCTTGAGTTTGTTGAGCTCATAATCACGAGTGGGACTTATAAAGTTTGTGATAGCATGCCATGCATCATGAGACCAGCTAAGTTGTTATTTTTATCGCGCTGTGCTCCCTGTCTGTGTAATTCATAAACGCGTATTTATTATGCACAGTGCAATCAGATGACTGACTTTGAAACAGAGTATGTTTTCTGTAAAGATAACTGGTTTGTACTAATCGTGGAATGTTTATTTGCAAAGAGTAGCACTGCTACTGCCAGCTTGAGCTCTTGAAGCTCCGCCCTCTTCTCCGGGAGCACCAGCTCATTTGCATTAAAGCAGAGCATTTGGGCTCATACCCTAAAAGTGGCAATTTTAACATGCTATAAAAAATTATCTGTTGGGTATTTTGAGCTAAAACTTCACATACATACTCTGGGGACATCAGAGACTTATTTGACATCTTGTAAAAAGGAGCATAATAGGTCCACTTTAAGTGTAACAGCAGTTGTATTGGGATACGTTTGATGTATCACCCAGAAAAAATTGTTATCAGCAATAATAATAAATATTATTATAATAATAAAATATTGATTTATATATTAGGATAGGATAAATTGTTTTAACATTGAAAAAATGAATTTGTCCATTTAGATGGTTACTTTTAATGCAACAGTTAAAAAAAAGTTTTTTTTAATTTTTATGAAAATATTCTCATGCATCACTCAGAAATAATAATAATAATAATTTTTTATTATTATTATTATTATTATTAAGAGAGGACAGGAGAAAGAATAAATAACATTGGGGAAAAAACATTCTTCCACAACATAAAAAAAAAAAAAAAAAATTAGTTTGATGCATCACTCAGAAATATTCCCGGAAGTTATTTTACACTTACATTAATTATATTAACATCAATAAGATTAAACGTTTTGAAATATCACCTACCACACAGTTTAACCATCAAACTAAGTTCTCGCTTACAGTTCAAATGCTTTGAAATTGGTTCAATTAAATCATTACAAATAATTAATTTAAAAGAACAATTTCCTTCCAAAAATCACTAAAGTGTGTTGAGTTCAGTCTTAAGCTGCTTTTCCACTATCTCCGACAAACGACAGACCGGAAGTCATTCATTTCCAATGGAGAGTATTGCGGGAGCTGCGTGGAGTTCCGATCATGTGTATGCGGAAAATTCGGATCCGATTTGAGCTGCGGATGCGTTCAAATATATGAACTTCTGCGGCTAGACCGTATGCGACCGCTCGACCGGATGTGATGCATTCTATTAAAAACTATGAGCGTAAGGTTAGAATTACCAATATTTTGTTCACTTTAACATTATTATTTAAACCCTATTTCTGTAAAATGGTCCTTTAGAATAATTATGGCAGAAATAATTATTTAAATCATTATTACGTTGATTAGCCCCACAAAACCTACTATGTTATTATTCTGGGGGTCATTTGTTTTGTGACGATACAGTCATACATTAATTATATTCATTCAAATAATTATTTTTAACATGGTGAATATGCGAGGTAACGATTGCTGCACGACCAGTTTGAAAGTACTGTGCGACTGCCACAAGGGGGAGAAATGCGACAGTCGTGTCCGAATGTTGTGTGCAGTGGAAAGGCGGCTTTAGAATGCTTCAGCTAGTTGTGTAGTGTGTCCCCAGCTTAAGAGAATTGTGTAACGTTATAAGATCCCAGCAGAGGGAGCCACAGACTGGACTGTCTCAGAAGGATGAGCATGTGTTTCTCTCTCAACTGGGTCAATGTGACATTACTCACACCTGACCTGACGTACTACAGTATCCTTCCACAGTCAGCAGTGCCCTCTGACAGATAGAGGACAGAATGTCCCCAATACTCATACAAAAACAGCTTTTAAACGCACACAGCGGAGATGGAGACCTACTTGTGTCTGTTTCCTCAGGGGGCAGCTCCACTTCCTCTCCACTTTTATCATCGTCTACCAACGGCTCCTGTGATGGCATGACTGGATCCTGCAGAAAAACACAGAGATGATACAGGCAAGCTATTTTTCAATGCGCTCTTTTCCCTCTCCTCTTTGAGGGTTCAAAATAAATATTTCACTTAGTTATCCAAACATGAAATCAAAACTGACCCAATTTACGACCATAAGGTCTCTTATGCGAGATACATGTTCTAAAGATTTTGGTTTATTTTCATAAGCTTTCATAAAAATGTTATAACTTTCACTAGAGTTAAAATTATTTGTTTTATCTGTTGACGACGTAACTAACACCACTGGAAAAAATGACCAACGGTACCACAATCTGCTTTCCACAATACAACGTGTTAAATCTCAGTGGATAAAATTATTACATTACTTCCCACTGGATACATATTTCACAAAATGTCATATTTTGAAATGCATCTGAAAGATCTTGACCACACACACAAAAAAATATTATTAGAATAATCACATTATGAATATATTAAAATAACGAATTATTATAATATTTAGTTATACAATAATATAATATATAGCTATATAATAATTAAACAAAACAATAATATTACTATTAACAGATTATTAATATATAATTATATACTATATATATATATATATATATATAATACTATATATACTATATATGCCTTATTAATTATAAAACAATGATAATAATTATTATTAACAATAACAATAATTATTGAGAAAAAATATATATATTTAAGAATAACACAAAATGTCAATGTTTTGAAATGATTCTGAAACTTTTCAAACTTTCTTGACCACACAAAACAAATATTATTATAATAATCACATTATGAATATATTAAAATAATTAATTATTATAATATATAGTTATATAATAATAATAATAATAATAAATATCAATAGCATTACTATTAACAGATTATTCATATCAATATATACTATAATACTATATAATTTCTATATAATGTGTATAATGTGTTCCTTATTAATTTTAAAACAATGAAAATAATAATAATTATTGCCTCTCTAAAGATATTGGGAGTCAGTTATAGCTAAATATTCTTAGATACAAGTATTCAAGACCATAAATGCATAACTACAAAATGAGGAAAAACACTTGTGAGAAAGTGAGATCTGCAATGAAAGGAGGTAGCCAGCAGGAGAATGACAGAATTGCTTCATAAAATGAGGATAAAGTCAAAATGAATAATCTGTTAGAAGAAAACCTGAGGTACTCTAGGAAATCTGAGGTCTTCTGTCATGTAAATAAACCAGAAGTGCATTGCTGAATATTGAATTTCTGACATATGAAACAACTGTAGTGCATTGAAGATGTTTCAATGTGACAGTCTCCAGTCTGTGATTTCGACATTCTGTGTAAGCTCAGAATCAGGTCAATTCAATACTGACAAGACACTGTTATCATCTGACAGATTTCACAAGGTCGATCTCTGAAACATTGTTAGAAATCCCAACAACACTTGAGAAGTGAGAAGAGAGGAAAAGTCTTAACAGCTCAAAAACAAGAAGAAAACAAAAAACTTATTGTTGAGCTTATTTGAATGAAATGACACATTATTTTTTAAGTTCCGTTTCTGTTTTTTCTGCTTTCAAGTCTATGGGGTGACTTTGATTTGAGAATCTCAGTCACAACAGACAGACAATGAATATATTTAGAGCTGACTGAAAGACTCACCATATGCCTTTGACAGGTCAGTGGGACGAGCTTGTGACAGCGTTTATGGACCAGTAGCTTGCAGTTGATACACTTGTAGCCCTGACGCCCCAGTCCCCATATCCTCTCGCTGCAGTGGCCACAGTACGCTTTCTGAGAGACACAGACAGACATGATGACTGGAGTTAGACTAGCCTTATCTATGATCCATTTAGCAAGTCGAAACACTTCAATGAATGAGTAAATCAACAAACTACGAAAGAAAAAGGGATGTCCTACAGATATCACATGAGCAGATAGCACACATCAGCTGAGTAATGCATTCTAGATTCAAAACAAGCATAAAACTAGAAATATCAAATATATACTACCGTTCAAAATTTGGGGTTAGTAAGTGTTTTGTTTTCATTTTTTTAAGATATTAATACTTTTTTAGCAGGTATGCATTAAATTGATTCAAAAGTGACAGTAAAGACATTTATAATGATTCAAAAGATTTCTATTTCAGTATAAATGCTGTTTTTATATTTCTATTCATCACTGAATCCCAATAAAAGATGTAGCACAACTACTTTAAACATTGATAACAATTAGAAATGTTTAATCAAATCAGCATATTATTATGATTTCTGAAGGATCGTGTGGCACTGAAGACTAGAGTAATTGCTGCTGAAAATTTTGCTTTGCATCACAGGCATAAATTACATTTTCCAAAAATTATATTAAAATAGAATATTTTACATGGTAAAAATATTTCATAATATTACGGTTTCTACTGTATTTTTTGCTCAAATAAATGCAGACTTAATGAGCACAAGAAATGTAAACATTAACATCTCAAAGATATTAGAAAAAAAATTATACCAAATTTAAACATTTTGAACTGCAAATAAAATTATGCATTTAAACTAAGGAAAAAATAAATAAATATTAACAATTTTGGCAGTTACACTGGCAAGATAAAAATCATGCATCATACTTAATGTGCTATATTTATTATATGTGTTGCTAAAATTGCAAGCTATCTGTGTACCGCTAACACACACTCCGCACCTGTATATATTTAAGGCCTAGCAAATGCTTTCAACACATTTTGATTAAAATCCAGGCACGATCAGAGGACTCTGCTGACAGCGTTGTAACCAACATTAAGGTTTCAAATGCACACACACACACACACACACACACACACACACACACACACACACACACACACACACACACACACACACACACACACACACACACACACACACACACACACACACACACACACACACACACACACACACACACACACACACACACACACACACACACACACACACACACACACACACACACACACACACACACACACACACACACCTGCTCTCGCACTCAAGCTCAGTTTGCTGTGAGGCTCTCCATCTGTTCACAGTAAAAAGTTCTACATGAATGCATGATAGAAATATAGAAAATAATACTGGTCAAAACTGTGGAATCATCAACAAAATAAAATAAATACATACAGCACAGGCGAACATGGGCAAGACCAAGAAAGATCCTAAAAGATCACATTATAAACCAAGCAGAAGTCTTCAGTCAAGTTGTCCACCAGGGGGCCCTCTAACAGGACTTCGGTGCATCATGTAGCATAATCCTATTAAAATATGCTAATCTTTCATTATGGGACATGCACATCCTCTGACAGTTTCTCCTCTCAGTCATAGCAGATAGCTGAGCATCATCTGCTCAACAGACCTTGAACAAACCCTCAGAGAAGGACTCTGTGGATACAAGACGCTCTTGTAAGTGCTTGACGTTTCCTCCGTTCCCCGACTCTATTTCACAGCTCTGTGAGCATGTCATGATCCCTGTGCTGCTGGTGAGTTTTTAGACAGCACTTCCTCACCATCTAAGGAGATGTTCACCTGCCGCAGTGATTTCTCCGTATCTCTGAAGCCTCCAGCCCTGATGAATGGCCTACATTTTCTTGCCTCTTTCCATCAGGTGCTCAATTTATGTAACTGGGGTTAATCACTGAGAAATCAGGGCTCAAAAGTAGCACACGTTATATCTAAAGCTTGAAACTGGGAAAGAAATAAACCTGTTCCTTATGTTTAGGGATGTGAAGAGAAAAGCATTGTAAATATTCCGGTTTCTTAATGGCTAAATTAATAATTATTTTAGTGCTCGAAAAGATAAATACTTAATCAGAAAAAAGAAATGCACTTTCATCAACAAATTATGATATTATTTTAATAATGAATACATATACAACATTCTTGTTGTTTACATAATTTAATGACTTTTCAGTGACAACATAAATGTTACTTAACTATAACTATAATGTTTCTTTGTGAAGTTTTAAATATCCCAAAATGTCTGTTTTGTTTCCCACCAACAAATCTCAAGAACCTCCTCAAGGACGACTAGAAGGCAGCATTAGATCGCCCATCAGCGGGAAACGATCAAAGAAGAACATCACAGAGACACCCGAAGCTATATGCAATGATTATGTGCTGTTATTCTTAGAAATGTGTGCAATCTTTCATATAAACAGTCTCTTTCTTCATCTCTCCCCCTCTCGCATCTGAATCCCAGCACAGCTTCCACCCCCTGGACTTTTTTTTTACATATTGAGCCAGCGCTGCTAAGCAAATGCAATGCCAGGGAAACAATGTGTTTCTGCACTCATTTAAGACACATCAAGTCTGCACATATCAGGCTTCCATTCAGGAGAGTGGATTAAACTTTAAACTCAACCAATTGTCCCCAACAAATAGCAAACATTTAGCACAGCTGAGCGAATGGGGCCTTCAGGGCCGAGCATGTGCCCCACGTATCCCAGATACAGCAGGAATAACACGGGAATGTAAGGAAAGACCCTCTACACTCGAAAAACTTGACATTACTACTACTGCCCCTGATCTATGAATGCAGCAACTGAAACATCTAAATAAGTCTTTGTCTGTTTTGTGACTGTGGAGGGAAAAAACAGTGTAAGAACAGACTCAGAAAGGCATATTTAGTCACTTGGCATTTCTGGGCTTCTATATTGTAAGCAGCAAAAGACCATTAACATATGATCACCACATATCCACCTTATATAGTAATGTGTGCCTTCATGTGGGTGTGGTTACTTTTTTATCTATTTAATATGCAATGAGGTTAGCCAATCACAACAGAAGTGATGTACATATATTGGGTAGAAAAAACAACCTAGTTTAAATCTCAGTGTCAGAGAAAGGGTGCACATTTTTCAGTCTTTCAGAATAAATCATGACTGTTCTTGGTGCAAGAGCCCTTGATTAAAATCATAATTGGACTTCAGAAAAGAAAAGAGGATTGTTATGAAATTGGCCTCTTGAAATCTGAAGTATGAGTGGGTGGGATAGAGTGATGTCCCAAAATCAGACAAGAGAGCAGCTCATCTCTAGCCTTTATCCATTTACAATTTTACCTTAAATTAAACAGTCAATCGATTACAAACATTCATTTATTGCATGATATGCAGATTCATTTTGTGAATTAATTGCAATTAAGTCACAAATATTAATATTTGCTAAACATGAAATATTTAATAAATAAAAAATTGCCAGATAATTCAAAGCCATTGTGGCAGAGAAGTAAAGCATAAATGAGAAAACAGACAATAATTGGTCAATATATCATTTCCATATTAATTAATTACTTAATTATACTACAATAACACATTAAATTGACCACTCAACTGATGAACTAATAACATGATGTGCAGATTTATTTAATACATTAAATTAAATCACAAATATTCAAAAAAAATTCATACACAAAATACATATGTATCCAAATATCCATATACTGAAAAAAATCCACTTATTTCACATTAATCACATGATGTGCAGATTAATTTAATAAATTGTAATTTACATCACAAATATTCATATTTGTATCCAAAATCCATACACTGTAAAAAAAAAACATCCACTTATTTCACATTAAAAACTTTAGTTCAGTTGCTGCCTTAATTTTTTTTTAAGTATAATCAACTTGGTTGTACAAGTCATTTAAATGAAAATTACATTAAATCGAATTTAAAATAAAGTTGAATTTCATAATTTACTAAAAAGTTGAAATTGCCCAACTTATTTTGATAAGTAATGTAAATTTGCCATGACATACTGATCAAATAATTTTTACAGTGTAGAAAGAAAGAAAGAAAGAAAGAAAGAAAGAAAGAAAAAAAGATAATTCCAAAGACAAAAAGTAGTAAATATATTGTTTCCTCATTCATTCATTAATTATACTAAATCAATGCATTAAATTGACAGCTCTAATCTGAATACCATCTCACACAGAACTGGAGATAGACAAACAGAGGTTGAAAATGAACAAGAGACAAGACTTAAAAAGTTAATGCAAAACTTTTAACCCAGCAGAAGAGAATCTGTCTCCTTTTTGCAACTCACAATTTTTTTATGAGGAGCAGGGAAAAGCATGCAAGAGAGGATCAAACGTTCATGTCAGACACTTTCACATGCGTAAACACCCACACACACACAGTCATCCTTGCCTGCCTCTGTACTTTTCACTTCCTCTCCTCCTAATCCTCCCTCCTCTGTCTCTTTTGTAAAGAGAGAATAAAACCTGTCTAATTCAAAGCCATGCATGTCCTTCAGCAGTTTCTAAAACACACACACACTACTGAGCCATAAGTGGGACACTGGTGATAATTACAAGGACCTGAGGCTATTCTGAGAGACATCATCTGTGAATCTCTGAAGAATGGGAGTGATCGTCCGCATCAGAGTGCTGCCCGCAGTCCCATCAGCCCAAAAACAACACACACCAATCTCATTCTTAGATACATGATCTCTCAGATTTCAAACAGACAGGGTTCACCAAGCAGTGCTCACTTTGAAAGGAAGGCAAAGCATGCTTGGCAGAACTAGCACAGAAAGGCTGAAAAAGGAAAAATGCTGCGAAATACATTTTAATCGAAAAAACAGTGACAGAAAACAAACACAAGCCAGTAAAAATAGTCTTTTTGCTCACACAGTAGAACACCATGTTACTGCTTCAACAGGAAAAATGTGAGGAAAAAAACTGATAGAGAAAGCATGAGAGAGGTGGTTTCATTATGTTCCCTCACGACTTGGCAAACGCTCGACGCACCCTTACAGCACTGCAGCGCTGGATTACACTCATCACGAGGATTCACCCGAGATGCCTCACCAATGATACAGCCGGGATGGATGAGTGCTGGAATAGACTTCCATTTATGTAGAAATGGAATGAAATGAAAAGAATGAAATAGAATTCCATTTAGCTCCATGACGTTAATTTGCTAGGGATTTTGGCAAGGAGCTCTCGAAACCACTGCACACAGAATGCAACGGAGGCTAAAAGCACAATCTGTCCTATGAAACAGAACATGCCTTAAACTAATGAAGAGACTGAACACTGAAGTTGTCTGTAGTTTTGATAGTTAAGTCGCTTTTCTAGACACTTTAACCCATGGAAGTGCGATTTAGCTTATTTTCATGTTCTGAAATGTATCGAATTGTAATTGAAACAAATGTTTTCTATTTTAATATATAACAAGATTATATTTATTTCTGTGATGGCAAAGCTGAATTTTCAGCCTCATTACTCCAGTCTTCAGCATCACATGATTCTTTTCAGAAATAATTTGGTGCTCAAGAAACATTTGCCATCATTATCAATGTTGAAAACTGTTGAGCTACTTAATGTAATAATAATATAATAATAAGCGTACACACACTCTACCTACTAAGTGATAATTCAAATAAAAATGAATGCATTCATCAGTAGTTGATGCAGTGTTGAAACACTTCTTAAATCTGATGTTAAATCTTCTTAAAAATGTTTTAGTCATTAAATCATGAATCGTTTATTGCTATTGTGTGAATAATATGTATTCATGTAATCAATAAAAACTTAACTGTAATTTGATTACGAGATTTTTAAATATAATTTAATTTAATCTAAATACAAGTGCTTAATTTTTGGAATGATTAAGTAATCATCCAGATGAATACATGTAATCAGTACTACCCAGCTCTGTATATATACATATAGAAAATAGTCATGTAAAACTAAATTTCATCTATTAACAATATAATCAATAACAATAAAACATAAGAAGATACAAATAAAATTACAGAAACATTTAGATTATGACCCCTTTAAATTGTTATCATTTATATCTGAAGATGATGTGTTAAGTGGTTGTTATCTTTGCCAATGGTGTTGAAAATACAGGTCAGTCGGCTAAGAGACGAGAGAAACCTGGGCTCGGTTTTTATCGACCGCGTCCTCAGAAGAGCCGAGATGAGTGAAGTGCCTGGAAATGATCTCAGTGCATTACCACACACACACACTATTAAAACACTTACCATTAAAACAGTGCTATGACTGTCTAGAATGTGCGCATGTCAATATCCATCACTTAATGTAAGTCATTTGAAACCGTCACTTTGTTTTCTTGCGTGTTAAGGAAGGACATGCTAACAGCAGAGTTTAGACAAGGTCAGTCCTTTATAGCCTGAGCCAATCTTTAAGATATCCATCTTTCATTAAATATCCAGAAACACTTCAAATAAATTCCTCTGACATTCTCCTTTAAAAACAATATCAAAAAGATATAAAAAACACAACACACTATAAAATATGACCATCCCAAGCAAATGTCTCTAATTTCTGTAACCGCTGAGTTGCAGTTTGCAGTGTGTTAGTGGCTGTTTCTTATATTACTGGTGCCTGATGGTTAATTACGCTCAAAAGCTCCTACGGTTCTGTCTGATACACCACAGATGCCACACCTGCTACCTATCGCCACAGCAACAGATGCCAATTTCCTTATTTATGACATCATAAATTAATCTCTGTGAACTCCGGATTCAAATTTGAAGAAAATCTGCTCCTCTTTTCACTTTCAGACACAACACATGCCATCAAAAACAACACAGACGAGCGGAAATAATCTCAGTAAACAGCACAAGTCTTGTGTCGTTCCACCACATTACCGGAAAACAAACTTCTAGAAGTCTCAAGAGGCTTTGAAATGCATTTGTATTGTTTGTGAGAAGGATGTCATGATGATTCAATAGAGCAGAAAGGATGTCAAACACATGGAAACAACGAGGAAAGGATGTGAAAGGTAAAAGTTAATATTTTGTACCCTTTGAATTGATTTGTTACAGTGACTGTACATGCCCTGTCTGTTTCAGAGGGCTGAGAACACAGAGAGAAGCAGAGATCCAGAGGTGCTGATGGGAGGGAACGAGTCAGATCCTTAAAGGAAGGAAAAAACATGACCTACTTCTATTCCATCCCTTGTTTCTATGGACAACGAGAGGAGAGAGAAGTGGAAAAGTAGCAGGAGGGCAGAATGTTTTCTCAGACAGAGAGAGATGTGGCCACAGAAAGTACTAGCTAATAACTTATTTTATGTATTTATTTATTTTTTAAAGTGAACTTGCGGATATTATGCAAAAATTCACATTTATTAAAATGCTACATTGTTGTCACCTGAATGTACAATCCATGTGAGTGGCATCTAGTTATCACATATATATTCTAACAATGTCTATATCAAACAATCAAATAGCTTATCAAATATTATTAATATATTTAAAAAATAATAATAAATACAATTATAATAAAAAATAACACTTACATATAAAACACTATAAAATAATAATAATAAATAAATAAAAATAACTATCAAAAATCATATAAATAAAATATACAATCCTGAAATATAAATAAAAATTCTAAATTTTATATTAATATGTATTAATACATTTGTAATAAAGTCTCTTAGATCACGATATGAGTAATTTTATTTCTCGCTAACACCATATATCACAAAATTTTGGCTTTAAACAAGGTCTTTATGATATAAAAAATTGTGATGCCATATAAATTTCATAATTTTTGTCACCAATGTCAATATCAAACACACACAAAAAAAATTATTAGCCTAAACTAAAAACAAAAAATTAAGACAAGTAAACAGTCAGCAACTAAAAAAGAATGAGTAACTAAATACAAGCAATAGGACAAAAACTACAGTCAACTACAGTCAGATCAAATAAATAACAAATGCTTAAGTACTCACACTGCATAAAGCAGGGGTTCAAGTCTGCATTCAAGGGTCCAAATCTGAATTTTCATCAGTGTCAAAGGTCCGGACCGGAACAATTGGTTATTACAAAACTTGTTTTTGTAACGACATCGAGCTTTTCTGAAAACGGTCGGTTCTTTTCAAAGATACATTCATTTAAAAACCCCTGCGCCGCATTTTATTTTGAAACGTGCAATGGTCATATTTCAACGAAGTATAAGCCTTTTGGAAAATCTAGCTATTTGTGCCAGTCAGTTTTGATATAGTGACGGGCCACCACAAATAACTCAATTTATGGGAACCACTTGGACACTGCTATAAGTCAACTGGTCATATAAGTGATAACAAACAAACAAACAAATTATATATCTACATAGCTCATATTAGCAGTGAAATTTCACCCGTTTACGTCAACGTCATATGTTCACTGGATGTCATGACAACAAAAGTAATCAAGGAAACGTTTAAAAAGCCTTCGCTTTCATCTAAAAAAAGACATAAAAAACGAAACAAATGATTTAAAAGTTTAACATGCGTTTATCAAAGTAGGAAATATAATTTCCGCGGGTCCGGATTGAATTCCCTCCGAGTCCGGATCCCGACCGGAGTCCGGACTTTGAGAAGCACTGGTATAAAGTAATCAAATGGTGCATATTCATCACGGTGTAAATTAAATGTGTGTTTCTTATTAAAGTTACAAAAGTGATTTAGTCAAGAGCATTGAGACATTTTCTCTCTTTTGTTGTTTGATTAACATGAATGACAGACAGCAGGAATATTAGACTGCTGTCACTTTAAGAGCTGCCTCTTATGTGTTTTTTTCTCAGCTGTTTGCTTTCACTTAAGACCTAAATTACTTTTTGACACATACATGAGGTGTGCATTTAACCTTTCAAGGCTTATAAAGCGGCAAAGATAAATTGCGCTCTGTGAATACCGTCTTCATGTGCATGCATCTCTCTGACAGTGCTCAGAAACAGTCTCTCAGACACCTTTAGCTTAGTTATATGTGTTTTACAATCACAGACTCAAATGGATGTCTGGGTTAAGCAGCGTTTTGCCCTGTCGGCAGCCTGACATGAGCATTAGAGCTTTTCAAGAAATCTGATCTAAAATAGACTCCCAAGACATAACTTTATATGATTTTGGAGCCATGCTTCTGCTTAGCTTGATGATGTCATCCTGCAGTTCTGCCATGTTGTTCATAATGTGGTCATACATCGATCACCTTGTTAAAACGAGAGAAATGAGAAGAGTAATTTACGCACATTAACATGTCACACACCTGCTGTGAGTGGGAGCTATCTTAGGGCGCTGTGCTCATAATGTGTCTCTCTTTCTCTCACTGTTTCCTCTTATCCTCTATCTCTGAGAAGCAATGAAACTTCTCCAAGAAAAGGGACATTTCAGCATTCGCAAAAATAGCACAGGTAAAAAGAACAATGTCCCTCTCAGTCTCTCTCTGCTATCTTTGTTCCGCCCGCTCTCTCTTCCATCACTCTCTCTTATGTTGTTTTGGTGTTATGTTGTGTTGCTTTGTTTGGCACATGTTCTACTCAGTAGAAGAATGAAGACTGCTGCAGGAAGAAGTCTGCATTAACATAACAATCCCTCCAGGGACAAGATCTGATTAAAGGCAGGGCATCGCTGCATAACAGAGACATTGCACTCGAGAGCCTCACTCCTTGCCTTTGTACAGGATTTCTAATTGGCTAAAACCAAACACTGCTCAAGCAGACCACTATCTCACAAAAAACAACACCAAATGCATTCTCCTAGTCAACATCTCAACAGACAAAGATTGAGAGTAAAAGAGTCAGTTGTTTTTGTAATAGTCTAACACTTGCTACTACAGCTAAATATGCTAACAGTTATGCTAACAGCTGCTTAGCATCTATACAGACCTGTACAGTAACAGCCAGATATTCACTAGATATTATTACAACTTAAAATACCTATAGATATTCACCATAACAGTCACTACTACATCCAAATGTGCTTACAGTTACTACAACAGCAACTCAAAACAGACACTAACATCAGCAGATATTTAGCAAAACAGTCACTATAACAGCTAAACATGCTAACAGTTGCTACTACAGTTACTTAATCATTTTCTGAAATAAATGACACAAAAAATGTCATTTAAAAGGTAAGAGTTGGACAACAGAAATATATATAATCATATGAAACAATTAAAAATACTGTTCACAAGTACCAGGTTGGTACAATTTTTTATTCTCTTATGCTAACCAAGGCTGAATTTATTTGTTTAAAAATACTGTAAAAACATAACACTTTAAAATATTATTACAATTTAAAATAACTGTTTTCTGTTTAAATATATTTTCAAATGTAATTTATTCCTGTGATGACAAAGATGAATTTGCAGCATTACTCGAGTCTTCAGTGTCACATGATCCTTCAGAAATCCTTCTGTTATCAGTGTTGAAAACAGTTGCTAAATAGTTTTGTGGAAACTGAAATACCTTTTTCAGGATTTTTTGGATGAATAAAGCTCAAAATAACAGCATTTATTTTAAATAAAAAAAAAATTTAACATTGTAAATGTTTTACTGTCCCTTTTCAGCAATTTAAAGGGATAGTTCACCCAAAAATGAAAATGTGATGTTTATCTGCTTACCCCCAGGGCATCCAAGATGTAGGTGACTGTTTCTTCAGTAGAACAAAAACAAAGATTTTTAACTCAAACTTGCAGTCTGTCAGTCATATAATGCCAGTCAATGGGCACAGAATCTTTGAGCGTAAAAAAAACATTCGCACACAAATTCAAATTAAACCCTGCGGCTCGTTACGATACATTGATGCAAGAAACTGAACAGTATTTATATAATTTTCCAACTATATATAATATATATAATAATATAATGTCCAACTCCTCTGAGCTCATCCACAACATCCGTCGCGTGATGCGTCAACGTGCTCTGGCACATAGACGACTATGCGACATTAGTGGCTGTTTCTATGGGCCGCGATACATAAGGATCTGCGTATATATCTATGTATATATATCTATGTTCCAGAGCCGTTGACGCGTCATGCGCCGGATGTTGTGGATGAGCTCAGGAGAGTTGGACATTGCCTATATCAAAGGGTAAAAAAAATTATATAAATATTGTTTAGTTTCTCGCACAGACCGATCTTTTCGTGTCTTAGGGCATCAATGTATCATCACGAGCAGCAGGGTTTAATTTGAATTTGTCTGTGCATGTTTTTTTTACTCTCAAAGATTCTGTGCCCATTGACTGGCATTATATGACTGACAGACTGCAACGGTTTGAGTTAAAAATCTTTGTTTGTGTTCTACTGAAGAAACAAAGTCACCTACATCTTGGATGCCCTGGGGGTAAGCAGATAAACATCACAAATTTTCATTTTTGGGTAAACTATACCTTTAATGCATCCTTGCTGAATAAAAGTATGCAAAAATAAAACTTACTAACCTATAATTAAAAAATAGGTAGATTATATGTAAGCATGACTAGGAAATTTGTCCACTATAACAGGACATTTCTCGTTTTATATGGATGATATTTGCCATAAACAAGACCTATCAACACACAACAAACCTACATCTAAACAAAGTGGGGAAAACACATGAAGTATCCAATCAGACGTCATTATTCATGTTGGAGAAGACTAGAGGACTTTAACTTACCCTGTTAAAGCGCTTGGCCTGGAAGAGGTGTCCGTTCACCCGGTACAGCTTCCTCCATCGTCTAGCTCCACGGCGGTAGATCGACTCTAGGAGAGAGAGGAAATGGTTGTATAGGAGCAGCATGAAGACCCGAGGAATGAAAAAAACGATTCCAACACGGAATGAGGGAAGTGGATTCAAAGAGCAGTGACCGAATAAGGGAGATGGACAGAGGTATGGTTGGTCTTGACCCTGAACGTAGATGGATTTTAACTGCGACTGGATGAAAACATGTCCCACTTTAAAGCCACGGAAGAAAGCTATCAATCCCTCCCTCTCTCTTGCTCTCTTTCGTTGCGTCCCTGTCTCCATCTGACCCACCCTCCTCTTCTCACTCTCTCATTTCTTTTTTCTTGTCGTTCTGTTATTCCCTGCAGCATCATTTTGGTCACATGTCAACTGTCTAATGCAAAAAGTGACAAGCATCTACATTGACCTAAATTGATTTAACTAGAATGAGATTTTGATCTGCTGCCTAGGGGTTTGTCTTTATGTCTCACCACCTTGACAGCACGAACGATGACCTTTTTGGGAGGTTTTTGAGCAGACCTAATTGACCAAAATACTGACTGCACACACTGTAAATATTATTACCCTAAATATTATAATAAATTAGGATTTATGTGTCCAAAATAGAGCATTGAAATAGTATGCCAAGGTTCTCATGTCAGTCTGAACCTATATGACTTTCTGTGGAACAAGATATTATGAACAATGTTTTTGTCACAATGAAAGTCAATGGGGTCCAAAACAATATTGTATGGACACTTTTCAGTCTTTTTGACAAAAGTCATGCAGGTTTAGAACTACATGAGAGCAAATGATGACACAATTTTCATTATCCCTATACGTTAAGTATCACCTTAAAAAAATAACTTTGCTGATTTTCAACCAGCTTTGCATTGTTACTATGTCGGTATTATAAGTAAATGTGCATTATTTTCCTGTGTCACCTTCACCAAGATATCCCAATGTTAAATAAATAATGTTATGTAAACTCTTTTGAAAGAGTCAGACAAACATTGTCCTCACTGGTGACCCACAGGTACCTCAGGTAGCCCTATTTCTCTCTGTTAGTATACTCTTATCTAATGTTCCAGTTAAGATGGCAGACCATCGTCATTTTCGAGCACAAGGGAGAGGCTGAGAATTGTGCTCGAGCTCTGGAGATTTGCTGTGTCTGCTGCTGTTTCATGTTTCTGCCCTCAACTGCAGCTCAGTTACGTAAAACCGATAAATATTGAAATATTGTCGAAACTTTCAAGTGTCAGCCACTAATGAGCACCGGAGGAGATTCAAAGGCCTGGGATGCTTGTGTGTATGAGAGAGAGAGAGAGATCCAAGCAAAAAGAGAAACTGAAAGTCTGCATTAAGCCTTCAAAAACTAATGTGTGGCATAAAGTAGTGCTTGAAAATTAAAACATATCTCCAATAATAATAAACATTCAGCTTTGGAGTGTACTAAACCTAAAATGTAAGCATAAAACAACACTCATCACATATACACACACACACTAGGGGTGGGACAATAAATCGATATGGCGATATATCGCAATTCTTCTCCATGCGATTCGAGAATCGATATCTGGCAGCAAATATCGATATTTTAATTAATTGTAATAAATATTAAATGTAATACAATAAGGTGCTCTAAATAGATTTCCCTGTTAACAGCGTCTAAAAATGTGTGGAAATCGTGGCCGCGCCATTTCCAGGGCTCTGACTCTGAGCAAGTTCCATGAACCGCGTTCTCATGAAGATGGGGAAGTACGAGGAACCGCTCGGATCGCAGGTGGATTTCCCTCACTATATGAGTGAGAGAGAGCGCCGCCGGTGCATCCAGTTTTATGTGAACAACACTGGATGCTCTCCCTCTCTCTCAGATATTACAAGTGCGCATTATGCAGTGTGAACAGTGGGCACCGACCGGCAGAAACATAAATCTGCACGAAAGGATGAAACAAAACCTTGTCAGAGCCACAATGCAGCGCAGAAGTGTGCAGTGTGTGTGCTTGCTGCGCATCTACATTTTAAATAACTAACCTGAGCATGAAAAAGACACGATGTGAACGGCTACTATTTCATGTGGGGCTCCGTTTTTATGATGAGAGGAGTAGAAATGTTGAGAAACCACTCAAGGTACATTTTAAAATGTACCAGGTTTCTATCTATCTATCTATCTATCTATCTATCTAGTTTTTGTTTTCTGTTTGATAAGCAGTTAAATGTGTTTTTTACACACAGAGAAAAATAAAAGTGTATGCTTTTAATAAGTCCAAGAATAAAATGATTAATTTAGCCTACTCAACATGTTAAAATTGATTTACAGAACTTTTTTTGCTGTTTTCTAAAAGTTTGGACTTTAATAAAGAAAGACAACTTGCACTTAACCTTTTCACAGGCATTCTATTTAGACAGATATCATGATGTATCATTACAGGATTTTCTAGAAATATATTGATTATTGCAGAATCGCTGTATCGTGATATCATCGTTATCGTGAGCCATGTATCGTGATTATATCGTATCGTGTATGTAGACCACAGGCATCCAACAAAGGTCTTCGGCCTTGTCCCTGACGGACAGAGATTTATACAGTTTATCTGAATCTTTTGACGATGTTATGAACTGTAGATGATGAGATTTGCAAAGCCTTTGCAATTTGACGTTGAGGAACTTTGTTTTTAAAGTATTCCACAATCTTTTTATGCACTCTTTCACAGATTGGAGAGCCTCTGCCCATCTTTACTTCTGAGAGACTCAGCCTCTCTAAGACATCTCTTTTACAGCTTATCATGTTACAGACCTGATGTCGATGTTCTCCCAGCTGAATCTTTTCAAAATGTCTTACTTTTTCAGACCTTTGTTGCCCCAGTGCCAACTTTTGAGACCTGCAGCAGGCATCAAATTTGAAATGAGCTCATTTAGTGGATAAAAGTGTAAAATCTCTCCGTTTAAACATTTGTTATGTTCTCTATGTTCTATTGTGAAAAAAAAATATTGGCACATGTGATTTGAAAGTCTTTTAGTTTTCATTTTATAAAAAAAAAAAAAAAAAACGTCCCAACATTTCCGGAATACGGGTTATAACTTAATTATAGTTTTGTCTGCATATAAAATTACAAATGTCATTTTTGGAAGTGACATGCCAAGTTATAGGTACAATAAAATACTCAAATGTCCATCAGTATTAGAGCCCGACCGATATATACCACCTTGCATAACATCACCTTGATGTTAGTTTTCACGTGCAAAATGTTTAATGCATTCAATCATAACAAAGATCACTAACATTTAAAATGAAGTGATTGGTAAGATTTTCTCTTATTCTCACCAAGGCTGCATTTATTTTATCAAAAAATACATTAATATTGTGAAATATTTTCTGCTGTAATATATGTTGAAATATAATTTATTCCTGTGATGACAAAGCAAATTTCTTCTTATGATTATCAATGCTGAAAACAGTTGTGCTGCTTAATATTTGTCATACAATCATCATACAATTAAATTAATTTTTAAAATACTTTTTTACTGACCCTACATTTTTGAATGGTAAAGTACATATTGTATCATATTACAGATCTTAAATATAATAGCAATAACACCCTGTTAACTTGTAGAGTAAGACTTTACTTTACTTCATTAAAAGTGGACTTAAGTAAAAAAAAAAAATGCTACAGAAACACATAGCATGGCACATTTAAAATGTATATATTTCTTAGCTGATTTTCTCCAACAAATGTTTGAAACAGCCAGACTCTACCTTGTACTCTACCTTCTTCCAGCAAACAAAACAATTCACAATGTTCCTCTCCTTCAACAAAGCAGTGACAGACCTCAACAAACTACAAACGATCATCCCCCTCACAGAGCACAGCACTGCTGCAACTCAAGAACAGCTGCTCAGGAAACATCTACATGTTAGCTATCATAATCATCCAGATGGCCACAGAAACACCTGTTCTTCGACCTGTATATGTCTGAAGCCCAGCTCGACATCTTGGCTCAGAAACTGGCCACACAACATTGCTTTATTTCTGAAAGTCAGAGATGAAATCATGTATTTTGTTATGATCTACCCAGTAAAGTCTTTCCTCTCAATTCCACAATTGCCGCAGTTGGAAATGGCCACATACAATCCTATAAAACCAAAGCAACAGTAAACGTGAACATGGCTCTGACTTGCACTGGAAAACTTAGCAGGGTTGCCACATCTTTCATGACATGTTAGTGATTTTGAGTCACAATGATGCATTCAAGTGATTCACTCATGAAGGAACTGCTTTTAAAGCCTCTTTCCCGCTTGAGTGGAGTGGAGCTGATACAAATCGCCTGGAAATGGCCTGGTTGAGGGTGCGGCAGGCACAAATTCAATTTTTCCATCATCGCCATGGCAACAAACACTCTCTCCTGTGCCACGTGTGGCAGATGCCAACCGTTCTGGTGGACGAGGATCCGGCCGTGAGAGTCGACACTCAGACAGACACACTACATGCAATAATAAACTGAACATCCAGCAATTTCTACAACAAAAACAAAGCGGTTTGCCAAATTTTGTGCAACAAAATGCATCACTGAAAACACCGTGAAGTGCAAAGACAGGCATCATAGGAGGAACATCAAAAATAAGAAGTAGAAGCTCTAGTTTTAAAACTAGACGCATCTCTGAGCTCCATTAAATCTAACCAGTGTCTGTTATATAAGCAGGTTGGGTTCATAGATATTTGCATCATAAGTGCACATTTTTTCATTCACCGTAGCTTTAACTGGTAAAGCATGCCGCTAACAATGCCAAGGTCATCGTTCGAGTTGCAGAGAACACATAAATCGACAAGGTTTGCCTTGAAAGCCGCTTGGGATAAAAGCATCTGCCAGATACAGAAATAATTCTCCAGTAGAATGTGATGGAAAAACACAAAAGCTGTATAGCTGATCTTGCTCTCTTCTCTTTCTGTACAAAAATACCCGGATCTACACACTTCTCCTCAAGTCTGAAAGTGTTTGATCTTGCAAAACATTCGCAGGCCTCAGACATCGTCAAATCGTCAAAAAAAAAACACTCGACGACTGTTCTGAATAAACTGCATTATTGCAAACCGAACATACTATAGTACCAACAGTTTATTGACCAAAAGTCAACAAAAAATGTCATCAAATGTATTATTCATTTTTATTTATACTATGATAAACTGCTTTTTGCCAATATGCTAAATTGTTGATATGACACAACCGACAATTTTTCAAATTTATAAATAATTTCAGAAGTGCAAATATTGAGGTAAATAATGTATAAGTATTTGCAAAATAATAAAGTAACATAAGTTTAAAGCTACATATACAGTGTGTGTGTGTGTGTGTGTGTGTGTGTATATACATATACATACTGTATATAGCTGTAAATATCTGTTACTTGCATATACTGTACATACATATACAATGAGTAATTTTATTTCAGCACAATATAGTATTTAGTATATAATATAGTTATCAATATCACAATTAAAACTAGCTTAAAGAGACTCACCGATTTCAGCAATTAAATAACAATAAGAAACTAAATAAAAGCAATAAGACAAAAAAACAGTAGAACAAATAAATAAAAAACTGCAAGCATTGTATAAAATAATCAAATGTATAAAACACTGCATATTAATCACTGTGTAAATTAAATATATATTTCTTCTTATTAAAGTTATAAAAGTGATTTAGTCAAGAGCAGTGAGAGATTTTCTCTCTTTTGTTGTTTGATTAACATGAATGACGGACAGCAGGAATATTAGACTGCTGTCACTTTAAGAGTTGCCTGGATCAATATACTGTAACACATGTGTTTTCTTTCTCAGCTGTTTGCTTTCACTTAAGACCTAAATTGCTATGTTTAAGGATGCTTGCAAAGACAAGCATTTTGACATATACAAAGGTGTGTATTTAACCGTTCAAAGCCTATAAAGCAGCAAAACAACTGTTCAATACTCCCGCGCTCTATAAACGCCATCTTCACATGTGTGCACCTCTCTGACAGCACTCTGAAACAGTCTCAGCACGCACATTTAGCGAGTTCTCTTTCGCTGCTGATTGCGTTTTAATGGCTTAAAAGCACTTGTTATTAAATGGCAATGCTTAAATAATGTGTGATGATACGTTTTCGTGAACCCGTAGCACAGCAATGTAACCGCGATAGAAACGATAGTACAAAATCTATACCGGTTGACAAAGATTTCTACCGGTTAATGGTCCCTGATAAAAAAAAAAACAATAGAAGCCCAATAGAAACCATCACAGAAATTCCAAAGGTTTCCATTAAAATACCATTATAAACCATTAGCTTTTCCAAGTAAAACCATTACAAAATTCATTTTTGTAGTGTGTTTTGGGCATTTTTCCAATATGATTTAACATCCCACCAATAGAATCCATCACATACCAGTAGACACCACTATAGTTTCCATTAAAACAATACAATTCCCATTATAACCATTACATTTTCTATTGTGTTTTGGGCAGGGTTCTATTGTTTTTTTCAGCAGGGGTGTATCACCCACTCATATATACACATACATATTGGCAAGAAAATAAACTTCTTTATTAACAACTGATTTATTTATTTCAGAGTTAAGAAACTATAAATGATTTCCCTCTTTCTGGAGAGCTGTTGTTTTTCTCTGTTCATTTTTTTGTTCTCATGACTGAAGAACACCAGATGATGTTGATGTCACTACACACAATTACACAGCAATACTTTTGCTTTATATGTCCATGTGTGTGTGAGAAAGTGAGGGGCTAATTAAAAAGAGAAAGCCGAGGTGTTTAGTGCTGTCATCGCTGAGATCTATCTCTAATCTTATTAAATTCAACCCTACAGGGCGAGGACCAACAGAAATCACACTGTGCTGTTGCTATAGTTACCCTGCACTATTTTTGTCATTATTTCTAACATTTGACCGCAGAGAGAGAGAGAGAGAGAGAGAGAGAGAGAGAGAGAGAAAAGAGAGAGAAGAGAGAGAGAGTACTCTATGTCCACAACCAGCATCTTTCAGGCAGTAGACATCATGTGACCATTTCAGCTGCGCATTTACTTAAATAAATATTTCACAGATTTTACTTTTTGTCAAGCTATTGTATGGCTTCTGACAACTTAAATATAGTGCACAAGACCTCTTTTAAGGCTCCAATATATAGCAAAGTTGAATAATGGGTTGAAATGTAAAAACTGGTTTGATGTCATTTCAAAGAAAATCAGTATATCAGGGTCTTAATAGCAGGGTGACCAGACTTCCCCATTTTTCGAAGACAGTCCCGGTTTTTGGTGTCCTGTCCCCGACTGGATATCCCCAGAAACGTCCCCACTTTACAGCAAATTCAAAACAACCCACAAATACCAGTAAAAGCCCGACCAATATAGCCAGCTTGGAATTGTAAGATCGTGATTATTTTCACCAGCAGAGGGCACTGCGACTCCTGCTAGCTATCCGCTTGTTAAGTCGTAACGTAAGGAACGCCGTTTCCGGGTCTAGCCTTCCACTCATTTCAATTGAGAATACCATCTCGACAGTCGTTTATGAGCACTATTTATTCACATACACATTTAAACTAAACTTTAAATAAACTTACAGTGTACAGTCTCTTTGCTCACAGCATCACAGATACGAATATTTTAAAGATTTATAAAAGATGAATCACTATCTAATTAGCACTGTTTGTTGTTTTCCTGTGGTACTAGATCGTTTGTACCCGGAAGAGGTGATGCAACCGGATACTGATTACTTGATTGTGTGCCAAAAAAAAAACTTGATTGTGCGCAACTACTTTAGCCATGAAGAACTTGGACGAGAACAGAGCGCTATTATCATCATTTATAAAAAGAGAGACTGTTATTGGTTTCAAGGTAGTTACATACTAGCTATACTTGTTGACAACAAAAGGTTATAAGGCATAATAAGGTTGCGGGATTGTTTTGCACAAAATAAGCATTCCTGAAACTTCCGTCATCACAACTTCAAAATTATAAGTACATTTTAAATAATAAGCCTGATTAGGGATAGAAAAGATCTGTTTCCAAAAAGCATGAACGTAAAATTTTAAACATTTTTAATTACTGTACTCACAGTTTGTGAAAATGTTGGCACTTACTCTACATACAATATGACAGTTTAGTAAGGAAAATGACTGTGATCTTTTGCACTTGTGAATGACTAATAACCGTGCTCTCATTTTCCAACCCTGCTGTCCTTAATTGCCCCTGGTCTCTTTAACGACTGCACTTAACCGGTGACACCAACTGCTCAGTCAGAGCTCGCTCGTGAACCTACACACGTCATTATAAATCTGCCCTTGCTCCAGTGGATGGAGGGCGACGCTGCACCCGAGGGTATAAGCAGGACTGGAATAGAGTCTACGCTGGCATTCTCCACACCGAACTGAATTAGCACAGCTGAGATGTGATCACATGACGCTACTTAGACAAGTCAGTTGTTATCAGTCATCATTGTGACCGCAGACACACACACGTTGCACTTAACATATTCATTTGACCTTGTTAATCAGAGCTGGAATCATGCCAGATCGTTCTTTACTCAATCACACAGTCATCTTTCATCTGTGATGTCAGAAGACAGATGACAGGCGTCATGTGACTGCCGTACAGATCATATGTTCTCTGATTATGACTATAATGAGAAGGACAGGTGTTACAAACAGCATGACAAGAAAAATCTATTGTAAATAAGGGTTGTTCTTTTGAATTTTCTATGAAATAAATAAAAAAATATATAATATATGAAATGGTTTTCAACTTAACAATAAGTAATGATGATAATAAATGTTTCCTAAACACCAAATAAGCATATTAAATGATTTCTGAAGGATTATTTGACACTGGAGACTGGAGTAATGATGCTGAAAATTCAGCTTTGCCATCACAATAATAAACTACAATTAAAATAAATACATTTATATAAAAAAATTGTAATTTTAACTTGTAATATATTTAATAATAATAATATTTCATAATTTTTTGATGAAAGACATGCGGTTGTCGATAGACATGCGGATGAGGCGGTTTCTTTAAAAAAAAAATCTTACTGACGCCAAATACTTGAATGGTAGTGTTCATATACAATTTAAGTACAAGTAAATATATGAACGATTATGAGATTTTTCTTTTAAATGAGCATTTTTATCAGGCTCTTATGAAAATAACATTGGACATTTTTGAAAATAAGGCATTCAGTAACTGGCTACTAACCTTTTCACAGCCATTAATGTGAAATTACTGATCCTAAACATAAAAATGCTATTTTAAAAGAAAAAAATCTCAGGCATATCATTAGAGCTTTTTCATTAGAGTTTTTGCATCTCAAGATTAAGTGTCAGAACTCTCAGAATAAAGTCTAATACCTCTGCTGTATAATAAGCAAACTTAACAATTATTCTGTGCATCTTTAACACTAATGACAATAATGCATCAGAGAACTTTCCAAGACACTTGTGAACGTTTCACTTGATGAAATACGAGACAAATGTGCCATTAATGGTAGGCTAAGTTAAAAAGAATTGATGCAGCTCCAGTGAAACTGCAGGTATCATGGCAGTGATCCAGATCTCTGACCTTAAATTGAACAATGGATTTGGAGCCGGAGAGTCTGCACTGGATTGCATTGAATATCTGCTTCTGGATATGAAAAGAGTAAGAACTCTTATATTACAAGTTATGGAATAATCAAATTGCATCTACACATCAGAACCCATCTCACGTTCGTAGATAAACAACATGAAAAGAAGACAGGATTAAATTTAATTTGCAGCTAAATTCGTTATCTAAATCTAGTTGACTGTCTTCTCTTCTTTGTTGATCTCTGCTGAATCCACAATGAGACTGTTACTATGTCCCAAAACCCAGTCATGTCATAGGCAATTTTCTGTTGCAAAGGTTGTTCCTAATATCACCAACTTACTGTATATAGCACATATATAAATATATTTTTTTGTTTAATAAAAAATTCAAAAGAACAGCATTTGTTTAAAATATATTTTTTGGTAACAATGTAAAAATAAAAGCTATTGGTGGTAATTACATGTATACATGTGTGTGTGTGTGTGTGTGTGTGTGTGTGTGTGTGTGTGTGTACTGCATATATATTTAGTTCTGTAGCTAATTCTGGGCCAGTTTTGACTGTCCATTGCCCTGATTAAATAAAGAATTAAATAAAAAATAAAAAAATGTATGTGTATGTTTATGTATAGGTAACAAACAAAGCAAGGGTAATGTTGGCTTGCATATACATTTACACAGTATGTCACACATTACTGAAATGAATAAATTAACCAGTTGAAAATAACTCACTTATTTTACCAAAAAACTTTGTGCTAAGACTTCTAAATTAAATTAATAATAATTTTTTTACTTGTTTTCCAGCGTAAATATTTAAAAGATCCTTTAACAAAGATGAATTTAATTTATAAGCAATGCTGCATTAGAAATTAAGACTTTTTTCAAAGACTGTATATTACATATGAATTAATTTTGTCACTGCACTGGGAGATTTTTTTTCACTTGTCTGCAGTAGAAATACGTTTAAAACAAGTGGAGGAAAAAAATCTGCCAGTGCATTAAGGCAAAAAACACTCATATTAAAGATGCATTCTCTGCAAACAAAACATAATATATTACCCAGTCTCGCTTCTCAAGTCAATTAATTTTTTTTCAGAGATTTTAAGACATTTCAACTGGAAAATAAGACAAAATACTGCAGATCTTTTGCAGTGTAGATCAGCTTACAAGATTATCGCATCACCTCCCATGCGATTTGCTGCATATGTAGTGCATTCCAAATCATTTCAAATTAATCACTTGTGAGGTTTCATTTTAGTTAGGCAGCCAGGCAGTTTTGCAACCGAGGAAAAACAAATGTTAAAAACTGTTATTTAAATTTCCATTTCACGTCCGTCTCCCCCTGCTAAGATAAGTGCTGTGGATACCTCCTTCGACAGTCGGAGAGCACACCAGTGTTGCGTCACCCCACATTCTTCCTCCACCTCCTCCTCCGGTCAGAGGAACCACAACGAGGGATCTAAACGGCACGAGAGGTAGAGTTGCACCGAACGAGTCCTGGATAGACATGCAGAAGCCCGCCATGGCGTGCCACGTTGACCCTAGAAAGCTCCAGCCAGGACTGAACGTCCTCCGTGAGGGTCTTTGTCTGGTGAGCGTGTAAAAACAGGAGGCTCCGAGAGCAGGACCAGTTAAAATAGGTTTGACTCACTTCCACACATTGTTTTTTGGGCTTGCAGGAAGATGATAAAGGGGGCTTTCCTTTGCTGGGCTGAGGGGGTGTAGGATCAAAGCATGCAGTGGGATTGGAGCTGAATGAACAACTGGGACTGAAGCATGCGACTGGATCGCAGCAGGAGAACAACATTTCAGCGCTCTCTGTAAAAGAGCTCTTATATTCGGCCACCGAGACCTGAACATGAACAACGAAACACTGACTCCTCTGTTCTTGACCAATTCAGAATCACTCTTCTCAGAGAGGCTTTACAGCTAAAATAAAGTTTTCATCAGTGTTTTGTCTGGTTTTTAAATCACATTTTATTGAAAAACTTTCAAACTAAATACATTAATTAGAAATATACTGCAAAATTATACATTTAATTATAAATTACATGTTAACTGTAAAATTAACTGAAAAGATGAACCAATAAGTAAATATGTACATTAAATGTAAAATAAATAGTCTTTGGATAAAAGTGTTTGCCAAATGCATAAATAGAAAAGGATGTAATGTAAAATGAAAATGTCTATTAAAGGGATAATTCAACCAAAAATGTAAACTCTGTCATCATTTACTTACTCTCATGTTGTTTCAAACCTGTATGACTTTCTTTTTTCTGTGGTACATAAAAAAATATATTTTAAAAAAAATTGGTACCCAAGCAGTTTTGGTTCCCATTGACTTCCAATGTGCAGACAAAAAATACAGTGGTAGTCAATCAGCAGCAAAATTGGTTTGTTATCAACTTTCTTCAAAATATCTTCTTTTGTGATATTCATATTTTTATGTATGTTAGTTAGTTACAGTTAATTTAGTTTTCTTACCTGGAAAATTGTTCCTTGTTTTGAGCAAAAACCTAAATAAATTTAGTTAAGATTTATGTTTAAAACAGGAAAACTTACTTGCCAATGAGGTTAAAAAAATACTTAATTCAGTTCAATTCAATATATTATAAATAAATATTTGAGTGAGTGAGTGAGTGAGTGAGTGAGTGAGTGAGTGAGTGAGTGAATAAATGATCAAATTGCAATAAGGACATAATTAGTTTTTAATCAACAAAAACAAAATGTTTGCAACCCTGGAAGTATTTGCATAAACATGCCATCGACAAATAAATCCAGAAACAAATGTAAAATCTCTAACAGCATGTGAAGTCAGTTATTAACTAAATCTGGTAACAGTTACACCCACCACTTTAGAGCTTCCTGAGAAGATCAGGACTTAAGATGACCTTTACTTGACTTATAGCGCCCTCAAGTAAAACAATCTAAAGTGGCCATATCATGGAAAACAGGAATTTTGCTACTGTACTGAATATGGTGCAAGAAACCCTGACTAACATTATTAGTGGGATTTAGAAGAAAAACAATGCTATAAAAGTGTAAAAATTATATTTTAGCATATAATGGGACAATAGCAGCTGAGAAAATGACAAAGAGCGTGTTAGCGGTCGCCCACCGAGAGGAGATGCTAATTTCAGCAGCAGACATTAACGTATTGTGTTAATTGACAGGGAGGAGTTTCATAAACCCCTGCAAGGCAAATAACATTACTGTGAATAGGCTGCTTTGAAGTTTGTACTTAAATGCAAAGGAAGTTAATTTATCAGCCATGTCATAATCTAGAATATTAGACAAAATTTGATTACTTTTGGAGCAAGTGTGTGGCACAAGACTTCCAATTCACCCCAAACACACACGTCTCTAATTCCTGTAGAGCGCACTAAGTATGCAATCATATTATCTTAAAGCTGTTTTAAAGTCTCCCACAATGTCACAGCAATCAGATCACAACACATTTTCGCTCATACGCTTCCTCTTTGACTGCTGCCACATTTTGCTGTGATGTAACCCTTCTGATCTGCTCTCGCGTGGGACGGGAGTGTATCTGTACATTTCACACAGAGTGTGTGGGTTTAGCTGGACCAAAGCCAAACACACACACACACACACACACACACACACACACACACACACACAGCTTCACTGTAGACAATCAGTGAATCAAGCCTTAAAGAACATTGTGACAACTGGCACCTACACTGCATACAGTATTTGCATAAACATAATACAGCATATTTAACTCTGTGCGCAACAACACATAGAATAGATAAAAAAAAAGATATGAGATAAACTCTTTCAAACACTTAAAACTACTCAAATGCTGACTAATTAAATCCCACTTAAATCAGTTATTACAATACCATGTAAATGATGATGATAAAGAAAAAGGGGATAAAAAAGAGAAAGGGAAAAAAATATTTAGGATATGAATCAATAAACCAGAACTATTTTATGTGTACAGTTTTGTACAAACACCAGTCGAGAATGAATCACAGTTTCTGAGCTATTTAGGGTCACAATGTGTCTGCAAAGCCTCAAGCAAACATACACACTGTATAACACAAAGACTCATAGATCTATCTATCATATCACTTTTCATCTGTCACCCTTGTCTTTCTCTGAAATTTCATATTTCATCCTTTTCTTTCCCTGAAACTTCTTTGAACCTTTGTGATGCTTTATGAAATGCTGTGGGAGTTACGTAGACGGTTATCTTGTGTCTGTGTGTCAGACCAGTCACGAGTCCAAAATAACAGACTTCAGCAACAGTCTTCATAACTGCCTAGCTTATATTTCACCTTATGGGGGGAAATCTCTCTTAGGAAACACTTTTTGTGACTCCTGAAATTTTTGCTCATAGAAGAGCCTAAAAACATTTGACATCAGAGTGGCAGCCTTTTCTTCAAGCTCATCAGAGTTATCCGGGATGAAACGGCAGAGCTTGCGGGTAGCTCTTTGATTTTAGTCGCCCTCTCCTTCACTGGTCTGCCAATCTCTTTCTTGTTCTCGTATGCATGAAATGAACACATATTCTGTGTTCATTTCAATTCAAAATTATGTTTTGTCAGAGCCTTTACACAAAGTCACTTCAAAAAACATTATGACCTTGACCTTAAGTATTATGTTGTAGTGCGTGAATTTTCTTCAGCTACAAATGCAAATGACACCTCAAATCATTTTAATGACTGATTTGTACAAAATTAGATTTCAAATAAATGCTGTTCTATTAAACTTTCTATTCATCAAAAGATCCTGAAAAAACTTTATCACGGCTTCCTCAAAAATATTAAGGGATAGATTCCAAAAATTAAATCTAGTCATCGTTTTCTCACTCTCACATTGTTCCACCTGTACGAGTTTCTTTCATAAAAGAAGATATTTTGAAGAATGTTGGTAACCAAACTGGTTAGCCACTGACTTCCATAGTAAGGAAAAATAATATGGAAGTCAATGGCTACCAACACCTGTTTACCAACATTCTTCAAAATATCTTCTTTTGTGAAAAGAAAGAAAAAGGTTTGGAAAAATGTTCCATTTTGGGGGGAAACAGGTTAATCATTATATTTGAAGTGATTTGTTTTGCTTGTATATGGTATATAGAACAAAACTGCAGACAGACACATAACACGGCAGCTTTTATAACCAAGCAGCCTCAGTCAATCATGTGCATTGACAGACTGAACACCAACTTTTCAGATCATTTTTATACATCTGTCCATAGCAAATAAAACCACTAAAACCACTGGCGTTTAAACACCTCAGCAACCACACATCAAAACTATAACAACCACCCTAGCATTGCGGCGTCACGGTTTGCATGGGCAAGTAAACTGTGGTTAAGTGCTGCATTCAAGAGTATAAGAGTGATGGCTTATGGTTTTCTAATTACTAACCTTAAGCTTTAACCACTACAGTACACAACCCTTAGCAGTCTTTTCTAAACACAATGCGCTAAGCTTCCAGCACACACTAACAATTCTGTCAGCGTCATTTTGCTTTGAAACAAAAACAGACAGCACACAGAGCCCTGAGGAACTATTATTGAGCTATGTGCTAAAAATAGACATCAAATCCATACATTTTAACGCAAAGGATCTCCCTCTCAAATGGTGCAAAGGAGGACACGTTACACTGCTATAATGTCAATAGGTCACTATATGTCAATACAGCTTTCAGATTACATAGAATTTGGTGATTAATAAAGGTAAACTCAACCCGAAACACTTATTGAGCTCTCCTAGTGGGAAGAAATGCAAAATGTTTGATGCATTAAATAGATCCTGTCAACCTGAGTGAAAGATCCAAGACCTGAAATTACAAAAATTGATATTGCAGTCATGTAGAAACAGTGTCATTGTTAAAGGTCTGTTACGTCAGTGAAAGCAGACCATGCGCTAACTGAAAACTCTCTGCGAAGATGGACAGTTAAATAAAGGACCAAATGAGAGAGAGAGAGAGAGAGAGAGAGAGACAGAAAGAGGACTGAGAGAGCAAGATAAGAGTGAAAGAACCCTTTCATCCAATATACACAACCATTACAGTACCAATAAAGGGATAGTTTACCCAAAATGGTGTTTCTTTCTGTTTACTCAACCCCATTGCAATCCTGAAAGATTTTCAACACAATACCATTAACAGTAATGTCACCAATCATGTCATTGAAAAAAGAGAGGCTTGGACATTCTGCTAAACATCTCCTTTTTGTTTCACACAGAAACAACATGAGGCAGAACTGTAATTTTTCTGTGAACTATCCCTTTAAGGAACAAAATCCATTATATAAAACTAAACAGTGCAATTATTTCCCATCTCTTTAGCCATACTGTCTTATTTCTTCTTCCACTTGATCTTTTCATCCTATTTTTATCTCTCCGTCACTGTGTATGGTGTACAACGGTACCTTTCACTCGCAGATAGAACAGTAGTGTTAGCAGCATCCCTATATGGGCTGGTGGTGCCTGGATCCACTTCACTGTCCCTCTTCCATTCTTCCTGCCATGCCACTGGAGCTCAGCCCGTGTTTCTGGTCCCCACTGACTCGTTCCCACTCGCTCAGTAGAAAACCATCACACACCCCTCTGTCTCCCTCTGCCTGCATGCACACACATCTGAAAAGCACAGCGGCACTGAGCATGCTCAGTTTAGCTCTACTGGATGTTTAAAGGATTTTTTTTAACTTGTTCCAGTTCTGTTTTCTCTCTCTTCTTGTTTCACGAGGACCCCTGCAGGTTGATGCCCTCACTTGTAAACACTTGTTATAACATGCACCTGCCACAAGAGGGTGGAGCTGACTCTTTGGACTGCATTGGCCTGGTTCTCTGGCTCTGTGGGGATGTGTTGCTATTATTAAACACTGTGCAGCAAGGAGAGTCAGGAAAGGAAAACCGTGCAGGTGAAGCTATATTTTAGGATTCAGAGATTGACGTATAGCAAAGATGAAAAATTATTCATTTTTTTTGTGAGAAATGAGAACGGCCAGGGAACAGTGACTAGTAGGCTGTATGATTATTTAAACGGGAAATATAATAGAACAAAAGCCCAATTGGCACATCAGCAGAAGAACAATTTACCAAAATTTTGGGGTTGGTAAGATTTCTTTCACGTATTGAAAAAATAAAAATGAATCATATTCAGAATGCAAGGATGCATTAAACTGATCAAAAGTGACAGTAAAGACATTTATAATATTACAAAAGATGTATATTTCAAATCAGTGCTGTTCTTTCAAACATTCTATTTATCAAAGAATCCTGAAAAAATGTATCACGGTTTTCACCTGACAATACAAAATAAATATTTCTTGAGCATCAAATCAGCAAATGATTTCTGAAGGACCATGTGACACTGTTGACTAGATATTAGAGCATTAGCTGCTGAAAATGTCAGCTTTGCCATCACAGGATTAAATTGTTTAATAAATAATAATAATATTGTATGGTAGAGGTGGCTGGGGGGATACACATAAGTACATACATAAACAAAAATTTAATAAAAACAATAATAACATGACTTACTCGTGTTTCTTTTTTATTATTATTATAACTGTTACATATATACCATTTTTTTTTATTTTTTATAAAAAAAAAAATTAAGTACATTGTAACATTGTACATAACACTAACATTGTGTTTATTGTGTGTGTTGCACCTTCTGTGCCTCAGCTGCATGAATGTGCCGCAGTGATTTAATATGCTTAGATATGTTGTTTTTTCCACCGTCCGATATTAAAATTAGTTTGACACACTTTGCTTCGAGACAAGAAATTGAATTCTTCCGTCCAGCTGTTGTTAAATTTACATTAATAATTTTTTTTTCTTCCCTTTTTTTTTTTTTTTTTTAGATTTTCTTTTGTATTTTGTTGTAGCTTGAGGTTTGTTTTAAAATACATTTCTGTTTTTGGATAAAATATTGATGGGATTATCCATATAACTTGATTTGGGCCATAAAAAATACAGGAGTTTCGGAGAAATATGGGAGGGGGTGGGAGATGGGTGTGAAATAGTTGTGGTTGAACGTCATGTGACCTCCATACTATTCATGCATGTGACAGTTTTTCCATCTAAACACAATGGGGGCCAGTACCTCGGGAGACTCCAGGGAAAAACGGGAGTGTTGACAGGTATGATCCAAAGCCACATGCCCTATTCATCATGTTCATGTTTTTGCCTGCTTGACAGGACCATACAAATTTGTGTATCTTGTTTTAGAGGAGTTAAAATTTGGTTATTTGAGTACAATTCTCTCATACTGACCACTGGATGTTCAACATGGCACCTCATGGCAAAGAACTCTCTGAGGATTTGAGAATTAGAATTGTTGTTCTCCACAAAGATGTCCAAGGCTATAAGAAGTTCGGTAACTCCGAGCTTTTCCAAGATGGTTTTCACTCGGAACAGGCATTGCAAGGGTCGATCAAAGAAGTTGAGTCCTTGTGCTGTGTGTCAGGTGCAGAAGCTGGCTTGAAAAAACAGACGCATGAGTGCTGCCAGCATTGCTTTAGAGGTTACAGAAGTGGAAGGTCAGCTTGTCAGTGCTCAGACCATACGCCACACACTGCAACAAGTCGCTTTGCATGGCCGTCATCCCAGAAGGAAGCCTCTTCTGAAGCTGGCTCACAAAAAAGCCTGCAAACAGTTTGCTGAAGACAAGCTGGCCAAAAGCATGAATTACTGGAACCATGTCCTGTGGTCTGATGAGTCTAAGGTAAACTTGTTTGACTCAGATGTTGTCCAGCATGTTTGGCGACGCCCTGGTGAGGAGTACCAAGAAAATTGTGCCTTGCCTACAGTCAAGCATGGTGGTGGTAGCATCATGGTCTTGGGCTGCATTAATACTGCTGGTACTGGGGAGCTGCGGTTCATTTAGGGAAACATGGATTCCAACATGTACTGTGACATTCTGAAGCAGAAGATGATGCCCTCCCTTCAGAAACTGTTTTCCAACATAACAACCACCCCAAACGCATAAATTCAGCTTGATAAGCTTAAATGACTTAAACATTTTAAATAAATAAATAAAAATACAAAAATAATTGTAAAAAAAATCTTACCAACACCAAGTTTGCATACCTACTGTTTTTGGTGCAAGCGGCAAATTTGTAGGGGGTTAAAAAATAAATAAATAAATAAAAAGGCAGAAAATTAGCAAAATATGGCCATACTTCATTGCATACATATGCATATGAGAGATCAGAGTTCAACATATTTTCTCCACTGATGATACCTTTGGAACTATAAATCCTGAATATTAGACATCTCTTTCTTTCTCTTAAGTCTCTCTTTAACCTGTTCTTTCTTTCCTCTACAGAACCTTGATTTCTCTCCTTGACTGGCTGATGTTGCAATACTTTGGATGTTGTGAAAGCATTTCCCAAATACCACAATGAGAATGTCTCTCCCTTCCTCCATCTCTCGCTCTCTCTCTCCTCGGGATGGCTGGCTTTATCAGAGTCCAGCCCCACTCAGGAAACTCGGCTTATCTGAGGACTTTCACCTCCACCGCTGCTCCAGCTCAAACAACCAACTTCAGCTTCACCACGCAACATTCCTGCATCCACTTCCTGTCCTTTCAGACGTTAGTTTATTGTCAGTTCACTGAAGCAATTATTGTATTCCACAGTATCTATAAAAAGGAAGACGCGACCTTCAGCATGAGTCAGACATTTAATATGACAAATAGAAATGGCAAGAGTTTGACGCAGATTTGAAAACGATGCCAGGAATTTTTCCAATGAGAAAGAGCACATTATATCCAGTGCCGCCAGCCGTACTTTGTGTGCTGGAGCCAATGCATTTCAGTGTTCAGTGTCTGACAACAAAATTATTTCCCAGTTTAACACTACTTCGGAAAAAAACTCGGCCAGGACTGGACAATGTAAATTGTGACAAATTCAAACTCAATGCACAGCCATTAGGCCTTAATTCAGTTCTGTTTATGTGCCTCTCTACATGGAATCAACCTCTCCGGTCTGTCTGGTCTGGTTTAGCAGTGTGTGCTGAGTGAGCGTGCGTATTTTCATGTAAATAAAGGGGTTAATGGAAGGTCTTGAGAATGGTATGTAGACAGACAGCAGCTAAGGGTTTACAGCTCTAATGGTTTTCCATTACGACCCAGTGATGCATCACTGAAATTAAATTGAATGTGTGTGGATCAATCATTGAGCAGATGAGCTCAAACATCATCTTGTGGTTAAAACAAACATGCATTTGAGCTATTTTTTTCTCTCATTTAAAACAAGGCAAGGGAACAAATACAGTACAAACATGTGGCCTAATGAATAATTAATTACTCAGCACATCAAGTATTAAAATTGGATCATCATTTATGCACCAATTCAAGCAATATTACTTCTGTAATGTTGCAGATTCCAAAAAATGACCAAAATATTTTTTGTATTTATTTATAGCACCACAAATAAAATGGAAAGAAAAAACAATTTTAAAATGTACAAAAAGGTGTTTAAAAACAGAAAATGTTCCTAGGTTGGCATACTAAAATTAAAAAACTCATTGTAGCGTATAAAAGTATGTATAATCTATATGCAAGTTTCAATTGTAATTTATAAAATACACAAATTATATTTGGTGCTGGGCGATATTAAATTAAAACATGATTGGAAAACTCTTTTAGCAGTGGAAGTTTAATACTTAATGGTTTAGAACCATTCAATGGTTGAATGTTCAATAATAATACCACGTTCAATAACAGTCTGAAAGTCAAAACACTCCAAAGGATGATGATGATGTGTCACTGTCTTCCATGTTTTCGCTCTCACGGTCACACTTCCTGTCTGAGTCCGACCACACACTGAATCCTGATACCACAATCATTCTGAGCAGCCTGTCAGATGGATTTATCAAACACATGTGTCTGCGTAATCGAATCGTGACGCCTGACAAATGTTTCATGCTGGTCAAAATGAAGCGAATTGGACAGAGCTGGCATTGAAGAAAATGTGAAGCAAAATCCCATGTTCGCTTTGACTGACAGGATGATCATTCAACAGAACAAATTCATTAATTGACTTATTGTCACGGCCTATTATTATTGAAGTCATCTTTATGCTAGTGTACAACTAAATGTTAACTAAAGTGACCTTTTTAAGTAGCAAATTATGATTCATGCCTGTTGGCTATTTATTTTTTTTAAAAGAGGAACAAACTGATGATACGACCTGCTCAAACCAGTTTCAACAGGAAATACATTAACACAAGAAAGAAAACGGTTCTCAACGGGCCATTTTTATAGGGTATTATTTGAGAACCGTTGACAACAGAACTCTGTTTCTTTGTAGCTTTCTAAATAATCAAGCTCAGAAGATGTCAAATGAGTTGGTACATTTGTAGTGTTGTGCAATTTTTAGTCTTAGATTAATAGTCATCGGGGGATATGAGGAAAACATTATGTGCGTGTTCAATATGTTTGATGCAGCTGAGCAGATGGTGTCTAGGAGCTTCAAACTACCCGTTCACAAACACACACATACACAAGATGACTGAAATATTCTCCTTTTATCCTGGGCACTCCTCCAAATTAAACAGTTTGAAGAGGGGGGAGGAGGTGGTCACTTTAAAAGCTTTTGCGAAGACATCCATCCTCAGACAACAAGTCAATTAGCCTAACAACCGCTCAGAAGGTAAAAAAAAAATGCCAATATGCTGTTTTACACAACTGACTGAGGTCATTTCGAGGTCTGAAATGTGTGAGATGATGAAAAAGTTCAGCCAGATTTAACATGAGAGCATGTAGAAAGAAAGAAAGGTCAGAGGTCAGCATCATACCTGTGCATATGCATCATACACTCTTAAAAATAAAGGTGCTTCAAGATGCCATAGAACAGGGATAGGCAACTTCGGTCCTGGAGGGCCTGTGTCCTGCAGAGTTTAGCTCCAACCCTAATCAAACACACCTGAAGAAGCTAATCAATGAAGTCATAGAAAGTTACAGAGGTGTGTTTGATTAGGGTTGGAGCTAAACTCTGCAGATACCGGCCCTCCAGGACCGAAGTATAGAAGAATCCCTGCCATAGAAGAACCTTTTTGTCTAAATGGTTCCATTAAGAACCTTTAACATCTGAAGAACCTTTCTGTTTCACAAAAGGTTATTTGTGGTGATAGAAGGTTCTATAGCAGTGCTTCCCAAACTGGTCCTGGACGACACCCTGCCCTGCACATTTTGTATGTCTCCCTAATCAGACACACCCACTTTAGTTCTTGCAGTCTCTACTCACGAGCTGATGAGTGGAATCAGGTGTGTTAGATAAAGGAGACATACAAAAGGTGCAGGGCAGGGGGCCTCCAGGACAGGTTTGGGAACCACTGTTCTATAGATTATAAAAAGGTAAGAAAGATATGGTTCTTTAAAAGAAACTTGTACTGAATGGTTCTTTGTGGAACCAACAATGTGATGCATATATATATATATATATATATATATAGTAAACTCCAAAACAGAGGTATATTTGAAAAGGTATGGAATGAAGCGATGATGTCACGGAACATGGAACAGCCTGACTGTCTCTTCTCGTTATGACATCATCATATAGGCAGTATGATGAGATTCAATTGGATTGTAACAGAAAACAGCTTTTATCTGTGTCAGAGAGAGAAAGATGACACACTTTTAAAGGATCGTTTTAACGAGAGGGGCTGGATGTGCAGAGGAAGGGTGGTGGAACAGTTTGTGTCAGTGATTTAAAAAAAGAGGATTAACTGCAGGGCAACTTCCACCAGAGACTGAGGCAATATAAAATACGGAGCAATGCCTTATGAGAGATTACGAACACGCTGCACACTCACTTAACTTTTACTTGCGACTTCAACGCAGCATAAAGTCAAGAAAGCTGATGTCAGCCATTCAGGCACAGTAATCCTACAGAGATTACGGATCCCCTTGAAATCTTTAAATATCCAACTGTGGGACACTAATCCAGAGGTTCAGTTCTCGGACATGAAAAAGAAAGCTGACATGCCGATCTTTAAAGAGCATTATGCAATCACCAATATGATTATTTATCTTTTTTTTATTCTCAAATACAACAAACAAAAAGCCTATCTAGAGTATGAGGTAGCATCTACTGTAAATACTTTATTTGTAATCTGACTACAGCACACTGTCCTATGAATAAACAATGGCTTCTATCACGATTGTGGATTTCATCATGTGAAACACTGGGACAAATCACTTCCTGTCCCAGAAAGGGCTTTTTGTCTCTTTGTGGATGCTGCTGTATCAGAAATCACTGCTACTAACCTTTCCTGGAGGATCAGAAGAGTGTGGGGTCTTTGCTCATATATAACAATTAACTACAGAAATCCAATACTAATTCTACAACACAACACAAACTCCCATTTCTCAAACAAGGTGGGTGCTTGAAACTGTTATTCCTACAGTTATAAACTACATAGTGATAGTATAAGCTAGGATGAAAACTCAATTTGCTCCTGGATACGTTTTAGGCCATATTCATTACCCTGAGATTCTAATTTAGTAAAGAATTTCTAAATAGTGGTGGGGCTAGAGAAAAAGTTAGCGGGAAAGTAAACATCTATAAACTACTAACCCAGGTGATGTTCCTTGCTTGTTGTGTTGCTTTGGATAAGAGCATCTGCTAATTTATTAAATGTAAATGTATTCTATTCATTCTTTTCTCATAGGGGGTCAAATATTGCTATGATTGCTCATCAGTCTTTTTGTTTATTTGCATATTTCCATTGAGAGCTACTGAATATGGATTGGAGAGCTCATGGTGGTGTGTAGCTCTGAGCGGTGATGAACGCACTGCACCGTCTGCTCTTCAGGTGAACGCTCCATATTTACACACTCAGACAATGACAACATAATAACCAAGGCGCTCTGCTCTCTTACTAAACTTCTCTCTCATCTTCA
This sequence comes from Ptychobarbus kaznakovi, assembly GCA_027422405.1. Lineage (NCBI taxonomy): Eukaryota > Metazoa > Chordata > Actinopteri > Cypriniformes > Cyprinidae > Ptychobarbus > Ptychobarbus kaznakovi. The sequence continues at coordinate 17,739,618 of CM049810.1, read as the reverse complement.
CCGTTTTCTCTTTTCTACCATCCGCTCATGCCAATTTCACTGTCTTTCTCATACTCCTTACCTTCTTGTCTCCTTCCTGTCCAAAACTAAAGTGGGCTGCCCATCATTCTGATTGCAATATTGTGTCTTCCAATTACATACTATATATCCTGCCATGTATCATTTCAGAGAGAAACTCGTTAGGACATCAGTGGCATGCAGTGGAAAGAAAAAAATAAAACATAAATTCATGATTTTCCAGGTTAAGTTTTGGATTTCCAAGTTTAAAAGTTTTAAAGTCATTATGTACAACAATAATTACCTTTTATTATCAAGAAGAATACTTATTACATAAATAATTTTATGTAATAAGTAAATCATTATTAGAAGTTATAAGTATATATATACATATGAGTGTTTAATTTATTAAATATACTACGGATAGATGGACAGACTGACAGACGAATAGATGGATAGATAAAAAGTAAATATAAATTACATTTACAATAAATAATTATTAAAACCAAGTTAACTATCTGCAAACAAATATTATTTACTGGTGTCACTATTTGACAGTTATTCTAGAAGAAAATATTAAATTATGTTTGATCTCATATTCAAATATATTTTATTAAAATAAATATAATAAAATATTATTAGTTTTCTTTCTGCGCCGTAAATTATTTTATTTTCCAGATTTGTTGAGGAGGCACTGCCTTCCCCTCCACTTCAGTCAAAATGCACTTGTCAGGACTCAGGAAACCCTTTCCACCCATCCCTGCAGTCATGCTCGGAGCAGATTTCGTGACAATGACAGCTGGTTCCTTCATGCATGATGACAGACAAACAGCTCAGTTTGAAGACAGCCAATCAGAGCTGTAGATGCAATCACATGAACACATATATACAAACACCCTGTAAATACCCTGTACAACCTGTTTGCACATTCTTCTTGCACATTCCTGCTTATATTATTATTTATTAAGTCTACAGTCCTGCACATTTTATTTCATTTTTTTTTTACTTTTGTACATTTTTTTTCCATACTGCATATTTATGTATATTCTCTTGTGTTGTATTCCATATAATTGCACTGTCCATGGAGCGGACATGACTTACATTTCACTGCTGGTTATATTCTGTATAATTGTGTATATGTGACGAATAAAAATCTTCAATCTTGAATCCTCCATGTTCTCAACTTTTACCCAGCACACAGATCCTCTTATTTTTCTCACGAAAATCCGAAGTGTTTATGTGTGTGTGTATGTGCTTCCTTGCTGTACAACATCTCTATAGGACATTGTGTAGTCAAGGTCAGCAGCAGTGTAAAAGGACGGAGGGTCTAATAGATTCATTGACAGAACCAATCCTGAGACGGCCACATCAATATGAAGGCAAAAAAACGAATCGATGGCAAATAATCAGCAATCCGGTAGTTTCACCCCATAGGAAATCATCTCTACATATGATAGAAAATCAAATCTGTTAATGTTTAGTTCATAAGCATGAAGGGACATAAACAGCAGGCCTGCAGGCTCTGAATTTAGTCTCATTCCTAAAGCTACTTAGCTACTTCCAGACATGTTATTGAATCTTAAACGGCAAAAAAAACTATATACTGAGTTACGAATGAAGCCTCACTTGCGTAATGTAAAAAATTGGCATAAAAATTAATAACTGAAAGGACTTACTCAAAATAGTATTTATAATAATTGTATTATATTTTATTTTATTTAGTTAAAATATAACTGTTTGCATAATAATTACAATACATTACTAAGGAATTTACATTTCTAGGAATTTCTAGGAAAACCATGAACTGAGCTTCAGCTCTGAGCGATGACCTTATCCAGACCACATAAACACATGGTAAACACAGATGCTATACATTAACAACACATATGGCACACAGACAGTACATGCTGCGCTCATTAGGCATGACCCACAAACACTGCATGACAGAGACAACTTTAAAGAAGATCATCATACATCTTGTTAGAAGGTGTGAGGTTCTTAATGAGTTTACTTTCTCATATAGCCTTTCTTAAGAGTAAACAAGGTTCACATGGTTTGTTCCTGGTACACATAGTAAGCTGCAATGGCTGTTAATTAATTATTTATAAAATGGTAGGTATAGTTCATGCAAAACTATAATGTCTTACAAATACTGTACTTGTAGTTAAAACTGTCCAGCAGTATACTGACTGAGCAATCTTATCCCACACTAATCCATTTTCATTTGTAGGCTCAAGAATTGGATTATAATCCAATAAACTCTCCAAAGGTCAATAGACGGCGAATATGGGATGAAATAATAATGCATCCTCCAGAAAGGAGGTCAGTAGGACATTCTGGACAGATTTGTGTTAAATAATAGATGAATAAAAGCTTTCACGTTAGACTGAGCTGATGAGCTCAGGAATCTTATTGGCTGAGAGGTGCCAGGGAGAAACATCATTGGCTGTGGTGCTATGATGCGTGTTGCCAGTGGTTGGAGGACAGAGCTGACTTTATTATACTGAACAAATCATAAGTTGACACTGGAGTGGAAACAAAGACAGACTACAGTGTAATTGATGTATAGCCCAATTACAGAAAGCCATAGTGAGATATTAACTTGGAATCGAACCACAAATCCTAACCATTACGTCAAAAACATTAAATATCTTTGTAAGAGAACAAAATGGCAAATTGCACAAGCCCACCATCATTTCTTTGACATTTCTTAGCTACTGCATAATCCCAGATTCTAGCTATTTTTATGATTTGAACTAAATGATGGTTAGATTTGGATTCTCTATCATTTTAAGTCCAAATAATATCAACAGGAAGTGCTAAGCTGTGCCTGAGGAGAATAAGCTGACAGTCCCTGGTGAATTAGTTAGGGTGTGACACTCAGGAGGCTGCGGCTGAAAAATCCTTGAGTCATCATAATCACTGCATACACTAATTACAAGACAAAAATTATCACTGCAAACATCAAATCATCATGCTAAGTGAATTGCTTTTGAGCAAAAATCCTTTTTACATCATTTTTAAAGCCAGTTTGAGTGGAAACCAATAAAACATGTTTTTGGTCAGTGTCGATAGCCTTGTGGGCAGTGCGCTGACATACATTGCCGTTGCACTATCCCGAGTTCGAATCCAGGCTCGAGGACCTTTCCAATCCCACCCCCCTCTCTCTCCCATTTCACTTCCTGTCATCTCTAGACTGTCCTATCATTATAAATAAAAAAAAAATACAGAGAAAATCTGTTTTTTGTTTCCATATAAAACGTGTGTGGAAAAAAACATAATAAAATGGTAAATGCATAATAAAATGAAACAAAGCTGCCACATTTTCAGAGAATCTCTCTTGATTAACTCATTTTAAGAAATCGTATTATTATTGAAGTATCTTATGCGTTGTTGTAAGAATAACTCTCACTAGATGAATTCATTATTTTTATATCCACAATTTTGCTATTTACAAGTTGAAAACTCAAATTTTTGAGAGAAGGAGGACATAAAGAAACGAGAGAGCAATCACTTTTTTGATAGAAACCAATCACAATTCACATTGAAATGATCTCTGGCAGTTCGATTTTAAATGCCATTCAGTCATTGAGAGATTTCACTACTTTAACATTTCTTAGAAAACTACAAAGTATATAAAAAAATTGCTTGTAAGAACTACAATTATTCAAATTAATAACTAATACAAGACATAAACAAGCGCCATTCCACAGAAATGAGTATTGGGTTTATAAAAGCCCCAGGCATTCAACTGAACATGAGAAAAGATGCATGTTAACAAACCTCATAGTGGAGCACCACTGAGAATGTGATGTGGGTGGAAAAGTGAAGTCACCTCTTTCTCTCTGGTGGGCGAAGGAGAAAAAAGTGGCAAAGCACTTGTTGATTTTTCAAGCATTGTCACAAGATCGACAGTTCAAGACATTTAGATTCCGACATCCAACATTCAGATCCCTAACGTACCTCTGTGCCCGTCGCCTGCAAAATCAACAACATGCTAGGAGGAACTCTTTCGGCCGCCCATCTTTGGTTTAGAAATGTTTGAGGAAAGAAGTGATAAGCAATTTTGGTAACATTTATTTTACTATGAAAGTTTCGCAACTATTCAAACTTCTATTTGAGTCCAAATCCTCCCACACAATAAGCCTCCAGCAATCCTGAAACTAACCCTAAAGTTATCCACTTTCTATTTGGGGCATATTATATCATAATCGCCCACATGTACCACACTGGAATGACAGCGCAGCTCTCAGCTTTTGCATTGCCAACACAAGGGTGCACTGCGATATTTATGACATCCTTTAATAACTGTATAAAGAAACCTGCACTAAGGGCCATTTAGACTTATAGATGCCCTAAATGATGTACATGGGGTTTGATAAATACCATTTTGGCAAATGATATCTTAAAACAAATGTGCAACGATGACTCAAGATAATACAGCTGTATTATTCCAGAAGATAATTTTTCTTCTTTTCTCTTTCATGCACACACACACATTGCTGCATTGAGCGCTGACTCAAGCTACCCACAAATAATCTTATATGGATCCTTTATGAATTAAGGAATTTACCCAACATTTAACATAAAGGCTTTATCAAACAAGACATTTAAAGGGATAGTTCACCGAAAAATTTAAATTACCCTATGATTTACTCACCCTCAAGCCATCCTTATATGACTTTCTTCTTTCAGAACGAATACAGTCAAAGTTCTATTTAAAAATGTGCTGGCTCTTCCAGGCTATATAATGGCAGGGAATGAGTGGCCTTTATTCATCCCCGGGAGCTGTGTGGAGAACTATTTATGATGGATGAATGCACTTTATTGGACAAAATCTCAACACCCATTCACTGCCTTTATAAAGCTGGGAAGAACCAGGACATTTTTTAATGCAACTCAGATTGTATTCGTCAGAAAACAGAAAGTCATATACAACTAGGATGGCTTAAATCCCCTTTCTTCCCCATTCTGATGCTCGGTTTGAACTTCAGCAAGTCATCTTCACCACATCTAGATGCCTAAATGCATTGAGTTGCTGCCATGTGATTGGCTGATTAACAATTTGTGTTACCAAGCAATTGAACAGGTGTACCTAATAAAGTGGCCGGTGAGTCTAATATATATATATATATGCACATTTATATGTACAGGTGCATCTCAATAAATTAGAATGTCGTGGAAAAGTTCATTTATTTCAGTAATTCAACTCACTTTTATCTTTATTGAGGTTACCAAATTTTGGCTCACATTTAACAAAAACCCACCCATTCACTATCTCAACAAATAAGAATATTTCATAAGACCAATTAAAAAAAAATTTTTTTTTTTTTTAGTGAATTGTTGGCCTTCTGGAAAGTATGTTAATTTACTGTATATGTACTCAATACTTGGTAGGGGCTCCTTTTGCTTTAATTACTGCCTCAATTCGGCGTGGCATGGAGGTGATCAGTTTGTGGCACTGCTGAGGTGGTATGGAAGCCCAGGTTTCTTTGACAGTGGCCTTCAGCTCATCTGCATTTTTTGGTCTCTTGTTTCTCATTTTCCTCTTGACAATACCCCATAGATTCTCTATGGGGCTCAGGTCTGGTGAGTTTGCTGGCCAGTCAAGCACACCAACACCATGGTCATTTAATCAACTTTTGGTACTTTTGGCAGTGTGGGCAGGTGAAGGCTGGTCAGCAGAAGGAAGCATGAAGTGCTCCAAAATTTCTTGGTAAACGGGTGCAGTGACGTTGGTTTTCAAAAAACACAATGGACCAACACCAGCAGAGGACATTGCACCCCAAATCATCACAGACTGTGGAAACTTAACACTGGACTTCAAGCAACTTGGGCTATGAGCTTCTCCACCCTTCCTCCAGACTCTAGGACCTTGGTTTCCAAATGAAATACAAAACTTGCTCTCATCTGAAAAGAGGACTTTGGACCACTGGGCAACAGTCCAGTTCTTCTTCTCCTTAGCCCAGGTAAGACGCCTCTGACGACAACTGTAGCCAAATTCCTTGACACGTCTGTGTGTGGTGGCTCTTGATGCCTTGAGCCTCGGTCCATTCCTTGTGAAGTTCACCCAAATTCTTGAATCGATTTTGTTTGACTTGAATCCTCATAAGGCTGCGGTTCTCTCGGTTGGTTGTGCATCTTTTTCTTCCACACTTTTTCCTTCCACTCAACTTTCTGTTAACATGCTTGGATACAGCACTCTGTGAACAGCCAGCTTCTTTGGCAATGAATGTTTGTGGCTTACCCTCCTTGTGAAGGGTGTCAATGATTGTCTTCTGGACAACTGTCAGATCAGCAGTCTTCCCCATGATTGTGTAGCCTAGTGAACCAAACTGAGAGACCATTTTGAAGGCTCAGGAAACCTTTGCAGGTGTTTTGAGTTGATTAGCTGATTGGCATGTCACCATATTCTAATTTGTTGAGATTTGGTGGATTTTTGTTAAATGTGAGCCAAAATCATCACAATTAAAAGAACCAAAGACTTAAACTACTTCAGTCTGTGTGAATTTTAATTTATTTAACACACAAGTTTCACAATTTGAGTTGAATTACTGAAATAAATGAATTTTTCCACGACATTCTAATTTATTGAGATGCACCTGTATAAGCAGAGGGAGAGCATGTCAACACCTGGTGTTTCTCGCTCTGACAGTCGCCTGCTCACGCTGTGAAACAGGAAAGGAGGGGAAAGACAGAAAAAGAAGGCAAAGTGAGGAAAGTGAGGATGTGAGAAAAGAGTAACTGATACTTATTGCTCAAAGTCAAAGAATCTTCCACTATTCTCATCTCATTTCTTTATACTGAAAGGCCTTATATCAAACCGAGACAGACAAAAAGGTATATGTAACTCAAAAGTTACTCAAGAATTCATGGAGAAATAAAAGTCATGCACTTTAAAGGCAAGGAAGGTGATTTGGTTCAAAAAAAGTTTTTGCTATGCTGGTTGAAAAGTCTCTTCACATCCCCCGTTCACACAGATGTGATACGTCCTCAGCACGTTCCATCACGCTATTGCAGACAGAGCAAGAATGGAAGGCGTTATTATTGTAATATTATGCACTTTGTCCTGTAATGTTTTCTCACCAGTGAATGACACGAGGTAATCTGACAGCGCTGCGTTGCCGTCTTTCATCACGTTGCTGGTTAGACACTGGTCTGCCTGTGCACGCTCATGTGTTTTGGAGGAGGTGTGGTTTTGGAGAGTGATTTTCAGGAATGGTGGAATCTTATGCTTTCAAAGATAGCTTGCTTCAACATTGCCTACCCTACCTTTAAGAGTTCCATCTATTACATGAGGAAAACTTGTACCCACTAGCATAAAATAACAGCAGATATGGTATATTGTGATCAGCACAATACTGGAAGAAACGTAAATACTTGTCAAGGAAGCGCAGAAACGACATGCTAATGAGAGCTCTACCTCAGGATAGGATAATTGAGCTTATTTGAGTAATGAATTGGCTTGAGCATCCTCTCACCCTGGATCAGACTGTGATTTTGTTGCTGTATAATAAAGAGTTCAGGATAAATAACAGCATCAAACTGTGCTCATCAAACTCTTCAGGTGGTTCTGATTAGGTTTTGGTCTGTGAAAGTAAAACTCAGTGGTTTGTTAATAGACGTGAGGGAAGCAAAGCTTAAGAGACTGTTCAGGGACGAGATAATCACATTGATTAGGAGAAAGACGCAAATAATATCTGACTGATTACTCTGCTACAAAGCCACTCAGATCTAATCATTACATAGCTATTTAATTTACCAGCTGGAAGACATGCTCATCAGAAAGACACCATCTTACCATAAAAGTGCAAATATTTTCTATTTATTTATTCGTAGAGCTTCTCTTTTCTCACCTCTAAACCCAGTGAAATGCAGGACATTTTGAAATGCATGAACACTGCATGAAACAATTTCTAAATCTGAATTTTTGTCTGGTTTCCGGCAACAAAACTTCAGAAATGTATTTGAGAGACTGGTTTTCAGAGCATATACATTGATTATAAGTTTATTTATAACTTAAAATATACTTATTTATAAAGAAATTTTTCAAATCTTTTTTTTTTACATGTAGCATAAACCTCACTACATTTTGTTAAGAATAAAAAAATAAAATAAAAAATGAAATAAAAATATGAAAAATAAGAAAATGATATATCTAATTTTCCTTTAATAATGTTTAAGTATTTGTACATATGGTTATGTTTTGACAGAGATGGCTATGAAAAAAATTCCTAAATTATCCTGAACTAACAGATATTGATCTACTGTGTGAAAATGGCTCATTATGACTGGCAGCATGCAAAAATAAGGGTTTATAAAGATGACAACAATTTTAAGAGAGCAGTTAAAACACAAAAGAAACCAGAGAAGGCAAATCATTATAGCCACAGGGAAAAGGTCTGACATACTGTTTATGCATGATGAATTTTTGCACATTTACATATGTTTGATATACATATATTAGGCAAAAGAACATAAAATTAATCTTATGATGCAAGTTCTAGGGAACGTAACTAGGAAGAATAACTACTGCATCATAATATGGTCTCAAACTGAAAATACAGCACAGAGAGATGAAGTTCTTGGCTTGTGTGAGAGTAGATAAGAGGTCTGGGACAGTTATTCTGTGGACAGAACACTAAGCACTGGCACCCACTTAAGACTCCGGCAAACACTGTCCTAGACTGGACCACAAAAGAGGGAGAGGGGAGAGAAAGAGGCAGAGGACATGGGGATACGGGAAGAGAAGTACTAAGAGGATGAATGCATGTCTGTATGTCTATTTTAAGATGGGTGTCTGAGCAGCTAGGCTCAGGGCTTGGGGCACTGCTGATGCCTGATCCACATTTCAGTCCTTCATTGTATGAGCAGAGTCACATGACGGAGAGAGAAGGGGGGAATGGACTCTTTGTAAACTCAGATAAAGCTGTTGTCTTATCGTGGCTGCTTCTGGTGGTGATTTGATTTCATGTGTAGATCTGGGGGCTTTCACTTATGCATCTTATATTGATCTTTAAAGAATGTATTTTCTTCAAAATAGCTGGAACATCATCATCTTAACGCATGTACATCACAAAATAGAAAAAAATGAAATGTATAAATCAACAGATTGAGAACTAGTGGCACTGTGTGTTGAAACAAACATACGAGTTGATATACTGCATATAAGGGTCCAACTATGGGAACTTTTGAATGGGGTTGATGATTTTTATTTAATATAAATATTTTCTTATTTTTATTAAACTATTACAATAAAGAAAACAACCATTAACATCAAATATTAAAAACTAATAATAAATAAAAATGAATACATTCACATTACATTACACACTATGAGTCACATTACATATTTTATAAAATACCTTTTAGATTTTATTGTTTTACGCTCTCCCGACACAGATTTTCAATCTTAAACTGTAAAAGTCTAACATAAAAAATGAATTATTAATTACATTGAATTTAATGATTAATTAAAACTAAAATAATCTAAACAAAAAAGTGAAGTAAACAAATCAATCAAAAACTGTATTTCTAAAAAAGCTAAAATTTTGGCAAATTATGATTTCAAATAAATAATTAAATGCAAGAATAGTTTCTATTTAAGTCAAATAAAACACTAGCAATGAAATTAGCCTATGCAAGACAAAGATAAGTCATTTTGTTTACAATGTCAACTGTTTAAAACATAATTTCCACCACCCCGACTGGAAATGGCATTTGTACATGATGGTTTATGAAAATAAAATGATAAATATGATTCTGATAAAATGTGTTAGTGCAAATCGTTATGAAGATTTTAACAAGTAAATCCTACAAGTTACTTTTTCAGTGTAAATAAAATAAAATAAAATAAATGCCTGACTCTTGAATATTATTAGCTGACCTATTAAAAAAAAAGTGTGTTTTAAGTGATTTCAATTTCAAAAAGTTCCCATATTTGAAACAAACAATCATATTTCAAAACACAACTAGAATTTGTAAGAACAGCTACAAGAAATGACTAATCACTGAATAACGAACATTTCCAGGGTGGATGTTTTAGTACGGAAGATTTCTCGCTGTGGGGGACATCTGATGAAATCTAACCTGGCTGCTGGAGGAGTGGAAAGGAGGAGTATAGAACAGCAGCACAGATAATGAACGGAAGAGAGTGACCAGCGTGGGAGAGAGAGAACGACAACAGCGAAGGAAGAGAAGAGAAAAAAACAAAGATCACGAGCGGAGGAGAAGAGGGGCGGTTAAATGCAGCAGAATAAGCTGAGTAAGTAAGATCGGGTAAGTTAACGGAGTAAGTTAGAGAGGGCTGATGGATAGACAGAACGAGGAAGAGAATGAAAAACAGCACCATGTGGAGAGTGAAGTCAGAAAGTCAGTTAATGAGCAGGAAAGAATGACGAGTGTGGAAGAGAAATAATGAGGGGGGGGGGTCTTCAACACTTCATTACATTCTCCATTTTACAGCAATCTGTCTTCCTGAGAAGATCCACCATATTTATTACCTCATAACAGCCATTACCATGACAATAAACCTTACCCGGCAACAGCTAACATAAGCTAGCACCTTCTTACACCTAAATCCTAAAATAGCCACAAAACACGAGCGCAACAGAGCAGAATGAAGTGAGAAACCTCCAATGCAGTTGCCCTCCATTAAACTCTGAGGAGAAGGTTAAACTGAGAACTGCAGACTTATCAGTGACTGATACATCACACGCAATGACAGCAAACTAGACATTTGGATTCATTCTTTCAATGCTTGTTATATGAGCAAGAAAGCAATCTACATCAGCGCTGGAGGTCGCTGTACTGTTGGTCACTAGTAGGCGGATTTCAAGTGGACTGCCAAACTGGCCAAGCTTTTAAAAATCTCACTTCAGAATGAGATTTGAAATCAATGAAATCAAACTCACTTCAGAATGCCCACGGTTTCTGATGCAGCTTTCCACACATTATTATTTATTTATTGCCATATGTGGGCTGAGACAAAACATTTATGACTGTGAAATCGCTCACAGTAACATGAAGATCTCCTCCGTCTTGCCTACACTGTCTCAAAGGAGACGGATCACGTGAGCTACGCCGTCATTGCTCCTATTGGTCGTTGCTGTTCATTTGCATAAAATTGAACTTTTTTGGAGTTGTTGGACATGCCCACATCATGTAACTGCTGGAATCCACCTACACTATTGAAATGACTTTCTTTCATGTAAATAGGGTGACTTTACATTTACAATATGGTGGAGAACCAGATAAATCGAGGATGGATCCATCACCCTGCTGACAAAACCAGCTTAGACCAGAATGAATTTCAAAACTGGCTTCTGCTGGTTAGTGCTGGCTTGCTGCTGATCTAGCTGGTGGACCAGAGAGATGATAAAACTTCAGATTGAATGAAGTTATTTCTGGTAAAGCTTGGTTAAGCTAGCGAGAATGGCTGGAGGATTTTAACAGGACTTGTTCAAGATGAACTTATCAATAACCTTTCATAGATTTGTTAGAAGGTATTTAAATCACATCGTCAGGGTTCTCCTGAGCAGGCGCTGGTGTGCTGCAGTGGCCATATTTAGATGTATTGCCAATCAATACTGGAACAGGTGGATCATATGACATTCCAACAGAGTCACTGCAGCTAAAAACAGCAACATTGAGCAGCATTCAACACACAAACGACTCTAAAACTACTGCTTTTGGCTACTTTATTGGTCTGAAACACTAAGGGCAGATCGGTGAATAACCAAACACCAAACAGTGACCAACGAGCCAAAGATTCCAAACGGACCCTCCATGCATCTGATAGCAGGCTCAACCCGACCCCTGGTGTGTCTGCTGGTATACTTCTGGTAGAAAATCAACTCTAATGTCACACAACAACAGTATCTGCATCTTGGCATTCCAGCAGAGCACAATTCTCCTTTTTTATTTCCCCAGAAACAAACTAATGCGAGAGTCTTGAATGTGACTCCTTGTGGGAAGGATGCAGAGACTCGTGTTTGGGTGCATCGCGGAGAGGTGGTGGATAACTGACATCTCGCTAATTATATTAGTCAGACTTAAATAATGCATGAGCAACTATTTTAACCACCCTCTTCGGAAAACGAGGCTGAAAGCATTCATAATGACATAACTACCAACCGTTCAGAGTTGACAGTCAAAACTGCACATTTCCTTTCATTAGTAGCCACAAACACATCAGTGACAGATCTGAAGAGAAAATATGTACACAATCACCCGAGACCTTGAGATTATACGATACCGCTCACATACCGTCAGCCTTCCTAGGATGCATCGGGTCCAAGAGGTAGGGAGTGTGTGTCTTCCTTTGTGTTTGAAAGCTAAATGAAAGGATGCTATCTGCTCTCTGGACCTCTGACTAAAACATGCCAGGTAGGCAAATCGCACACACATACACCCGCACGCAACACTGCCGCACTCGCCAAACGGGTTCAAACCCGAACCTGGCATGCAAGACGGGCCATCAAATCACTGCAGGTGTGATGAAAACAAACAGAATGCATCAAACACGCATGCATGCACAAGGGCTGGACACACTCGATCACGCTAGCTCAATGTCAATCACATCCGCACACAAAGACAGCAGCGGCGAGATGAGGTGAACAGCAAATGGAAGAGATCTCGATGGTGTGGTGCTCACCGGTATCTTCCTGTTTTCTGCTCGTTTCAGCACATTTCCCCTGGCAGCCTCCAACAACGCACCGGCTACATCCCCTCCTCCCTCGCGGTTTCCTCTGTTCACTCAATCTCTCCTCTTCCTTGCGATTTATTTAATTATTTCTACCCCTCCCTGCCGTTCTGTCGCTCCCTGCGTGCAGTTGTTACAGCTGGATGTCCTTGTATAGGCTGTGTCCTCAATGGATGGATGGATGGGTGGAGGGATGTTTCTACAGGACCGGGCGGCTCTGCTGGAAGCCTTAATTGAGATGGGCGGCACAGACAAAAGGAGGGAGTTACTGCAACACAGACGGATGTTTTGCTACAGTGCCTGGCTCTGCTCTGCACTCTTCGCCTCTCCTCTCTATTATTTCACTCTCTCGCCCTGTTCTCTCTCTCTCTCCCTCTCTCATCCATTCGTCAGGGTGTAGCTGGGTCCCCAGAGAGCCGGTGGCAAACAGCTGAGGGGCTTTGTGGAAAACACGGCGCGGAGTGTGAGGGTGACTGGAACATAGCGTCGGCATAGATGGTGAAAGAGCTTAGTGTGTAGTGAATGAGGAGGAGGGGAAGAGGAGGATGAGTGATGGATAATGGCAGGGACTGTTTGCTAATTAGTGGTAATTTGAACAAACCCTAACTCAAAGTACTTCATTTTGCCATTTACTGTGCACGGATATGAATGATACCTCAACTCGCGCTGAAAAGGCCTGCTTTTATGTTTCTAACTCCGTTGCATGGTGGACGATACATTAGGTGAAAATACTTAGAATAGAATTTATAGTAAAAAAAGATCTGAGTGACCACATCATAGAGGCTTGGAAGTGGGCTCTCTTCATTTGGGTCTGTAATCAACCTCATAGCAGCCACTTCACAAACAAACACTTTTTCAGAAAATGGCAAATTAGATATTAATTAAAAAATTAAATGTCAGCGCCGATAGCCTTGTGGGCAGTGTGCTGACATATGTATAGCACTGTTGTGCTATGGGCATCCCGAGTTCAAATCCCGGTTTGTGGACCTTTCCCAATCCTGCCCCCTCTCTCTCTCCCACTTTGCTTCCTGTAATTACTCAACTGTCCAACAAAAAAACTGTCCAAAAGGTTGGTTTTTTTCGTATTAAAATTACCCCAAAAGTGTGTGTGTGGTGTGTGTGTGTGTGTGTTTGTATACACAGTCATGGCCAAAAATATCGGGACCCTTGGTAAATATGATCAAAGAAGGCTGTGGAAATTAATCTGCATTGTTAATCCTTCTGATCTTTTATTTTAATTTCACAAAAATCTAACATTTCATTGGATTATAAGAATTTTAAATGGGGGGAAATATCATTATAAAATAAATGTTTTTCTCAAGGTTCAAGGTTTCTTTATTCGTCACATAATAAATTATACAGGGCATAATCAGAAGTGAAATGTAGATCAAATCAGGTCCGCTCAGTGGACAGTGCAAAGAATAAAATTAAAATAAATAAAAGTAACACAACACAAGAGCATATAGATATATATATAGGTAAAAAAAGAGAATAAAGAGTAAAATGTGCAATAGAATAAAAAGTGCAAAACAAATAAGATGTGCAAAACAAATAAGATGTGCAAAACAAATAGATGTGCAAAAACAGTATGCTGGGACTTAATAAATAGTAATATGAACAAGAGGGATGAGAGGGATGTGCAAACGGGTTGTACCGGGTATGTACACATAGCAGCAATACGGATGATGAGAATATGAATGTTTTACAGTTAATAATGAGTCTTGTAAATGATTATGAAACTGAGTTTGTGTTAAGGAGCCTGATGGCCTGAGGGAAGAAGCTCCTCCTCAGTCTCTCAGTTTTTGCCATCATGCTCCTGAAGCGCTTGCCAGATGGCAGTAAACAGAAAAGATGGTTACCGGGTGGTTTGAGTCCTTGATTATTTTTTCAGCTCTGCTTTTGCAGCGTTTGAGGTAGATGTCCTGCAGAGAGGGGAGAGCAGACCCTGAATGCGCTCGGCTAAGCGCACGACTCTCTGTAGAGCTTTGCAGTCCAGGTTTGAGGAATTACCATACCACACTGAGATGCACTGAGTCAGTACGCTTTCTATGGCCCCAGAATAGAAAGTTTTCAGGATTGCTGGTGAGACCCTGAATTTCCTCAGCTGTCGCAGATGGTACAGTCTTTGCCTGGCTTTCTTAACCTGAGTCTGAATGTGTGCAGTCCAAGTCAGGTCCTCGGAGAGGTTTACACCGAGGTACTTGAAGCAACTCACCCTCTCCACAGGGGTCCCACTGATCATAAGAGGAGTGTAGGGCCGCTGCTGTCTCTTCCTGAAGTCCACAATCAGCTCTTTAGTTTTGCTCACGCTCAGAGAGAGACAGTTGTCCTGGCACCATGATGTAAGTCTCTCTACCTCATGCAAGTATGCGGTCTCATCATTGTTGGAAATGAGGCCCAGAACCACAGTATCATCAGCAAATTTAATGATAGAAGTGGAGCTGTGAGAGGACACGCAGTCGTGGGTGTATAGAGAGTAGAGCAGGGGCTCAGGACACAGCCCTGTGGGCACCTATGTTCAGGGTGATGGAGTTGGAGGTGAACTGGCCTGACTTTCACCACTTGTGGTCTGGCGGTGAGGAAATCTTGAATCAGTCACAAAGTGAAGAGTTTAGACTGAATGAATGAACATGAATGACATTTATATAGCGCTTTTTGTGTATTGTTGTACACCCAGCGCTTTACAATCATGTGGGGGGGTCTCTCCTGTGTACAGCATCCACTTGGATGATGCGACGCTGCCATAGGACAACGGCGCCAGTACGCTTTTGGAGAGGAAGAGAGAGATAGAGCAATCAAGTGGATTTATTAGGAGGCCATGATTGACAAAGGCCAGTTGCCAGGACTTACACCCTACTCTTTACGAGAAGTGCCGTGGATTTTTAATGACCACAGAGAGTCAGGACCTCGTTTGTCTCATCCGAAAGATCTTGTTGACAGTATAGTGTCCCCGTCACTACACTGGTTAGGACCCTGCTGGTCTCACGCAGCAACCTAGATCTCCCATCCAGGTACTCACCAGAACCCTGCTAGCTTCAGTGGGCAACCAGTCAGGGTGATATGGCTGCCGGCAGCTGAAAGGTCTGACTTGGTGGGGACTATAGAAAGCTGAGCTATAGTCAATGAATAGCAGCCTTACATAGTTGCCATTTTTGCTGTCAATGTGACAGTGCAGGACCTGAGAGATGGCATCATCAGTAGACTATTTGGCCGAGGGTTAGCAGGGATGGAGGAGCAAATGTGTTTCTTTAAGTCTCTCAAAAACCTTCATGACTGTCGATGTGAGGGCAACTGGACGATAGTCATTCAGGCAAGAGGGTCTACTGTTCTTAGGCACAGGGATTATGACAGATTTTTTAAAGGGGGTGGGAACCACAGAAGTAGCGAGGGACTCATTGAAGATGGATGTAAACAAACCAGCAAGCTGATCGACGCAGGACCTCAGAACGCGGCCAGTAATCCCATCGGGTCCTGCTGCTTTTCTGACGTTCACTCTCCTTAGTTCCCTCCGAACCTCATCCTCCGACACGGTGAATACATGTGTATGGCTGCTCTGTCTGCTTCTTCCTGACGCGCTGATCGGCAGAGTCACGCCGCCATTGCATTCAAAGCGGCCGTAGAAGGTGTTTAGCTCTTCGGCCAGCAACGGATCCGCTTTCACCTCTGCAGAGGAGTTGTTTCCAGAGGAACAGATGGTCTTCAGTCCCTGCCACATGCGTCGAGAGTCATTGAGCTGGAAATGTGACTCAATTCTCTCCCTGTACCGGCGTTTAGCAGCTTTAACTGCCGTCGGAGGGCATAGCATGATGCTTTGTATTCGCATTTGTATTCGTTTTCGCTTTATATTCTTTGTATTCTCAAATACACGTTGGACACAATTATTGTCACCCCTAGAAATTCTTATGAGTAAAATATCTCTGAAGTATATTCCCATTCATATTCACAATTTTGAGCACTCCAGGGTGATTATGAACATGAAATTATCCAGTCATGGCTTCCTGTTTCACAGAAATATAAATAGGAGGGAAAACAAAGCCCAAATTCCCTTAATCATCCATCACAGAAAAATCTAAGAATATATTTCTGATGAGCAGCAAAAGATAATTGAGCTTCACAAATTAGTGAAGTGGCTTTAAGAAAAGAGCTAGAGCAGTACCCCATGTGTGCAATGAAATATACTGCTGTATTTTTTATGTTATGGGCCTATATTTCTGCTGGAGGTCCTGGACATCTTGTTTAGACACATGGCATCATGGATTCTATCAAATACCAACAGATAAAAAAAAGTGACTGACTCTGTTAGAAATCGTATAATGGGACACGTTTGGATCTTCCAACCATACAATAATCCAAACACAAACCTCAAAAACAACACAAAAATGGGTCACTGAGCACAAAACCAAGCTTCTGCTATGACCATTCCAGTCCTCTGACCTGAACCCTGAAGAAAATGAGTGAGTGAACTGAAGAGAAGAAGCACCGTCATGGAGCTGTGAATCTAAAGGGTCTGGAGTGATTCTGGATGAAGGAATGGTCTCTGATCTCTTGTCAGGTGTTCTCTAACCTCATCAGGCATTATAGGAGAAAATGTAGAGCTGTTAAACTGGCAAATGGAGGTTTCAAAGCGTATTGAATAAAATGGTACCATTAATTGTGTCCAATGTGTATTAGAGAAAAACATTTATTTCATAATGATGTTTCCCCCCCATTTTAAATTCATATTATCCAATGAAAGGTGCCAATATTTTGGCTATGACTGTATGTATGTATGTATGCATGTATATGTGTGTGTGTGTGTGTGTGTGTGTGTGTGTGTGTGTGTGTGTGTGTGTGTGTGTGTGTGTATAAATCAAAAATATATTCAAAAATCATACATATAAATAAATTACAATAAAATATTAAAAAGTAAAATTTAGAAGCAATTTTTAGGGCTCGAAACATTTTAATGCGCAGTAAGAAAAAAAGGATATTCATTTTGACTTTAAGTCAGCATTAGATGACGAAAAGTCATTTAAATGCAAAAAATAAGGGAATCTACATGTAAAAATGTCCAGTATCAGCCAATATACAATATTCAGAGATGTGGATAAATTGGAAAATATCTAATATCAGTTTTAGTCATTTCTGTAAATCTGTATTTAGTAATTTCCACTGTCCTGATAAGGTCAGACACTCATAAGAGAGATTATTTGCATATAAAATCAAGGAAATTAATGAATAATAATTACGATAGTATAGAATATATGCGCTTTACAATAATTAACTAATAATATTATTCATTGTCTTATTTAAAAGAAATCTAAAAAATGTGGGGGAAAAAAGTGGGAAAAAATGTGCAGTGATTTGTAGATTAGACAGTCAATGTGCAGTATGAATTACAACCTCTCTGAAATAATCCAGTTTTTGATGTTAAACAAACAGTGAGAGGATCAAAGGACTCAAGAGACAGCCGCAAAAACCCTGAGAAGACTTTGAGATCAGTGATTAAACTGACAGGGACCCCTCCTACACACCTCAGCGGAGAGACTGAGCGCAGTTATCTGAAGATATGTCTTCCTTACACTGACTCTCAGCCATGTCAACAACCACCAGCACACAAGAAACGCTGCAGAGTTCACCCAAAAATTGCAATTATGTCATTAAGTTTTTTGTCCATACAATTAAAGTCAATGGGGTCCAAAAATTAAACAACATGAGTGCGAGTAAACAATGACAAAATGTATCTGGAACATTTTATCACTGTGTCGTATACAAAGTTATTATATGGCTTTGAATGTTTTAAGCATAAGAAGCATAATCATACACTTGCTTTGCTTTTATGTAATTGAAATGCCTAGTCACAAGCCCTAAAAAGGCTTTAACAGGATTCTGTGGAAAAATTCTTGGTAAAATGCAGCCATGATCAGTGAAGCAGATTATACCTAAACAAAAGGTTATATTTCTTTGTCCCTACAACACTAGCAGAGCAGCTCCAGGTTAATGAGCTTTCATGCACGACGTGAATAACTAACCTTGCATAGTAATAAGCCCAGACCAATTCCACACAACAGTAGGCAGCTGAACCTGAGGTCTTTATACTGTCAAATCACACAGTCGCTTTGATTCCCTGTTCAGCACCGCTGCATCACGCATCAGTGGTGTGTGCTGGACGTCTGAAACGAGGGGGGCAAAGTCCCTTCAGGGGTTTTTGTCTAATAAATTCATGTTACATTTGATGTTCACATGGTATCTGGGTTAAATACCTTACATCACCAACAAGCAACCAATACTAAAACATTTTGTATGTATAAATTAGCATACTGTTTATTTAAACCAAGGCATCGAGTTGATGTGTTTGACCTGTATACGTTTCTTTCTTCTGTTGAACACAGACAAAGATATGTTGTAAAATAATGTTGGTATCTGAACAGTTGATGAGCACCACTGACTTCCATAGCAGGAAAAAAATACCTTTTGAAGCCATCGATTTTTCTAAATATAATCTTTTGTGTTCAACAGAAGAAATAAACTCATACAGGTTTGGAACAAGTGGAGGGAGAGTCAATGATGACCAAATGTTCATTCTGGAAGTGAACTAAACCTTTAAAGCTTCTTATTTGCTGACAACAACATCCAGTTGTAAGCGCTTCTCATTACAGGTTTGGGAGGATTAGCATGTGTTACGTTCCCAAATGCACATTACAAGCAAACCAAACTCAGACCACATGCAGAGATGAGTTCACATGTAGCAGCGTTTGCTGAGACCCAAGCCGCTCTGACACACCGAAAACACCAGCTCATGAGTTGCTCATGTGTAAAAGAACACAGTGCCACGCTTCACTCTGAAACACGCAGAGCATATATTTATTGAATTAAATAACAGCCTAGGAGACTTCACAATCACACTAAACCATATCAAGGTTTTGGTTTCATTGCGATTAATCGTCACTTCAGATTTTTTTTTTCCTTTTACACTGTTTGATCTCTTAATATATTTTTTTATTTATACTGTCAATAATGTTCTCATCCACATTTTATGAGGAGGCACTGCCTCTCCTGCTTCCTCTGAGAAAACACCCAACAACAACTAATGTGGCACAAACTGCTGACAAGGAGAGAAAAAAGTGGGCCAGAACAGAAACAAATGCAGACAGAAAAGTTAACAGACTGTCACAAGTCATTAAGTACCTACAGAACAGCAATCAAAGCGGGGTCACACCAACACTTCTCATGTATGAAATACGCAAGATTACATTCACTCCATTCTAAAGACATCATTCAGACAAAGAACGGAAATGCAAGGTACTTTCATCTGTATGCAATGCAAAGCAAAAAGGCTCCAAAACACACACACACACACACACACACACACACACACACACACACACACACACACACACACACACACACACACACACACACAGATATACCTCATAGACACACATAAAGCACATGCACCAGGGAACCATTAATAAAATTTAGTACTAACACTATGACACAGCAGCACACAACTATCTCTCTCTCACACACACACACACAATGACACGGACGACATCTATCATGCCTGTGCCATAGGCGTGGATGAACGTGAATTCATAACGCTTTCAGAAAGGGCGCCGTACTGTGTACTAGGTCCTGACTCAGCAGTTCTGCCCTGTCTGGCCTTCAGGGCAGTAAAAGTGCACATTAACACAGGATTACTGTGCAGTTACCAGAGTGCTATACGCTCCCACTGAGAGATGCCATGTTTTCCACCATAAAACCTTACATTTAAGACACTAAAACTGAATCTATTACTCTTTTACAAGACCTTAATGGAATAATTCACCTTAAATAACAATTATGTCATTATTTGCTCTTCCTCATGTCATTTCAAACACATATGTGAACGACATCAGTGTGAGTAAATGTTTCAGATAACTATTGTTAAAAACACAAAGTCATAAATTAAAAGATTCATTGTTCATTGAGCTGTCAAACAAGGCAAAGGGGAAATAGTAAATGCACAGACCAAAATATTTTAAAGATATTGTTGTAAATCTGTTTCCTTTATTGAGTGACTGTAGAAGAGAGAATGGACATTTTAACTAGATCATGAAAAACACATGAAAAAGGTTGAAATGGCAAGACTTTTGACTTACTGTCCTCTCCTGGGCACGGCATACCAGGCTTTTCAGGAATGCTTGGGAATACTAGACAAAGAGAGAAAGAGAAATAAGTGTGACTCAGTCCTGTGGTTTCATCTATTCATAGACATGGGGCCAGCAAATATGCTAAATTGCGAATACTACATTTTCTGAAGAAAACTTATTTTTATCAAGTGATTTAGTTGTGAAGTGTACACATGATATTTTGAGTGGTTTGGTGAATTTCTGCTGTGTGGTTTTATTTTGCATTCAGTTCTTTATAAATAGATAGAAAAAATACAAATGGGGTAATTCTGTTACTAGAACAATTGAAAATTGAAAAAATGAGGGGAAATAGATTTATTTCAGATTTTTTGAGTGAATGAGTACCATGCAAAAGGAGTCCGGAGCCCCGGTTCCGGCTGTAGATCCGGAATGCTTCCTCCAGCTCCATCTGGGATGAGATGGTACACGGGTCTCCTTAAAAACAAGACAACAAGGAAAATGAGAACATTAAAAAAAATACTCTAAGATATCAAGAGGCAATAGGTGGCAATATTGCTTCCGGTGAAGTAAATCTTTAAAAGTTTTTCTCATTAAATTACAAATATACTCAACATTTATAGTTTATATTTATCTCAGGGGTATTCAAACTGGGACCAGGGTCTTTTTTTTAGGTATTATTTATATACCATAGCATTACTATATATTATTAGTATTTTGATTTGGCTTTTATTTTATATATTCAGTTTTCTTTTAAATTTTAAGATAATTATTTTATACAACCCGAATTCCGGAAATGTTGGGACGTTTTTTAAATTTGAATAAAATTTAAACTAAATGACTTTCAAATCAATATTGTATTCACAATAGAACATAGATAACATAAATGTTTAAACAGAGAAATTTTACACTTTTATCCACTAAATTAGTTCATTTCAATTTGATGCCTGCTACAGGTCTCAAAAAAGTTGACACGGAGGCAACAAAGGGCTGAAAAATCAAGACATTTTGAAAAGATTCAGTTGGGAGAACATCTAGCAACTAATTAAGTTAATTGACATCAGGTCTGTAACATGATTAGCTATAAAAGGGATGTCTTGGAGAGGCAGAGTCTCTCAGAAGTAAAAATGGGCAGAGGCTCGCCAATGTGTGAAAGAGTGCGTAAAAAGATTGTGGAATACTTTACAAAAACAACGTTCCTCAACATCAAATTGCAAAGGCTTTGAAACTTTTGATGATGTTATGCACTGTAGATGATGATATTTACAGAGAAACTGGAGGATAAGGGACAAGGACAAAGATATTCTTGTTGGAAATCACGGCTGCCGTGTCCTCCGGGATAAAGAGGAGGGGGACCTTCCAGCGTGTTATCAGTGTTCAGTTCAAAAGCCAGCATCTCTGATGGTATGGGGGTGCATAAGTGCATACGGTGCATGTTTTGGAAGGCACTATGAATGCTGAAAACTATATAAAGATTTTAGAGTAACATATGCTCCCCTCCAGATGATGTGTATTTCAGCAGGACAATGCAAAACCACATACTGCAGCTATTACAACAGCATGGCTCTGTAGTACAAGAGTCCGGGTGCTGAATTGGCCTGCCTGCAGTCCATATCTTTCTCCTATAGAAAACATTTGGTGCATCATTAAACTAAAAATACGTCAAAGATGACCACAAACTTTTCAGAATGCTGGAAACCTATATCAGGCAAGAATGGGACCAAATTCCAATACCAAAACTCCAGAAACCCATAACCTCGATGCCCAGACATCTCTAAACTGTTTTGAAAAGAAGAGGGGATGCTACACCATGGTAAACATGCCCCCGTTCCAACTATTTTGAAACCTGTAGCAGGCATCAAATTTGAAATGAGCTCATTTTGTGCATAACATTTTAAAATTTCTCAGTTATTTATGTTCTATTGTGAATAAAAAAATTGGCTCATATGATTTGATATTCTGATAGTTTTCATTTTATTCAAGCTTAAAAAAATGTCCCAACATTTCTGGAATTCGGATTGTATTTAATTTATTTTTCTTTCTGTTTTAGTCTTAGTAATTTTAGTATTTGTAAAGTTTATTTTATTTGAGTTACTTAAGATAGCATAATTTCTTAGTTTCATCTTATTTTTTTATCTAATATTTATTTCAAATAAAGAAAACTAATTAATAGGTTTAGTTTTAGTTAACAATAATAACACTGGTAAAAGTGTTAAGATAAAAACTTTAAGTAAAATTATAATAATTTATATTTATTACAATTAAATCATAAATATAACAATATATATATAAATGTAAATTATTTATCTTTTATGTAGGGTTCCTTGCCAGGAAATCATCATATTTAGGGGTCCCTGGTATCAATACTTTGTGAAATGTCTGATTTAGTTGATGTTTATAGCCAAAGTGACTTAATAAATAACAGGCATAGTAAGGCTAAAGTTAACCAAATCAAAATTAATCTTTTTTTATGCATGTTCCTCATCTTATAGTGAATGATTCATTGGTGCATTATTCCAAACTTTGTAATCTTTAATAAAACTATACTCTCTTGCTCTTCTTCTTAATAAACTTTTCTATTCTGCTGATGTCACTTCAGCCAAAGTTCAAAGGTCATACACACCTTCATCGTCAATCCACTTGAGTGTAATTGGCATCTCCTTTCTGACCCCACACATCGTTCTGACCTCCTCACACACCTCTGTGTACGTCATGGCCAAATCCAAGTCAGAGATCAGCATGTCCCTACAAAAAAAAAAAAAAATACTTAAAGTTTTGCCTCTTTGTCGCATCTCTGTTTGAAAACCTGAAATTGCAGCTCTCTTTAAATATCATATTTTTCACACACGTTTATTATTTTAATATTTTGGGAGGAGTAAAATTAGCATATGTGGTTTCAATAACCAGATACATTTACACTGGTCCAGTTTCGTCTGGAATGCGGCCCAGACCACCTCCTGAAGTGGTGTGAGCGATCGGATTTAAATGCATCTCGAAAGCGGTTCGGAGGGCATTTACACCTGGTCTTTTCAGGATCGGATAGCTATCTGATCAGACAAAACGCATGAATTGACATGCCCCTTACAACAAACAGCCCCTTAGACACTATAATTTTTATTGTAATATTTTTTTATATTTATTTTTACATCTTTAGTTAATGCTAAAATAATACTGTGTGAACACAAATTATGCAAATGACCATTGTGCTCAGGCACGGCTCCAGCAAAGATGAATCTACTGTTTTGAGGAGTATGTGTGTCAGTCACCACACTGGTGTGGATACTGTACTTAAGAATCACAGATTCTAGCCTATGTCTTGAAAATATGACCCAAAAAAGAATTTTCGCCGGATATTGCCATCTGAACAAATAAGTAACAAGTCTGCCACGTTTGTTCTGACCAAATCGCGATACCAATGGTAATTAAATCTAACAATCGGTTAACTCATATCACATCAGACTAACCACGCAAATTATTATTATTATTGTTATACTTTATTCTCAAATTATTAATGTTAACAACATCAGTATTGCGTGACAATGAGCATAGTGTGTATTAGCGTGTAGATTTCAATTTCTGTACAGTCTAATCTCTAATTGTCATACCATTAAAATTTCATAATTAGAAATAATTTTAACCCAAAAAGCAAACTATGCTCCTTCGAACTGGTTTTCATTAAAATGCAAATATTGTGTAATCCCAGGCTATCTGTAATCAGAAGCACATTTAAAACTGGAATATAATTTAATTTCATTCACGTGTGTTTCATAAACACATAATCCTTTCTAGATTACAATCCGCTATCAAAATGATCAATTTAATTATTCTAGCTGCTGTGAGAAAAGGCTAAACGATCGGTCACCTGCAGGATCCTCACATGCGATAGCCTAGTAGCTGGGACAACTTCTTTATGTTTACAGACGTGACGTAATGATGCAGAAGCATGCTCGAATTTCCTGCGGAAAGCTATCTGTACCCCTCGGATTAGAAAACATTACTACACGCTAACTATTGTGAATTGGGCTAAAGTAGGGTGATAGTTTTGAACACTGGCTGGTTATGTACTTGCTCAAATATAGATTTCGGTTCATTTTTAACCCCAAAAAGTCACGGACAGCTGCTTTAATTAATACAGAAAGCACCTTCACACAGATCTGACAACAATTAAAATCCTGGAATGTATTTGGTTACAGGTAAATGATACACGATTCAATCTTTTACAGTATAAAAACTGGACTTCTCTATTAAAATGGCACAACTCTACAACAACTGACTAGTCGATTAGTGAAATGAACTAGATGTTTATTATTTTTTGTTTGTTTGTTTTCATATTTTAGCAGCAGTGCCACTGACTAGTCAGAAACTATTTAGAAAATATTTAGTTTTGCACATCCCTACCATAACTGAAGCAGTGTTTTTATTTTACTAAAACTAGCCTGGTTAATAATTTTTGGTAACTGATATAAAGCTGACATAAAATAACAACTCAAATGAAAACTAGATATGATGCTTCGGCAGCTATGACTAAAATAAATACATTTAAAGTTGAAATTCTAATACTACTACAACTAAAACATAAATAAAATTAAAACTGAAAAACAAAAAACAATGACAAAAGCTGATAATAAAATAACATTTACATTTAGCCAAAGCGACTTACAAATGAGGACAATAGAAGCAATCAAAATCAACAAAAGAGCAATATGCAAGTGCTATGACAAGTCTCAGTTAGGCTAACGCAGTACACATAGCAAGGTTGTTTTTATTAAATAATAAATAAAAAGAAAACAGGTAGAATAGAACAAGAATAGAGAAAGTTACTAAAATTACATAGTATCTGTTAAAATACAGTACATAGCTAGCTAGTCTGCTATATTACCATCTAAACTACCCAGCATCACATCACAAATCATGCATCTTTTCTTCTAAATGTTCCTCTGTAGCTTTAATTTGCAACACTGGCCTGAAACAGTCCAGCCACAGCCAAACAAGCCACATCTGTTTGGATACACAAGAGACTTTTCTTTCAAACCTCTAGTACACAGCTGCGTAGTCTGGTCCCTGCCCCACTTTCACACTGCATACAGGAATGAGCTGCTTCAGAGAGAGCCAAGTACAAGAAAACATGATCAGTTTGGTACAGAGAGGGTTGTTCAGGCTACAGAAGTCCAACCATATTACTAAGAAATGATTAAACCATCGCTGACCTCTCAAAGTGCCTTCTTGGGCATCAGGACTTATGTTTTTATTTGTGGATTCAGCATAATCATATCTTTCTTTAGGTTTAATGACTGTTTTCCCAAGTAATTATATTACCTTGATCCTGGAATCACTCATGGTATAAAGGCCTATATATAAAAACATAATGGATAATATGGAACAATATGCCAGTATATTGTACATCCCTAATACAACTTCTGTATTCTCAATAACACTGTATGATAACTTTTATTCATAACATTAACAAACATTATGAGGATAAACCAGTACTGACCTAGTTTCTCAGTTAACAGCCTCTGTCATGTCCTGGATTCATTAAAATACTAGCCAGTTACATTTGTTGAATGATGGTTTTACACAAACAAACCATCTAAAGATATTACATCAAAAGTTTTTTTGTTTCGAGCGTACAAATATTTGAAAGCATACATTTAAAATTAAAGAATAAGAAATAAATAAATATTAAAGAAAAATGTCACATTTACAAAAATATAGTATATAAACCAGTGAATATAACCCCTGAATATATTAATTTAAGTGTGCGATATTTTACTTAACTGCATATTTATATTCTTCATTACCATTACAATTATTTTATAATCTTAGTTGATGCTGAAAAATTTCTATGAAAATCATAAATTAACATTGATCACCACCGGTTATAAATTATTGTATAAATTATAATTTGACCCTTTTCTAAATAAAAAGCTAAAAAAAGTACATTCATTTAAAAGTATTGACTATTTTTCTTTTTAAAGAAATTTCTGTTTTACAAATCAGTCTACAGACCTCCCACAGTTCCTGTGTAGATGGAAAATGTGATGTATAACTGTATGACAATCAGATATACTGTGTGTGTGTGTGTGTGTGTGTGTGTGTGTGTGTGTGTGTGTGTGTGTGTGTGTGTGTGTGTTCTTTGAGATGAGCTCTGTAGCAGCTTGGCCCTCAGCAGGGGAATCTTCATCATGACTCCATCATCTGCCTCCCTGCCCTTCTGTCTCCATCCGTTCCCCACCATCCTCAGCCCCCACATGACTGGCTGGCACTGAAGCCGGGGGTGAAAGGATCTCCAACCGTACGGCTCTCTAAGGCCTGATCAACTGATAAATGTTAGGAGTCCCTGGAGCAGCTGCCATTTGGATGGCGCCTCGCTCGGCACTGACGCAACTGAAGAGGTAGGGTGGGAAATTAAATTCCAGAGTGAGCCATGATAAACATTTCTGATTAACTTTAATAAGTGCTAACCATCCCTGAGGATGCCAACAGTTAAATAAAGTAATTTCAGAGGTGTTAATTTCTCACTCCATAATAAAGCAGAGAGGGGTGGTTCTGAAATAGATGAGAGACAGAAAAAGCGCAAGTGTGGCATTAATGTTATTTGCACTGAATAAAAGAGGAGCGGAGGTGATAAATAAAGAGTTTCTGGGTTAATCTTAAGTCTATATTTGTGAATGATCACAGTCATCACACACGCATTTGGCTTTTTTGCTCTGACACAGCATAACAGTCGCAACTTAAACATTTGACCCTGTAGCTTTCACAACTTCAACAAATAAACCTGAAAACCAAAAAAACACTGAGGTTCAGCAGAGCCACACCTCTCCTGGAAAAACTCTGCAATGTCAGGCTAAACCTTTTTATTATGCATAAGCAGAGAATTAGGACCCTATAGTGTAAGTTAAGTGAAAATGAACTGATAATCATTTTAAATATAAAAACTGCAAGAAACACTAAAATGTTTGGTTTTATGGGGTTTTGGATAGGAATGGGTCACGATTGAACAATGGTTTAAGTTGTTTTTTGGATGAAGTTGATCATCGTGCCCCATCCCTATATCCAAAAAGTTCATATTAATGATACTTTCAAAATATTTTCAACAGACCCCCATTGAGCAGTTTCTGAACACAAGAATGTTTAATCTGTCTAATTTATAAAAATTAATGTAGCATATGAACTTTGAAATTAATCCTTTTATTTAGCAAATGTGGATCAAATTGATCAAAAGTAACACAAATAAAAAAAGTTAAGTAAATTAAAATGTAATTTCTATTTTACATAAATGTTGCTCTTTTGAACTTTTCATTCATCAAAGAATAATTAAAATGCACCATGGTTTCCACAAATATATTAAGCAGCACAACTTACAATAATAATAAATGATTCCTGATTAACACCAAATCAGCAAATTAGAATGACTTCTTAAGAATCATGTGACAGGATGGTTAATAATAAAACAGTTATTTTTTAATAATATAAAATTAAGATGATATTTTATTAACATTTACTTTCAATTGTAATAATATATCACAATATCATTGTTTTTAGTTTATGTTTGATCAAATAAATTGAAACCTTGATGAGCAAGATTTATTTTGAAAACATAAATCATTTTTGCTTTTCTAAAATTTTTACTGTAACAAAAAGACTAGAATTCTCTGTGTCAAAATCCCCTAACTGAACAGAATTTTTTCTAACTAAATCTTCGGGTTCATAGTAAATAGACACTACAGTACATGTGTGGCCTGACTTTATTTTGTCGTAAGAAATGTTGGATGAGCAGTGCAATTTTGGGTAACAGCTGTGGCTCATATGCACAGACTGAATCATCATGAACACACCCTGCTCATTTCTGATCGACTTACCAGACTCAACCATAAAACCCACCTGAAATAGTACAACCAGACCCTGAGAAAGCCCACACAAGAGATGGAGTGAATTTTAAACAACGCCCTGTCTATAGAGAGCATTAGGTTCACCCTGGATACAGTATATTCAAATTCACACAGACTAGATTTGCATGAAGAGAAAGGCTTAGTAAGTTAAGTCTGTGTTATGTTACTGTGCTCTAAACTTAGCACTGAAAGTTTAGAATACAAACACAGAGTTCAGAGAATTTAAGACCTATTCACACTCATTGTTTTGTTCCCAGCGAGTTCAGACTACATGTCTGAAGTGCTCTCAGACGTCTCACATAAATGCACTACATAAAAAAAATGTCACTGGTAAGATGAGAACTGTGATAACATTATAAACTTTCTCTTGTGATTTATGACCAGTGTGAGTATAATCTACAGTGCTGTCTGTGTGGTTGCTATAGCAAATCAAATCTCTCTAAACCTCCTGAGTCCCGGACTAAAGTCCAGCAGTGGAAATGGAAATAAGAAACACTTGCCAAGTTCAATTCTCTCGGCATGACAGGCTGCTGATGGTTCAGTAAAGTGTGTATACACACTTTTTCTGTCATTGTTCAAAGTTAATGATTCAGTGTATTGCAGAGATATTAAATTGATGGCTTGTTTATGGTTAAGTATGTGAAAAAAACATTATAGTTTAGCAAAATCATAATTTAGTTTGAGGAAATGAATACGTTTATTCAGCAAAGAGGCATCAAATGTGACAGTAAAGCTTTTTACAATGTAATAAATACTGTTCTGTTCTACTTTCAATTCAAATAATCTTAAAAGAAAAATGATTGCGGTTTTCACAAAAATATTATGCATTACAGGTGTTTTTAAGATTGATAAGAAGTGTTTCTTGAGCATCACATCAGCATATTAGAATGATTTCTGAAGGATAATATGAAACTGAAGCCTGGAGTAATGATGCAGGAAATTCAGCTGTCATCACGGGAATAAATTACATTTTAACTTATATTAAACAAAGAAAACAAATTGTAATAATATTACTGCTTTTACTGTATTTTTGATCAAATAAATGATAAATAATGGGGAACATAAAAGACTTCTTTCAAAAACATCTTATCGACCCCAAACTTTAAACAGTGTTTTATAGCTTGTTCTAAAAACTAAAGTGCACTGAAAAACTCCCTACACTTGTAAAATGATTGACAGGCAGAAAGCTTTTCTGACTGGCTAAAAAAAGTCCAGGCCTCTCCCCTGACACTTTGAGCTGCTTGCATCGCCTAGGGCTGTCAATGACACACCGATTTCAGTATCTGTCAGGTACAGGGATATTTTATGCACGCTTAAAGCACTTTCTACCAGCATGACACATTTCTGCCTAATCAAAATGTACAAGGCTACAAAATGTGACCCTTCCGGTGACTAACAGGGTCAACAATGTTTAGCATCCAGCAATTCCCCCCTCTGAGATGAGCTATTTAAAACGGTCTAATCTCTCTCTTGATTGCTCAACAATGAAATGTCTTAGACTGAAACCTAGAGGCCTGTGCTCGAATAAACAGTCCCTGGAATAAGTGAAAAAAGCCATTATTGAGGCTTATAACTTGTTGCTAGGCAACTGCCTGGCTCAGGTTGTCAGCCAGTCACCAAGATTTCTGTCCCGCCTGGTGTTAACTTCCTCCAAAATATTTTTAGAAGTGGGAATCACCAAGGCTTTCAAAACACTCCGAAAAAGCCTGACTCGACTTCGGAGAGCTTCTTTACACACTCATGTAAGAGAGGAATGCACACAGACACAGAGGAACTCTTCACTTCCTATAGCAGGTGCGCTGGCACTCCCTCAGGTAATTGTGCTCTTGAATCAAAGGTCTACTGTATCTCCACCCACCGAGCCAGCAGAACATAATATGCAAAGCACATTTATGCAGTCCAAAAATGAGTTATGGTGCATTATCTCATGCATTTATCTGCGGAATGCTTATACAATATTCATATTTTTTAAAACAACCAGCCGATGAGTATTAATATAATAAAAAGTGAAGAATCTATGCTCCTCGTTATTTGACAACCCAAATAAGTGATGAAGTTAAATACTACATTTCATACAAAGAGAGTAAAATCCAATCATGCAAAGCGGATTTCACTTTTCCTCACGTAAAACAGCATAAATATTACATAAACGGCCAAATATGATTGGTACACTCTCTTCTAATTCATAGCGTTAAAGTAAATATTACTACCAGTTGTCACCAAGATAAGGGTTAAAGGGATAGTTCGCCAAAAAAATGACAGAATTTATATTTTTGGGTCATAGAATTTTCATAAACAATGAAAGAATTTTAATTTTCGAGTCAATTAAAGAGTACATCCGAAACAAATTATATAATTCTGTCATCATTTACACACCCTCAAGCTATTCCAAACCTGTATGAATTTCTTCCGCCTGTCAAACACAAAAGAAGATATTATGATGATATATTATTCTAATGGCTACCAGCAACTTTTGGTTACCAAAATCATCTTCTTTTGTATTCAGCAGAAGAAAAACTCATACAGGTTTGGAACAACATGACATGAGGGTGAGTAAATCTAAAATTTTATTTTTTGTGGAACGTTGCCCTTAAGAATGCTATCAGACTTAGACACTGAGGTTTCGAAATGAATCTGTATCATTCACATTGTTGACTAAAGGGTGGGCGATATCAGCCGCTGTGTACTTAAGCTGTTCGTCTTTGAGTGATTGTGTGATTAATAACAACGAATCACGGTGATGTATGCAGTGCGTGTTTGTGTTATCTCACGCTTTGCTGACCGCTTACATCATGGCCACTTTTAGCCAAGAACATCAAAACTAATATAAAGCCTAGATTTAAAGTCAGTGCAGGATCATCATGAAGACAATTCACTGTTGTTTAAAAAATTATATGTCAGAAGCCACAGTGGGGGTCAAAACCAACCCAGTCAATTCAAGTCATGTTTGGGGCATTTTGTTTTTATATATAAGAAATATGGGAGGTTCTTTTTTTTATGAATTATAAAATCTGAAACTTGCCTTTTATAACACTAATAAAAATCCTCTTCAAAGAAGTATGCAACAGCATATTATATATAATACAACAAGAGAGGTGTGTTGAGCAACAAGTGGCAATAAGAGCACAACCTTCAACCCACAGCAATATTTCATATTTAAAGATGCACTCAGTAAATTGTTGTTGTTGGTGCTTTTTTTTAGGCTGGTCAAAACATCTGGTATCTTGGTCAATTGCATGGGATGGCTATGTCATGTGATATCAATATGATGGCACCCATCAGCTTTAAAACAGTTTTCATACTTTTAATGATTAAACAAATATATTGATAATTTCTTTATTTGTAAAACTCTTTAATTATCATAACTAAGTGCACCTTTAAAAATAATTTGCAACTTTTCTTATTTTAAAAAATAATTATGAATTAATTAAAATGAATTAATTTAAAAATAATTTGAGTTTTTGATCATTTCTTACTATTGGCGAGAAAAGGCCTGGATGGTTTACGACATGTCTGATATTGTAAACTGCATTGTTGCAAAATGCCTCAGCTGACAACGTCTCTAAAACACAAAATATGCAGTTTAAAAACGTCTTCATCTTACCTTGAAAAAAGTTTTAAAACATTCAAGGATGTCAAAGTTTGTCAGGAGTGGGAGTGAAGTGCGTTTGCAAACATGTTCTGCTTACATTAAACTGTCAAACGCCGGGTATATTCCGACCTTTGACGCCACAACACAGCAGGCCAGCTTAAAAACATTACCGCTAACCCTGTAAAAGTTTACAACACTCACCCTCCGTAATGCGCCTTTACTTTCACATATCCCGAGGGCAAATCCATCATCGATCCGTTACTGATCGGCATGATAGGAGTTATCTAAAGTCTACAATCACTCTCTTGGACGGAAATAAAACAGCCTCTGTGAATCAGAAGACGATATCAGATGTAAAGTGACATAATTCCGAATAAACTGTGTGAGTAGTCAATCTTGTCCGTAATGCTCCCAATGTCGCGTCACCGCCTAAATGATCCATAACGCGAGCGTGTTCTTCAGCTTCTTTCCGGTACGCTGGATTTTACGGTGTTTTTGCTATGGTTACTCATTGGGGCGGAGAGACAGAAGTATGGCTACTTCCACGTCTGGATCGGCCTCGGAATCCACCTGTTGTTCGCCTGCGCTTCCGTGGGACATTCCGTGCGTGTAGCGCTGTCGCGAGGAAATCTTCTAAAGTGCACTTTATAACACGATAACAGAAGAGCGCGACAGCTTGTTTCGCGCGAGTCGCGACGCGTGCTCTATTATTCCATCCGCCGTGACGTCAGCGAGGAATGTGCAGATTCCATGCGGGTCCAGCCGGTCTCGCTCTCGTTCTCTCTCTAGGTAGAGACTGATGCTTATCCAATTAAACAGAAGTAGGTCGCTGAGAGAAGAAACGATTGTGCGCGGAATAATGCACGTGAATGGGCTAAAAACTACACCTGAACTCCACTGAAAATAACTGCAGAATAAATCTGTTTTAGGTCGACATTAAAAGTGCATTTTGATTATGTTTTATATTTATTGTTAAATATTAAATGAGTTGTTATTAAATTATTTTAATATTATTTTTACAAATATTATATTAACGAGAAATAACATTGAAGGGATTACCTGGTCCAAGGTAACAATATTTAAACGGTGTGAATTTAGGATCCACTTAAAATGAGGGAAATTATTTAAAAGTTGCACGATTTGAATAGGGAACATGAAATGAACAAGGAACAAGCTAGTCAAGGGAGAGCCGTTGAGCTTATGTTTTCTGGTTTAATTCACAAACATATTTGCAGGACAGAAATATCATTCAAACTTTGAAGTCTTGTTTGACTCCCACCTTGAGTTAGTTGGCAACATTTTATTTGAATTTGAAATATTTCTAAATTCATGTTTTATATGTTTATGCTTTAGCTTTCTGTAAAATTGTATTGTATGCAAATTCGATGTCTTGATATCAGGTGCACTTTACAATAAGTTTGTATTTATTTGTTTGTTTGTTGTATTTGTTAATTTAAAGTAGGCTATATATTAATAGTATCTGTTGTAGAGTTGGACCTGAGCTAATACTGACAAACACTGAAAAGTTGTATTTGTATTAATTCATTTGAACAAAGATTAATAAATTCTGTAACAAAATGTTAGGAGGATGAATGGACAGTTTAAAGTAAAGTTGTGCTGTAATTCTCATTTATCCACTTGATGTCGCCACAAGCTTATTCACATAAGTTCTTACCCCTGAATAGTTGTAAAAACTGTTCACCAACACGTATTGTAAAAGTTACGGTTCTAATGCTCCTTCCAGCTATACTAATCGGTGATATTTTAACTGTAATTTTGATTCATACAATTGTAGTAGGCTACTGTAGATCTCAGCTGAGCGATAGGCTATTTAGATTTATGGCGTCTTAAATTGTCTCTGAATCAGATTTTCCACTAGTGCATAATGAAACAAATTAAACGTAATTTCTTACACTTGATTAACGGCTAATTAATAAATAAACGTAATAATACCATATTAAGTGAAACAATATAATAATTAATTAGTTTTATTTATAAAATAAAATATTTAACACTTAATTCATAACATAATAAATAAAATAGTGAACACATGTAGGATAAGTGCAAATACCTGTACAAAATAAGCTATGCGGCTAATCAGGTATCTGTATGCTATGCTAGTACATAAGCTAGCAGACATTAACTATCATTATAACGCAGTTTAAACAGCATTTATCATTACATGATTTTGTGGGAATTGTATTCATGAGAAGATCATGAGCAATATGGAAAAGAGGAATGAATGTAGAACATATAGTTAATTAAGTGCAAGATGGTATACAACAGGTTGAGAAGTGGGGAATAATTGGGGTTTTACATTTTCTGTTGAAAAAACCTAAAGTAATGTTTTTTACAAAGAGGAAGATCAATGAAGGTTTTAAATTAAAACTATATGGAAGTTATTTGGAGAGAGTAAATACATGTTGCTTTCTAGTACATCTTGATCCAAGGTTGGCATGGGTAGATCATATAAAGAATGCGGAGGATAAATGTAAAAAAGTAATTAATACAATGAGATGTCTGTCAGGGTTAGAATGAGGGGCGGACTAGCAATCACTGAAATATATATATATATATATATATATATATATATATAAGGTCATAGATTATGGGAGTGTGGTATATGGTTCAGCAGCTAAATCTGTGCTCACAAGACTTGATGTAATACAGACTAAAGCATTGAGGCTATATGCTTAGGAGGAGTTAAAACATCACCAGTATGTGCACTACAAGTGGAAGCGGGAGAAATGCTTTAACGTAAGCAACATTCGACGTAAGCAATTGCTGGTAAATTACTGGATTAATCTAAAGGGACATGGAGACGGTCATCCTACTAAGAGCGTGCTGCAAGCTAGCTGGGAAAAGAAAAGGTGCAAAAGTTTAGCTTTGGGTGGATAGGAGACGAGGCAGCTAGAGACTTGGGGGTGAGTGAAAAAGAGTTCTGCCCAACTGTTGTATGGCCCGACTTTCCAATATGGAAGATTGAAACCATGGAAGATGATTTTAAATTACATCGAATTAAAACAATAAACAATAGTGCAGACCTTGTAGATGAGTTCTACAGATATGTGGATGATAAATACAGATATTATATTCAGATTTATACAGAAGGGTCAAACGATCCTGAATCAGGAAGAACTGGATCAGCAATTTGTATAGTTAATCAAGGAGGTGAGGAAGCAAAAGAACCACGGATGATCTAAATGTGTATACAGTTGAGTTATACTATCATGATGGCATTAAAATGGATTAGAAAAGAGGACAAAATAAGTAAAGTTTTAATTGGAAGTGATTCATTATCAGCACGTTACAGTCTCAGGACAGGTATGTCCAATAACCGTCAGGACCTGTTATATGAAATATTGACAACATATACAAGACTAAAGGAAAAATGTAATGAGATTCAACTGATTTGGACCCCAGCTCATAGGCATTTGGGCAATGAGAGAGTGGATAAATTAGCTAAAAAAGAGAATATTGAAGTAAATATAAAAATGTCAAAATCTGAAGGGAAGATTATTGTTTGGAAAGAAGCAGTTAGAGAATGGCAATGTAAGCGGGACAGGGAAGCTAAAGGAAGACATTTGTATGCCATTCAAAATAAAGTTGATACATTGAGGAACTGGGGAGGGACTAGGAGAGAAGAAATAGTGATGACAAGACTAAGAATAGGGCACAGTAATTTAAATAGTACATTACACATTATAGGGAAACATCCTACTGGTTTTTGTGAGGACTGTCAGACATTAGAAACCATAGAACATGTACTTTTAAATTGCAGAAGGTATGAAGAACAGAGGAGAATTATGATGGAAGAATTAAGAGATGGGCTGGCAGGAGCAGGTATAAAAGATATACTGCAAAATGGTGTAATTAGGCAAGGCAGGAAAAATATTTGTAATTTCTTAATTAGAACAGGTTTGATGAAGAGAATATGAGAGAGAAAACAAGCTGGAGTAACATTGCAGACGAATAATCCAGAAGATGGCGGTAATGCAACGCCCTTGGAAGCCGCCGTTAAACCTCAATGAAGAAGAAGAAGAAGAAGAAGAAGAAGGAATTGTATTCAGGCACTGAAGAGAGTACCTATTAAAAGTAATTTGAGAAAGAATCGGATGTCGCCAGTCTGCATTGTCACGCTGTTTGTGGAATACCGTACATGCGAGAAACACCAACTCTCAAAGCATTACTGACTAAACAGTTTTACTCGATTATGCTTTGTAAATACATCGGTATTTATCTTATCTCGCTCTACGAATAACTCTCTTTACTTTAGGGCAGCGTTAGCACATTAGCTGTCCGGTTCTACAGCTTTTGTCTAAATTGTTATGTGCTATTTGCTACTAGTATCCTATGCTTTAAAGCATGAGTTATGATAGATAATGTATTTGTATCAATCACATGGAGGTGAACAGGAACAACTTATGCATTGAGAAGTGCTAGTTAGCCAGCTAGCTGATGAAGTGCTATGCATCAACTTGCTCCTGGTCCTCCTCTCAGCTTTTGGTTTGCTGACATTGACAGAGTCATTTAGTTATTAAATGAGCCTAAAGCCTTGGCACTTGCGTTACATGGGAAATCTACAATGTCGAGGATTCTTCTGGGCCTGGTAATGCTTGGTTAGTAAAATGCATTCCTTAATATAAATATGTATTATAGGAGACCTGAACATTGTCAGCAGCTGCAACATGGTACATTTGATCCATGCACAATTGTAAATAACCTAAAAGCATGCAAAATGTTTCTGAATTTTAGAATTAATTTGTCAAGAGTATAACGTAACTTTTGTCTTCTTTAACAGGATGCAATGTTGCTGTCGAAGATGTCCAAGCCTTTGGTGAGTTATTACTTTATGATGTTGTCTACTGTAGGGGTTTTATATGTCAGGGACTCTCAGACATGATTGTCCCCTTCCAAAATGATAAAAGCTGATTATTTTCATTTATAGAGACTTATATTTATACTGTGAGATAAATAAATTACGCATAACATTCTGAAGATGCATTCAAATTAAAATACATGCTAAATTAAATTACTGTAGTCATCTCTGGAAGAATATACTTTTTTATTAAGCAACCACTAAATATTTAGTAAACAAAAGAAAAAATGTATTTATAATTTGAAAGTATTAGAAAAACATAATTTAAATTAATTTAGTGCTTTTTCTGTGCTTTTTCTATTCTAAGCCACTGATGAATAATAATAAAGATTTTACTAATTCATATGCATGCAAGTATAGTATTTATTAATATTTTAAATTAGCTTTTATTTGTATATTTTAGTCTTAGTAATTTAGCTGTGTCCTTTTGTCATTTTTATTAGTTTTATATATATTCTATTTAGCTTTATTTCAATATGTCAGTTTATAATCTTACTTTTAGTAAATCTAGTATTTAAAGAAAATATATATTTAGTTTTTATTTTAAGGTTATAGTTTTTTGTTGTTTTATATTTTATTTTATTTCCGCTTTATTGGTTGTCATTTCTGGTAGTTGAAATAGTTTTACTTTCAGCTAAGGATAACGACACTGGTTCATTCCCATTATTTTCATTCCACAGACGACCCGATCACCAGACTTGTGAATGAAAAAGCAGGTGAGCGGTGCTCGGGTAGAGTGGAGGTGCGTCATGGGCATCAGTGGGGCACCGTGTGCCAGCGTGGTTGGGATCTGGAGGATGCTGCAGTGGTTTGTAGAGAGCTCGACTGCGGCTTCGTGTTGGACATTCCAGGCGATGCTCGTTTTGGACGGGCCGGTGGAGAAGTGCTGTGGAGGAATGTGAAATGCTCGGGTGACGAGTTTGCCCTGGATCTGTGTGAACGCACCCTCAATGATGATGTGTGTACACACAGCGAGGATGCTGGAGTGGAGTGCACAGGTACGAGAGCGTTTGAAAGATTTTTATTTATTTTACGCATCCCGTGTTTGTAGTTGTTCATCATTTTTTTCTCCAAACAGGAAAACTTCTAGCTCCCACCTTGTCAATTCAGTCTCCCTTCTACACCTATTCAGCCGGAGAGGCCGTTCACTTTAAATGCACTGCCCCATACTGGCAGTCCGTCATTGACTTCCATCTGTACAAAAGAGGTGTGGACACTCCGCTAGTGACCCAGAGAGCTGATCCCAGACAAATGACAGTGGATCTGACTCTGTCAGACTTAGAAATCTCCCATCAGGGCAGCTACAGCTGTCTCTACAGGATACACACCAAACTGGGAAACTCTCCCTCAGGATTTTCTCCAAACAGCAACTTCATTAACATCACAGTCTGTAAGTCACATCTGCTGCTAAACTTGTAATGGAGAGATAAAAGTCTCAGACTGATCTTTATTTCTTATTCTCAGTGGAGATTCACACTCCCCAAATCTGGTACAACACATCTCCTGAGGCCCGGCCGGGTTGGGTCATCCGGGGCCACAGTTTTAACGTCACCTGCTCCACGCAGCCTCAGTATCCAGGAGGGTCCTTTCAGCTGCGGCTCATCCGGCCCAATGGGACCGTCCGGCACTCTCTGCCAGCCCTCGCTCCCTCCGTCACCTTTACCTTCTCCAATGCCCAGTTCAATAATGAGGGCTACTACTGCTGTCTCTACAAGGTCCAGACTGAAGAGCGCACATTTATCTCGAGGGAGAGTCAGCCTTTACCCATCTCTATTCGAGGTGAGTTGTGTGCCCAGATGGACTTGGGATGTTTAAAATTACCTGGGCTGCGTTTCCCACATCTTTGTAAGCTTCAACTTAAAGGGCATATTGCAGGTTAGAGACCCCAGTGAATCTATGTATAGAAAAATAATGTAAGAACTAGATTTTCTTTAAAATATATTTTTGAAATACGCTATTAATGCTTCTGGAGTCGTTTTTGTGAGATCATTTTACTCCCGCATTTGAAAACCGCCAAAACCGAAGTGACGCATCAAAAGGGAGAGCGGCCCATTTTAACCATAGGAAAACAATGGATCGCAATGACAGATCGGACGCTGAGGAAATTTGCGTATTTACACTCTTATGATGGACCACAGATACAATTATGAGCCTGCTATTCGGCCAAGAGAGCAGGGACAGGCCAAGATTACACAACAACGGTCAGAGGAGACGAATTGAGTTGATGTGAGCGGAGAACAGGGCAGGTGTCTTGGTGAGAGACCAGTGTTAGCTTACAGATATACATTGGTATAAGAAAATCAATATTGACAGCATACAGGCAAGTTGTCCGCTGGGCCTATGGTGTTCGGAGCAGCCCTTACCTGCATGTGTTGTGTCAGCCATTAGAAGACAGTTTACAGAGGAAGGAGGACTTTATAAAGGTTTTGAATGGCCCCATTTTGGTGACAATAAAAAAATTATCACAAATTGTCTTACTGTATAAAAACTTGTTTATTAAGTTTACATCAGATATATAGCAAGCAGATCTGCATTTATGGTTAATTTAATTCGTTTTATTTATACAGAACTAAATCATAACAAGTATTATTTCATAGCACTGTTAGTATCGAACTCAAAACACAACATTCCAACTGTTATATATATATATATATGGAGCGGCAAGCTAGGACATATCATGTTTGTAATCGCAGACCAATCGCCTTCATTATGAACGCAATATTGCGTAGCTTGTCAGTGAACTACGGCTCTGTGTATTAACTGCCGCTCCATCTGAAAGCAGGTGATGGAGATTTACTGCTAATCAAGAAACCGGCTTTACTGTCGAGATGCACATGTTAATTGAATTTGATTAATTGCACAGCCTTAATATGAACTCCGAATTGTGAGAATAAAATCAGAGATAAAAATTCACAATTACTTTTTTTTTTTTTTTACTCAAATTTAAAACAGAATTGAAAAATGTAAAATTCTAAGGGGGAAAAAAGTCAGAATTGACATAAACTGAGCTTAAAATGTTGCACTTACATTTTTTATTCCGTTGCGGGAACAAGCTTCCATACTCTTGGATGTACTTCACAATACTGAAGAATCTGTGATCTGACATTAATTTGGTTTGCTGTTTTATTGAATTCTCAGAAGTAGATCCGGTGATGAGCCCGGTTTTCATCAGTTTACTGGTGTCCAGTTTGACGTTTGTGGTGGCCACGTGTGCCATTCTGATTATTGCCAAAGTGTACTGCAAGAGAGTGAGCAAACCCACTGAACTGGAGCGAGAGAGCAGGACCTGTGAGTAACTGTGAATTCAAAAAAGATTTAATCATATGTGTCTTTTACTGACAGGTTATATCTGTATTACAGGTGTTGACAACACGTACATTGCCTTGACAATCAAGTAATGGTAGTTCAAAAAGAAGGTAACGCAAGATGTTTTTTTTTTTAGATGAGGGATAGTTTTTGCTAATCAGGCACGACGACGTTGTGAATTGTATATCTGTTGTGGCCACAAGCACTATGACTTGGCACCGGACAATGAATCAGAAAGTAATGAAGGCATAATGTAAGAAAGTAACATCTGTGTGCTGATTTTTGTATATGTTTGTTTGTTTCAGCAACTAGAAACGGGTCACTTGTTGGTGTTTCAGTGGCCTGTCCAAACCAAAGGGAAGATCTAAGTTTGAAGAACTAGAGAAACCACCATTTCTTACTATCTGCCATTCTCTGTCAGTCACAGAGAAACATTTTGATTGTCAATGGTTGGAGGTTTTTCTTTCAATGTTACTGGAGATGATAGATTTTCTTTGAAAGTAAAGGCTGACATCACTAGACTTGAAGAGGGGTGACATTACAACACAAGTTGTTGCACTAATAAGGTTAAAAAGGGCTTTTTAGTTTTTGGAGGTACCATGTCTGACCCATCCAGAGGTCTTCCCATATTGTTGCAGGTAAAGACTGTAAAACTGTGAAATGTTTAGTTTTTTTCTTGTTTCTTTGTATTCTTCATGGGGCTTTATAATTTAAAATGATATATTTATTGTTTTTTCTACTACAGTTCTTATGTTTGGTTAATCACAGGTGGGACACACAGCCTAAGAACAACCTCTATCGCATTAGGTCACTACAGGGATATAAAAATGGATTGTTCATTTGTTCTTTTTTAAATGAAAGTGGGCTCTCTAAATGCATTATACACTAGCTCTGATGTGATGCTTACACAGACAAAAGAGCAAATCCTCTGACATTTCTAAAACAGCACAGGAAATACTCCCTGTATCTACAACTATAAACAATAATTAATAACAGTAATAATAATAGTTGTAGTGTGGATTATAGGCATACACTAAATATTTTAAGCAGCACTACTATTGTCTAGTGAAGCCTAGAAACCAGT
Organism: Ptychobarbus kaznakovi; assembly: GCA_027422405.1. Taxonomy (NCBI): domain Eukaryota; kingdom Metazoa; phylum Chordata; class Actinopteri; order Cypriniformes; family Cyprinidae; genus Ptychobarbus; species Ptychobarbus kaznakovi. Next base: position 17,698,057 of record CM049810.1, on the reverse strand, counting down.
TGTGAGCACTACAGTACAGTATATACACTCCATATTTAAAACGGAAAAGCAAAATGTTTCTAAATGTAACCGAGTCATATGTAGACTGGAAGATTTGAAACCCAGATAGGCTTGTTCAGTTTGCATTTATACATTTTGTACCCATAAAAAAAAGTAAATGAGCAAAATGCTCAAATAATGTAAAAAAAAAAAAAAAAATTGTGCGAAAACACAGCTGTCACTTCATGTCTTGTAATGTGGAGAGTTAATGGTTGTTGTTTTGTTGCAGTTTTTGGTACGTGTAATAAAATGTTGTAGACTTTTATTTTGTCATTAAAAATTGTCATACTGTTTTTACTGTTAAAAAATAATAATTTGAGATGTATCTAAAAGGTTCCTTTTAATAAAACCTGTGCTTTTTTAATCACAACACACCAGAAACAATCAGTTCTGGCAACCATATCAATTGGCTCCAGCATATTCAAATACATATAATGCAGAGTATGACCGAAATCCAAAAAATTATACTTTCAGACATAGCTTATACCTGCTTTAAAATAATGATCACTGAATGCAGTAACCTTATCCTTTAAAATATTTATATAATTCATACAAAAAGCTTTGAAGTTTCCTAGTAGTAAAGTTGTGATATACCAAACTGTTATGAGCCCAAGAAATTACTAAAAATACAGTACTGTAAAATGTATTGCAGCATTACAATGGACAATTATTATATCTTACCAAGGAACAAAATAAAACATAGAAATAATATTTTCAACAGGTGCATCCTGTAGCACCCACTTCCTACAGTGTCAGGCTATTACTTTGATAAAACATCACACACAAAGTAACCAACATTTAAGAAGTTAAAACGCTACAATATGTTAAAAATCTTCTGCACTGAATATTTGCTTGTTTTAGAAAAGTAACATTCAGTTTAATCAAAGAAGGGCTACACCAGTCTTTTGACAGGCTCTGCTGATTCCATATTTATAAAAACCAAGTACAGAAGACCAGATACGATCAGAAACACTAAAGACTGTAGCCAGACTGGGACCGAGCGTGTTGAACTATTCTCTGGTGTTTTCTGGATTTGAGATTCTGGTGGCGAGTTTCTTGCTTGTGACATATCACGGTAAGGAGCTTGAGTCCTATATATGGCAGGCCTTAAAAAAACAATTCATGCATTCAATTAATAAAAAATGATAATTGCCCTGATGGTGACACTTTCAGTGTAATTCTACACAAAAAAGGCAATCTTACTCATCTATGTAGTCCATCCCTCTATAATCTGACCACTTTCTAATAAAACAAAAGGAGCTTGTTAGTTTCAGTATTTTAGCATAATTTAAACTGCTGTAATATTCAGACTGACTTACCTGTCCATCACATCATCGTATCGTTGCTAAATGAGCACAAATGCAAAATTATTAATGTATTCATGGAAATAAGTCTGAAACTAGTTTTAAAGGTTCTTAGTACTCACAGGTCTGCGATGCTGAACATAGGTGACATCCTCTGTAAGGCAAAAGTTCAAATCATTGATGTAATATGACATTACAACTAGATGCTTGTGTTTTGTGTTGAATTACCCTCCTCTCTGTAAAATGTCCTGTCGCATTGAGCTTTGGTTCTTCTGTGTTTAGTCATGGCTTCTCTCAGCTTCTTCTCATAAAGGGCTCTGGTGGAATCTGTTTAAATAAATACACAAATCATATGCAGGACAATAAATAGAAGGAAAAACAATCCAGGATTACTATAGTAAACAACAGCTAAAGTTACTTGAATAAAATAAACGGAAATAGTTTTAAAAATTCAGCTAGTTACCAAGCATTTATTTTTAACTTGATGTACTAAAACAACAAAAAAATAAAACTGAAATTAAAATGAACGAAAACTATGTAGACATAAAAAACTATAAAAATGACAAAACACAAGGTTATTAAAACATTAACTAAAATTAAAATAAAAAATACCAAACTAATTAAAAACAACATTCTGATTACACTGACTATTAACTTACCTACCACAGGACCATGTTTTATTCCATAATCCTCCAGCATCCATCTGATCTCCTCGTTGGATTTATTGCTCAACATTGTCATAACTTACACTGAACGACAGCGTCTGGCTTTCCGTATGAAATACTTATGTTTCTGTGAAACCGAAAATGAAATTTATGACACAGTGTTACTTCATCAACAGTGGCAACGAAACCTTATTGAGATACATTATCCTGACTACGAGATTTGAGATATTTTTACACATATCGTATATTTCATACTATATTTGAAACACTATCTTGCTAAATATTTGCTTTAAATGTACCCATTTAATGTCCTCAATATTAGCCATAGCATCCGTTGTACTGCGAATACTTCAGGTCTATGGTATTTTACATTTGTTTAATGTTAGTAATTTAATGGTAACAAAAAAAATTTACCAAGCGAATCAATACAATGTTATTTTCAAATCATATATCAAAATTATATATTTTTTTGTAATGAACGTCTTATTCCAAAAATAGTATCTCCTCAAATATAGACGCATTTGGTTAACTCGTGACTGTATTTCTGTGCATTGACGTAAATTAGCAGTTATGAATTTATTTACTTATTTAGTCATTTAGCAGACGATTTTATCCAAAGCGACTTACAAATGAGGACATTATAGAAGCAATCTATATTATTATTATATGTGAATAGCACACTAACCTTGTTTGCAATGCTCTGACTCGCTTTGAATATGTGACACATTAATATAAAACATAAGCAGATAAAACAGCCATTGCTGTTGATGTTAAATCACACTGAGGAATTCGTGACTACGCTGACGGCTACAAAATAACCCGTATCCGTTTGAGTTGTAAACAATGTGACGCACTTCCGCAACGCAACCAATTCGGTGACGTCCTGAATTTATGTATTTATTTGTGACGAAGCTTATTGAATGACACGGATTCCTACGGAAGTTCTACGCGGCCATGCATTATATATTGTTTTCCTTCTCGTTATGTCGTGATCTCGACATAACAAAAGTGGTTATTTTAAACACAATGATTGTTTGATTTTTAAAACAACGCATTGTGAGTCTACTGTTGCTATAGTAACATAACAACACACTAAAAACACCCGAGACTATACATAATAACACAAAAAATATTAATAACCATATAACAACACACTAAAAACACCCGAGACGATACATAATAACACTAAAAATATTAATAACCACATAACAACACACTAAAAACACCCGAGACGATACATAATAACACTAAAAATATTACTAACCACATAACAACACACTAGATGATACATAATAACACTAAAAATATTAATAACCATGAATGCTTAACCTGGATTAATGCGTTAATTGAGAGTGTTTTTAAAATAAAAAAGTCAGAATACACATTATTAGAAATGTACAGACAAGAAGATGAGCCCATGAACACAGTGCGTTTAATTCCACATTAAGCGAATACCGTATAGACAACATGTGGCTTAAAGCGTTAAGGCAGTGTTTTTAAAAGACAAAAATCAGTAAACACATCATTAATAATGCATTTTATACAGACAAGCAAATAAGCCCATAATAAAAACGCAATGCATTTAAAGCATTAAGTGTTTTACTCATAGAAATATATAAAAAAAGACGTTGCATCTTGAACTCATCTTGTCTGTACATAGGCTATTATAATGTATTAATGTGTACTGAGTTTGGTCTTTTTAAACACTCTCTAACGCATTAAGCAACGTCGAGCGTTTTGGAATGCCTCTATATGAGCAAATAATCGACAGATAACCGTGCGCTCTTATACTGTATCTTGTGGATATTTCAGCAAATTTTGCTTAGAAATAACGTCTACAATAAATAAAATAAATAGGCTAATCACTGCTGATTTTGTCCAGAGTAAGGACAGGCTAAACATTTTATTTATGTAATTAACATGTTTGAAGGGTCTAGCAACACGCATTCAACACCGCAAGCGCAGGGCGCCTTAAGAACTAGCCTATACTAAAAATCATAAGCTGCTTGGATTAAACTCACTTCATTTTCCTCGTTCGTTTGAAATAAAATAATATATAATAATAATTTGTTTGTGATTTTTATTTGTCGTGTAGGATAGGCTGTGATATCATGTGCGTTACAAGCGTGGATGCTGTTATGTGTGTGTGTGTGTGTGTGTGTGTGTGTGTGTGTGTGTGTGTGTGTGTGTGTGTGTGTGTGTGTGTGTGTGTGTGTGTGTGTGTGTGTGTGTGTGTGTGTGTGTGTGTGTGTGTGTGTGTGTGTGTGTGTGTGTGTGTGTGTGTGTGTGTTTACAAAGAAATGTAGAAAATACAAATTTAAAATGTAGAAATGTAAAAATACAAATCACATTTCTACAACACTGTATAACATCATTTAACTAAATTATACACATGCAAATCACATTTCTTATTAATATACATTTATTAAGATTAAATATAAAGATGCACATTACAAACACGTCGTTTTAGCCTGAGAAACTGTGATGATTCGTGCAGCAGTAATAAGATAACAGATACAATTTCAAGCAAAATGATCATATTTATTCAAGTATTTAAAATGTATAAGTCAATTAAATGTCGGTAATGAACACATTATAGCGATCACGAAAAAGCTCCTCTGTCCCAAACGCGTACAGTAGGCTTATGTGGATATACAGTATAGCAGGGATTCTCAAATCTGGACCATTCCTGCAGAGTTTAGATCTAACCATAATCAAACACACCTGAGCATGCTAATCAGTCTTCAAGATCATTAGAAAATCACAGGTAGGTGAGTTTGATCAGGGTTGGAGCTAAACTCTGCAGCAGATTGGACCTCCAGGGAAAGATTTGAGGAACCCTGCAGTATAGGCTACAACTCCCCATCAGTAGTTCTATACTGCCACCTGTTGGCGCAGTTGTGTAACTTAGAGAACAACCTTGGTTATGTCCAGATCACGAGAAAAATAAGTCGTTATAACGCGAAAACAACTTTTGTTATGTCGAGATCACAAGAAAAATAAGTCGTGATAACGAGAAAACAACTTTTGTTATGTCGAGATCACGAGAAAACGAGAAGGAAAAAAATAATAATGCATGGCCGCTTAGAACTTCCGTAGATTCCTTAATTCATTCATATTTATATAAATATTTAGAGTTTTTTTATTCATGCATAATAGCCTAATTTTTTTAATTTGTGACCCTCATGTGACCCTGAATAAATAAGCTTTCCACGGATGTGTGGTTAGTTAGGATAGGACTATATTAGGCCGAGATACAAATATTTGAAAATCTGGAATCTGTGGTTGCAAAATAAATACATAAAATGAAAAAATAAATAAATAATCGCCTTTAAAATTGTTCAAATTAAGTGCAATTCATAATTAATAATCAAAAATTAAGTTTAGTAAATTTAGTAAAGTAAATTTATAAAATATATTCATGGAACATAATCTTTACTTAATATCCTAATGATTTTTGGCATAAAAGAAAAATCGATAATTTTGACCTATAAAATGTATTGTTGGCTTTTGCTACAAATATACCTGTGCATGACTTGTTTTGTAGTCCACGGTCACAAATATGTTACCCATTAGCTTATATATACTACGAATGAACATTTTTGTGACTATCGATTATGTTAGTACACATATAATTAAAATAAACAAAATACTAAAATCAAAATAAAGATCATTAAAAATAAAAATAAGAAAAGTGTAAATAAGATTACTCATTGGTAATTAGTTTCTCAGGATTTTCAACCACAAGCCCTTGGATTTTTTTTATTTCTAAATAGCTTTCATTTGATTTATTTGTTTTGTTTCGTTTTATTTTATTTATGCATAATTCAACCAGTTAAACTTTGTAAAATGTTACCTATTAGTCTATATACTGTGAATAAACATTCCTCTGACTATCGTTTATGCTAGTATACATACAATTGAAATAAAGTTAATTAAAATTAAAATAATAAAATATAAATAACTCATTAGTTTATCAGGATTATGAACTGCAACCCCTTAGAATTTTTTTTATATTTGTTTATTTCGGCTATTTATTTATTTACTGGAGATTCAAAGAAAAAAAGATTCTATCAGCAAAATAAAAACTGATGGTGTAGCAAAATATGTTAAATTTAAATAAATGAGTGACGTGTATATATAAATTATTACTAGATTATTGTTATTAGATTTAAACCAGCAATGTTACTGCTGTAAGTTACACTGCAGCCCAAGCATAACTACAGAAGCTGAATATGTACTAACAGCGCCACTAGATGACAGTACTGACCTTGAGCCAACAACAACAATTTATCAATCCTTTAAAGAATCTGTGCTTGTATATGTTTAGAAAATGAGGTTAAACATGTATGACACTCATATTATACATGGTAATGTTTTTTTAAAGCATTCTACGGCATGTTTTATATATTGAGATATTGTATAAAGCAGAGGACATTTGTAAATTCCGCAGGTTAAAAAAACTAAACTGAGAATGCGAGACGGATCCAAGTCGAAACGTCACTCACACACGTTATTTTATTCAGGCCTGATCCAAGGTCATCCGTAATCACGGTGTTGCCTCGGGTGACTGATTACAGTAGCAGCCAGCAGAGCTGAATCAAAGGCCAGCCTCATTTACAGACTCCCGCGTCCTTTAAACCCTCCAATTTCCCTAGGACTTCCTGAGGGACAGTCGTTGTTGTGCTAGGCACATTCTCCGGCCACTGCGAATAAGCAGAACTCATAGCATGATGTCCCATTTGACCGGAGCAGCTCCCATAAGCCTGAACAAGAACACGGAATGTCACACCATTAGCATTCCACATTGGCCCCAACCTCCAGCTGTAAAGGTAAAATGAACAGCGTTGCAGGCAGCAAGTCGATATGCTCTCACACAACCTTTGTAATGGGAATTGAAGGAAGAGCAGCGTGGAAAAAACAAAGACAGCTCTCCCTCACTCTAAAGGTCGACTGTCATGGTCAAGAGTTGGTGGTGTTGGTAATATGTGGGAATGTTTCAGCATTTGTGCCTGGGCGCATTTATGTTCAAAAAGTCAAAATGTCTGTAATGGGAATCGTCAATATAAATGCTTTATATCTTATCATCATGAATCATTTTGTGACATACACGGTTATGACCATTTGAAAATTACACTTTTCAAGCTCTTATGGATAGATTGTTAACCTTTTTGTAACTTGAATGTTTCAGTTATGTTATCTGTATTAAAACCAGTTTGTGTTGCTTGATAATGCAAACTGATATTTGTTCTCTAATTTAATTAAAAAGCTTGTTGGTGGGCATAACTTGTATTTATATTTCTCACAGTTAACAAGTGTGTCGCAGACCATTGCAGAGCAGGTCAAAAACATTCATGACCAGTTTAGTGTAATTAATGATCAAATTAATATTACCTGTTGATTCTTTAAATTAATAGTTGCAACCCCAGGTGTGGTTTGAATAGCACATTTGTAACTAATATTTTCAATCAGAACAGCTTGTGTCAGCATTTGACTTACTAAAGCTAGTTAATGTCAATGCGTCAAGAAATATGAAATATATGTAGCAATATGACAAGGGAAAAAAAAGTTGGTTAAAAGAGAAAAAATATTTTCGGTCTGGGAACCTCTGATTTAGAGTAAAGACTAGAACTACTGATAACATTACAGTATTAGCATAAAGCTATATTTACAGCTTTGTATTAAGAAATAAAAAAATGTACATTTACAAAAACTAAATCTGACAAATCTAATGAGGCCCTATGATAAAAGTGTCTTTTGGAAAAAGCACAAATTGCAAATGGTTCTCTTTGGATGCCACTGAGAAAAGAAATGTGTAACATTATGTGCTTGACACACTCTCCACACGGCACAAATTATTGAGGCTCTATGTATAATTTAAATGAAATTACACACAGAGAACAATATGGCCTAGATATCAGACAAGTAATTTCTGGAAACAGAAAATGTGATATCATTTTACAGTAACACAGTTTTCTGAATTACGAACCAATGTGGATCATACTTTTACAATTAATAAGTAATGTGAATAATAAACAGTTTGTTCTCGTCACATTTAACATCATTTTTGAAGATTTTTGTTTAGTGTAGCTTTTGCAATTCAAATGTTCAGCAAAATTAGACCTTGCTCTTTCAATCTTCTACAAAGAACATTATCATAAGGTTTTATTCATAATGTGTTCCAGTTCAAATGTTCAGGTTTTGAGTCCGAGAGGTTCTGAGTCCGAGAAACACCCCAGTGTTTGAACCTCAGGAGTCTGTGCTGTTTTTTGTAACCGGTGCCGGTCTCCAGTCTGGTTGATGGAAGTGTATGTTGAACATACGTGCCCAGTTGGCAAAGACACGTTTCTCAGTGATGAAACGATGGTGGCTGCCGTGCCGGCCCTGCTCGTGGGAGAGATACATTTTACATTCCTCTGACCCTGCAGGCTCGTAGTAGTGATACGGCACTGGGGGCTCGAGGTTGGGCGACCTGAGAAGAACAGTCACAAGTGTAACTGAAATTGTCATAAACCAGCAAAATACAATGAGGTTTGAATGAAAGCACGGTATACGCAACAGTGATCCAACAGCATTATGGTGAATATGGAAAAGAAAGTCTCACTTGCAGAACTCCGGAGGAATCATGCCATAGACGTCGATTCTGTCACAAATCTCCACAGCGATCGCCATAGTGAACCAACCCGTGCTGAGCCACGAATTGGACCTTTTTCTGAATAACACAAGAGAGAAAGAGCACATCTATGTAGCTGTGTATGACACTGTTCCCTGCAGCCAGTACTTCAGTGTCACATGATGCAGATTTGGCGTTTACAATGTTTTAGTTTGAATGGACGGCTTAGATGACTCACAATGGGAGATGGATTGAGATAAGAGCGATATAAGGAAATAAAAGATCCACAAAACAGACAGAAAAAACTCAAGAGTTTAAGAACATGTGAGCATTTTTCCCTGAGCAGTTTGTGTCTGATTGGGTACATTCCCAGCTGGCAGCTGTCTCCAGCTGGCACTGATCCTCTAATAACCCTTAATCTGCACTGATGCCAAGCCGTGTGCCCTGTGGGCCAGCGATACCAAGCCTCCAGCAGGCTCTGGTGGTCTGCACATTAGTTAACAACCTCCCTATACTGCATTTAAAGTTAATACTTCCACCTCTCTTTAAATGATGCTCCTTTTTTCATTTTTTATTCTTTTGAGAATACTTGGAAATAAATATATATATATTTTAATTTTCAGAGTTAACTATATGTTTATTAGTTGAAGGTCTATCCTCCTGATAAGTGAACACTGTGGATCAAAAACATGTTTGTCTGACCAATGGCTGATACAGTTAATGAAATTACACACTTCAGCTTTAAATATTTTTTTTTATAACTCAGTCCCGAGCTAAATTACAAATTAAAACATACATGCCATTTTAATTAAAATAATGCAAATAATAATTTCTTTATATATTATATATAAATGTAGATAATTTTATGGTACAAAATCTAGACAAATAATCACATTTTATTTATTTATCATTCATTTAAATGAATCAAATACATTTGAACAAATACAATGATACTATAGTAAGGTCTTATAAAATAAAGTATTTAGTTTATACAGTGTTTGCAGCAAGTGATACAAAATCTAATAATACATCATCGATAACTAAAAAATTCAAAAGGTTAATTAAAAGTTACTAAAATAAATACATACTGAAATCACCTGAGTGTAACTATACTAATTATGCTTTGCAAAAAGATTCATGTTGGTATTTAAGCTATTTTTCATTCTAATTTAAAAAAAATTGGTTTTGAGTCATAAATATAAAGACTTTCTATGTCAAGTTGTTTTTTGTATTCCATTTGCAGAACAAAATTTGCCTTTTCATAAAAAGGTCAAAATACTTTTGAATTTTGTAATTACTGTATGACATAAAATATGGATATGCAGGAATCCTCTTAGAAAACAAAGTACTGTAAATAGTTTCTACAGTAACTTGCAGCGGTGGTACAAATCAAGAGAAATAATGCGAATAGGCAAGCTAACACAAAGAAACATTACCATTCTCACCTATCTTTCCCGGTTTCCTTCTTAAAGAGCTCATCAAAATGCAGCATCTTTAACCTCGAGATGACGTACACCTGTAGTTTAGGCATCATCTGCTTCAACAGACGCAGGTTGTTGTAGACAAGGCCTTTGCCGTCTTGTCGCATGTAGTTTCCAGGCCCCCAGAAGATAAAGAAGGTGTTCTGGCTGGAGTTGAGTAGCTCAAGGCGGTTTCGTAGCACACGTTGCATGCTGGAGTGTGCGACCACACGCAGGCTCGTTCGCTGGCCCACGTCCCTCTGGTAGCCTCGTGTCGGGGCATCATTCATACGGATGACGCACTCCTTACGGTCAATCTCCGCACCTCGACCACTTCCGGTCATGTGACCAGAGCTGGTCACTAAGGTGCAGGTTTTGCAATGCATCCTAAGAGGCTGAGGATGGAGACAACAATGAGAAGTTTTAGATTTCATGTTCATCATATCATTTATTCAAGTTGGTTTCATACACTTTTGATTTTTTTTTCTGAAATGATCCATTAAAGTATGATCTAATAACTCTAATAACTAAAAATTGGTGGTTAATAGTGTTTAATTAGAACTTACTAAAATACTTCCCTTGCATTTGATGTGTGTGTGTGTTCTGGGTCAAGTTGTTTTTGTACTCAATCTCTACATTTTTAGAATATCAACTTTTAAAAACAAAATTGCTTCACTGCTAATTTTTCAAATAATTATTAATAAAATATTTTTTCAAGACATTCAAGCCTTATAATGAACCTTTTTCCTTTTTACCTCCACACAGTTAAACTACACCCCACATTAAATATCAAAATGACTAAATTAAAAACATGTCCATCGTAGAAAAGATTTTGTAAGAAATCTGAAAGCTATAATTATGAGGTCAAAAGACGAAAGGATAAAGCTATAGTGGGTTGAAGGATCTGAGGATCCACAAATGCAAACTGTTTGAGTTTCTTCAAGACAGCAACCACACATTTGTGTTGTTTTACTTTATTTTATATTTGTTTATTCCATTCATTCATTTATAATCATTTATAATTTAAACATTTTATTATTCATTTTAATCATTATTTATAATAATGACCATTGATATACTAATTTCATTGTTTTATTCATTGATTAGTCATTTAAATTATAGTATTATTATTATTATTATATTATGTTTTCCATTGTTACTTAGTCTTACAATGTGTGGTTTGAAGGGCTATTTGTCTTCATGAGTAAGAAATAAGAAAATGTCTCCATTTCAAGGTTTTTAATGTCACGGGATGTTGTTGTGAAGAATTGTGCTTGTGGTATAATAACACTTGTTGGATTTGTGCTACTCAGACAAAGTCTTAGCACTGAATCATACACAACTAAGATTATTCAATAAACTCTGCTTCTTTTTATCATCAACACCTCATCTCCTGCTTCTGCTCTTCTCTGGCTTTGCTCAGTCAACCTCTTGGCTGACAGAAGACTGTTAATACAAAACGGATATTTTCTGACGAGATCTGGCATCCGGGGCTGGATCTGATATTTCTGGCATGGAGACATGATGTTTCATTTTGTCGTAGTTGGCAGGATAGAATGACACTGAGTTTGTATCTCCATGAGAGTCAGAGTTGTGATTGTTTTTCGCATGGCTAGAGGATGGATTGTTCCAGACCGCTGGGCTACTGACTCCGGACCAACAAGTAAGGACAAAGACGATTCCCGCAGGCGTCTTCCACTGGCTAAACTGCAGCAAGGCAGTGTGAGTGTGTTCTGTTTGACATTTCATCGAAATTCAGTACCATGGGTAACAAAGCTAACGGGTCAGATATTATATAATTTCTACAGTTATGGAGGAGTCATAAGTGAAGCTAAATTATGACATATTAATTTTGATAGAACAATTAGAAGAGCATTTTAAGATCAACAAGCAGAAGCAGTAATACTTGATGAATAGTAGCTACATATACAATCACAGTGCAGAAAGGTGATCTCAGGAAACCTAGTGACAGCAGAAAATCTGAAGGCGTTAAAAGATATTTGTCAGGTTAAACAGAAGGCTACGAAAGAAGGATAAGTTTCTCAGTTCAATGTGAAATCAGGCTCTGAGAGGGAGCTATTTCATCAGGTAATTTTACAAAGGTTCAATAACATGAGTAACTGTCATTTGAGAGATTTCTAGAACAACAATGGTTTTTAGTGACACTGCTAATTGGCTTTGGTCAATGCTACTAGATATTTTCTTTGCTATTTTATTTGTAACCGCTAGTTCATCACCAGTCTTTGCAAAAATATTTCGATTCAATAGGGTGTAGTAACATCTAGGTATTGTGAGTTGCTAGAACACATCTGATTTCTGGTACTATTCAGAAGCTGAGATTCTTTTTGAGGATGTAGCGCAGTTGGATTAAAACATAGTTGTAAAGGACATTTAGACAATTTGTAACTCTAAATTGTAATTAGATTTTCTATGCTGTTCATCATTTGTGGATAATGGAGAATGCAAAGCAGGAAACAACAGACTAAAAGTCTAAATCAGATCTAAATGATCAGATAGATAATAGACTCTGAACCTTGCTTCTTTATATGGTACAGTTATAGACACACATAGATATACAGTTTGTGCCGGACACTTAGGCGTTTTAAATATGTTCATGTTTAAACAATATGGGCGAAGGGATTTGTGCCAAGGTAAACATATGTTTTATTAGCTGCAGCCTTCAGATGTAGGAGATGTAGAATTATTATGGAAAAATACATGGATACATTGTTAATTAGCTCATTGATTTTAAATAAGCCTGGGGGAAATTCTTCATGAGGAAGAACCTCGGGGCCAACCTACTGATGAAGATATGGGGTGGGGGACTAGCTTACACTGGACTAAAGATTAGCCGCTAGCCAAATGGTCTCTATGGTCTTTGTAATCTTTAGGACGTTTTAACAGGAGTTAAAATAATTCCAAGGAAGTTTTAAGAATTTTGCTTTTCAATAAGAGCAGACTCTGTTTTCCGTTCTCTTGTTTTCGCAGATCAGTGTCGGCAATCTTCAGGAAATTCACTGAGAGGTTTGAGCCTTATCATAGAGAGGACAGTTTGTGTCGACAAACAGGCAAACAGAATAACAGGAACTTCAGGAACAGACGGAACTACATTGTTCAATCTCAAGATGGTTCTTCTAAATAGAACAGAGCAAACTACTGAGACATTCTGAGCTACAAAAGAGATATTAGACATTCCATATTAATGTCTTAAGATAAGCTATATTGCTACTGAATTTTAGATATTTTCAAAGATACATGACTGAAAAGAAACTAAAATTAGACTTTATTTTTTGCTTTGGTTTTTAACACTGTACAAGGGTACTTTTAAGTCATAGAATCATCATATACAATTATAACAGGCCAATCGTTGGGTGGTTTAATTAATCTAAAACATGATATGGTCAAAACATGATGTGATGTGGATTCAATGATTTATCCGGGCTAGAAGGTCATTGCGATGTAATTTTGATCAAACCTTAAGGATATTTCCTCAGTTCTCCACATAACGGATTTGTATGCACATTTATTACCACTATCTGGTTTGATTTCCAAGTAACATGTGTAGATTTGGCAGCGTACCAATTGACTACCACTCAACAATCTAAATGGTACACTCTAATTTAAAATTTGTGTTTCAATTTGATAAACCTTCCAGACAATTAGAGTAAATAGGGCATCATAGCATCTCTATGACAAGAGATGCTATGATGACAAATGGTGTTAAAAGTGTTTAAGTTACAGAGGTAAAAGCACAGAAAATATGAAATAAGATATTAGAAATTCCAATTGTCCCAAATCACAGAGTGAAACATGTAAAGTGACTGCAACTGAATGTTATTCATGCATGTTAGACAATATTGAAGAGCAGTCTACAATTTAGCTTAAGTTCGACAGACTTAATTGAGTATCATATTTATTTGATATCTAAATGGAGACATGTTGATTAGATCAATATTGGGGCAACTCTGGAATCATTTAAAAGCTTTAGTTACTGTTTCAGGAGTATTTATCACCTTGCTCTTGTACATTCAAATCAAATCACTTTTATAGTCACATCACCACAGCACGTGTGCCTTTGGTGAGTGAAATTCTTGAGAGCGTGCTCCAGACAGTGCAGAAACAATTTACATATAGACAGTACATACTTACAGACTTATACAGATGAAAATGTGCAATATACATATACTCAGTACACACAGTGTACTATTAGACATACTTACAGTTATCAATACACATTATACACCGTATGTACACATTCTACATTATGTACACATATATATATATATATACACACAATAATATGCGAAGGTGCAACAGATTATACATAATCCGGATACGTCATGTCATGATGTGCATTGGATGGTATACAGTGGTAGCAGATAGATTGTTGTATTAGTGCAGTGTGTGCATGTAGTCCAGTTTGAACTGTGTTAAAGTGCAGTGCATGGCATACTGTAAAGTTGGAGAATGCTATAGGGCATTGGTCTCAAACTCAATTCCTGGAGGGCCACAGCTCTGCACAGTTTAGCTCTAACCCTGATCAAACACACCTGATCCAGCTAATCAAGGTCTTCAAGATTACTAGCAATAGCCAAGCAGGTGTGATTTGGAGCTAAACTCTGCAGAGCTGTGGCCCTCCAGGAATTGAGTTTGAGACCACTGCTATAGGGTGTATTAGTTCTGACTGTTCATTAGCCTGATAGCCTAAGGGAAAAAGTGACCCCTTAGTCGGCTAGTGCGGGATCGGATGCTGCGGAAACGTCTTCCTGAGGGCAGCAGAGAGAGCAGTCTGTGGGACGGTTGGCTGGAGTCATTGATGATCCTCCGGGCTTTCCTTATACACGGCCTGGTGTAGATGTCCTGGAGGGAGGGAAGCTCCCAAATGGAATCAAATGGTTTCATATGATGAATATCATATGATATTCATATGGGAATGAAGGTTTTAACAATCCTGTTAGAATGCATAGAGAGCAATCATGTATTTGTGTTGTTTTCCTTTCCATTAATTAATTAATTAATTCATAATCATTCATAATTGAAAAATTGTATTATGAATTTAATCATATAATCATTTACATTAATAATTGTAACCGGTTATATATACGATTTTATTCATTGATTAGTCATTTATATAATACAGTTTTTCCATTGTTGTTTAGTCTTATGACGTGTGGTTTAAAGGGCTTAATTTCAGTTTTACATGGGATGTTGTTGTGAAGCAGTAATTTTCCATTGCTATTGCTTGTGGTATAATAACACTTGTTGGATTGGTGTTCATCAGACAAAGTCTAACTTTTGAAACTTACTCAACAAAGACTATTCGATAAACTCTGCTCCTTTTTTATCATCATCACTATCATGGTGTTTTCTGTTTCAGCTCTTCACTGGCTTTGCTCAGTCAACTTCTTGGCTAATAGAACACTGCTATTACAGTTTTAAGTACCAGACAAACACTGGTTTTGGGTACCAAGACTTGCTGTTAATGGGTTTTGGGTATTAGACAGTTTTGCTGACTAGTTGTTCAAAACTGGTATTTTCTGACAGGATCTGGCATTTCTCCAAGCTGGAGCTCTTATTAGCTCGGATAGGAGTGCTTTTTTGACTGGATGCAGCTGGATCTGATATTTCTGGCATGGAAGCCTGATCTAACAATGTGAATGAGATTACCGGCAAATTAATGCATGGAAACACACTGAAAGGGCAGAACAGATCAAAGTGCCTGGTCCACAAAGACTCCCTTTACCTTTATTGTTACTTTTAGCTCCATTATTGAATCTCTCCAGCATAATCAACACTAAGGCATTGAACCAATCCACAAGAAAAGCATCAAGGGAAAGCATTCTGAACCCTCATTTAAGAGGAAAGATTTGCCTAGAGCCTACAGAGTGTCTTAAAAACTAGTATAGCATAACATGTTCAACATCAATCCAGATTGCATTCAATTCACCAATAAAATTCTTTTTTTAAATCAACATCAATATAAACAATCCACCTGATTTTCAAACTGTAAAACATGGGGCAGGAAAGGTGTGTGTTCTCACACTAAATGTACTCTAAAAACATACTATTGCACTATGTTTTGCAAAATAATGCTTAATCCAATTTATAGTTGAGCTAAAATGACTAATACAAATGACTTCAAGACAAAAGGTCCAAAATTGGACCGAAACAGCACAGTGGCCCAACAGACCTGCCACTGTGTAAGATAATTCATTTATAATGCAGTGAAGCTGTACGCCCTCAGAAAGTCCTTTCCCTATGCAGGTATCTCTGCCTCTTAACCACTGAGACTCTTTTAGATTTCTTCTGCAGTGATAAACAGGGTTGTTTCCATGGAGATAATAGCCCAGTGGAGAGCAAGCAAATCAGACCCAGTAAATAACCATCCACACTTATTATTCTCTCATTAACATCCTCATTCTTAAGCTCTCTCCAGAGGGACATATGATCATAATTACTCTAATAGCAATCTCCCTCTCTATTTCTGAGAACCTTTCTGAGAAAAAATGGATTCAGGCCATTATCCTTTATGGAAAAACATGCATCCTGTACAAAAGTATTGAACTTTTGATTGAGTGTATGAAGCTGATGAAGGTTTAATTTGCATTTCATAAAATTTGCATCATTATGTAATGTGCAAGGATGCAGCAATATGAAAATATCGGTGGTGGTCGATATTAAATTCTATACTATATCTATTAAAAATACTCTAACATTTTATACTATAAAAATAATACAATTTAATATAAATTATTTTGGCAACACAACATTGTCATATTCATTTTGAGATTTGCTAAAGATTACATTTAACAATATTTAATTATTATAGTTTTTAAAGATGCAATTGAGCATTATATGACGATAAAGTTAATATGAGCATGCCAATTAAATATCCAAAACAAGTTCATAAATAGCCAACATCCATCAATATTTCATGAAAAAAAAATCTAATTTTAAGGTGACTTAATTCATACACTACATTGCAAAGTAGGTCGACACTGGATCATAGGCAACACACCATTCAAAATGAGCTTTTCCCATCAGACAGATCCTCTGAATCTTCTCAAGTTACTCTTCAGGGTGAAATGAAAATGGAAAACAATTTCCTTCCCCTGATGGTTATAAAGTGGATGTGATTTTTGATGAAGGCCATGTTCATTTAGCGATCTTCCACACTGGCTGTTCATTTGCACTAATACGAGCAAATCCTTCTGCTTCTCACTGTTAAAAAATTACTTCCACAGAGTATCCATTAAAATCTGGCTCTGAATCCTGGAGCTCTTATTAGCTCGGATAGGAGTGCTTTTTTGACTAATGAGAACTGGTAGACTTGAGAGCCGTGTCTGTGATGACAGAGATGCCTTATGACAATGAGAATGACTTTGAAGAATACTTCAGGCTTTGATGAGTATAGGTATTGTCAGTTTCAAATCTAAAGATGAAAAAGATGTAAAAAATATAAAAAGAATTTCACTAACAAGAACACGGCTCTCTTAGATGTTTTATACTTAGATACTTTATATTTCATCATACCCATAATAAAGGCAAAAATACAAGTTCTATCATCGTTTATTCACCCTCATGTCACAGAAGTCCCTCTCTATATAATGTGGAAAACAAAAAGGGTTATTTATAGAAGAATGTCCAAGCTGTTCTTTTCCAGACAATGAAAGTGAATGGTGACCATGACTCTAGAGCAAGTATCTTCTTTACACTATGTTCTTCTGTTTCTGACACAATTCTATTGTATGGCTTCAGAAGCCCTGGAATATACTGCTTAATGATGCTTTCTGGAACTTCTTTTTCAGAGCTTGACAGACCATGGTAACCTTTCACTGTATAGAGGAGGGCAGTGTAAAAATTCATCAAAAATGTCATTTTATCTTCTATAGAAGAAAGAAAGCACATGGGGGGTGAGTAAATGATGCAGAGCTTTCATTTTCAGGTAAACTAGTCCTTTAATGACCAAAATATATCATCCATGTTTACCTGATATACTTATGCAAGTGATCAGTGTGTAATCTCTCATTACGCACACTATATACATATAACTATATGTGCATTTTAACACCCATGAGAGTAAATAGCATTATTTGCACAGTTGTAGTGTTAAACCAAATCCCTGGTGACATTATAGAGCACACGTGAAAGAGGGAAAGAGAAGAGAGGGAGAGAACCGAGAGACAGATTTACATCCTTGATAGTTCTGGTGATTACAATGCCTCAAGATGAGGCCAAAGCTTGACAACACCTGCTTGCAGCCTCCCACGTTATCTGATCAGGAGTGAAGGAAGAAATTATAGCATCACTTGGATGGTGTAATTTAAAAGGCTTTAAATGTCTGAACCTGATTTATCCTGAAAAACTGCAGAGAGACAGGAGACACAAAAAGATGACAGAAAGAAAGAAAAATGGCCAAGTCTTCAGAATATTATAGAGCACTGCTGCATGTCATGTGATGCCAGTGCCAATATAATAATGCGTATTTGTCTGAGGAGATTATTGGATGACTAAGGAGAAAAGAAACTGCATAAAAATTGTTTGATGACAAATGTAAGAATTTTTCATATTTAAGTTATACGTGGAAAATTATCCAAATGTCTTGACTCATCCGAGTCGCATTAATGGACTTATTCATGAGCAAATTTGAATTCTGGGAACAATTAAGGTTTTTTGCAAAGATAAAATAAGGAGACCCGAGACTGCTCAGATACAGTCTGAGAGGTGAGATTATGGATTATAAAGTAAACATTTACAATGATCTCCAGATGTCTGTAAAACATTTACTAACAAAAAAACAAAACAACAGACTTTGGAGCTAGGATTGAGGATATAGAAAAGAACAGAATAAAGTGCTGAGCATTCCACTTTCACAAAAAAAGGTTTTAACATTTAATAATTAAATCAAAAGTCATTAATAATAACTTACAAGCCAATTAGCACAAGCGATTTCACAGGAGCTCTCACAAGACGGATGCGTTGTCAGTCGTCAAAAGCAAATATGTTTAATACATTAGAAAACCATGAAAGAAGCTTCAAAGAAATATTTTTTTAAGGTTTTCATATTAGATAGTTTCTAAATTTAGTTTAGTAAATTAAGTGCCATATTAATCATGTTAGTGCTTGATTGCATTTTGCACACCTAATGAAAGCAAGCTACCTTATGATCAATGATGCTGCTGTAACCTTCTAAGCGGGATGTTTGCTCTTGTAGAACGTCCATCTGATGTCCATCTGACAGCATCTGATCTTCTGGTGTGTCAGTAAAACTGCTGTTGTACAGGAACAATAAGCTTGTAAGCACGGTTACAACACCAATCAATATGATCCCATGACGCTGAAACAAAAGGAACAAGAAACTATTATTGAGGATGCTCAGATTATCCTCTATCATGCTTCGGCTGACAGACGCATCAGTAAATGAAGGCTCATTTTGAGGCATGAATGAGATATTAATAATTGAACACAATATACAAGAAAAAGATTTGATACATAGCTTTAAAATGAAATGTTCAATCAACTGAATAAGCAGATGGTGTGTTTCAAAAATATTAATAATTGCATGAAATTTACAAGCTCCATGTAAGGGTAAATTATTATTTTACAGTGTAGTTTGATTGCAAGTTTTTAGTAAGTTAAAATATTTGATAATTCCATTACCCATCTAAGCATCACTGTGACAAAAGGCTTTTTTTACATATTAAAACATATGAAAATGATTAAATTAACCAAAATAATGAAACAATAAATAAAACAACATCCCAAACAAGAATTTACATTTGTGACCCTGGAGCACAAAACCAATCCAAAAATACAAAATAGCCAAAAATAAATTGTATAGGTCAAAATTATAGATTTTTCTTTTATGCCAAACATCACTAGGATATTAAGTAAAGATCAAATATATTTTGTAAATGTCCTACTGTAAATATATCAAAACTTAATTTTTGATTAGTAATATGCATTGCTAAGGACTTCATTTGGACAACTTTAAAGGTGATTTTCTCAATATTTCGATTTATTTTGCACCCTCAGATTCCAGATGTTCAAACAGTTGTATCTCAGCCAAATATTTCCCTATTCTAACAAACCATAAATCAATGGAAAGCTTATTTATTCAAAAAATGCGAAATAATTACCCTTATGACTGGTTTTGTGATCCAGGGTCACATTTATATTATTTATATTTAATTTAAAATGCCTTGAATTTATAATTTCATGTGTGTACTAGCATTATCAATAAAAAAACGTGCTTACCAAACATTAATTTGGCAACATATTCGTGCCTCTATTTGATATATTAATCATCCAGGCATCTGTAGTAAATTCATTAAAATCATGCTTACAACAGTTTACCATGGCAACCGCATTTTCCACCAAAATAGTATCAGGCTAATACTTAGTACAACTTGCCATTGACGAAACTGTCATCAGAAAGTAAATAACCACAAAAAGACAAAGATTCTGAAAGTCTGGAGAAAATGTCAAATTCATCACTGATTACGTTTTTGCGGTATCAACAATAACTGGCGTAATATGACACCGTGGCGGAAACTACGAACCGTTACCATGGTACATGTTTGTAAAGTTATTGTTCAATGTCAGAGAGAGTTTGCGCTACCGTTCGCGTCTTCATATTGTGAAGGGTTTAATTCTGTCCGTTTAGTCCAGGCGTGTTCTTCAGCCTAACCGACAGCAGCTTTGCAAATCCACACTTCACATCTCCAGCCAGCACTTCTGCTCACACATATCCTCATACCGAAGCTCAGCTGAACTCTGTCAGAAATACATACAGTCCTCCGTTCACACGCGGCTGCCCGCGCGCGTGGTCTTAAAGAGCGCCGAGTCTCAATCCAATACAATTCATTAGAATAATGTACAAGTATTGTTACCCGAGATAGAAGTAGCCTATATTGTAAATTGTTTAGGTAGTCAAAGACTGTCGCTATTAAGCTCGAAATGTTAGCTACTACTAGGAAACTTTAATTCAAATGGGCGGGTTGAATTTTGAGTGGTGCAGTACAGCTATCGATGTCGAACATGTGGGATTGATAGATAGTGGTGTGTGAGCTGAAGGGACCGTAGTGCTGTTGGCTTCGCTTCCGTTTTAAACTGAGCTAATGACATTTTCCTCCTCTGCATATTTAGCCTACATTGATACAAATTTGATTTGTGACAGCTGGACCACAATATCGTATGGCACGTCATATCTCAGTGCTCCAAACGTTTCTCAGTGCTCCCTTTGTTACCCATGTAAAACGATATGAAATTATGCTTCTTGTTAACTGCAACGATCGATTTAGGCAAGTACGTTTTTGTAAGGAGTCAATTAAAATTAATTTATTTTTGCATTTGCAATCATATTGGCAACTTTAATTCC
This sequence comes from Ptychobarbus kaznakovi, assembly GCA_027422405.1. Taxonomy (NCBI): domain Eukaryota; kingdom Metazoa; phylum Chordata; class Actinopteri; order Cypriniformes; family Cyprinidae; genus Ptychobarbus; species Ptychobarbus kaznakovi. Next base: position 17,676,596 of record CM049810.1, on the reverse strand, counting down.
CCAAGGCCTTATAATAGAGGATACAACTATTTTTAAATGGCTTTGGTGCAAGGAATAAAGCACTGTTTTCTAGAGTATGGAATGATTTGTAATGCTGTGATTATCTTACTGTAATTCAGTTCTCCATTATGTCATAGGATATTAGTGAGATGGCTTGGTATATGATATATGTTAATGATCGGCAGTAAGCAGCAATTATATTTGATCATTTAATATGTAGTCATTTGATATTTCTGTCTGGATATGGCTGACACATGATGAATAATTTTTAGTATGACTCATAAATCAAAGTTCAGATGTGTGTATTTTTTCACAAAATAAAATTATATAAAATAATATACTGTCTTACTTTTTAAAACTTTGGACAGGACATTGAATGTAATTCAATAGAGTACAGGCATCGATTCGCACGCAAACTGTGACACTAAAACCTTTGGTCCTATGAAGATCAATAGGAGCATTCAAAAAATGCCACAGGTAGACATTTTCATAAACTGTATTCACTGATAATGCAGACAGAAAGCCTTCACAGTGGATGTATGTTTTGATGCATGTGCTTTTAAACTCAGCTTCAGCAATTTATTACAGTGCAATAATTAATGGGAAATTCTGGGTTACAATATATCATACTCACATTCAGTTCCCTTCGGTCCGCAGTGAGATGTCACTTAAGAAACCATTATAATCCATCAGTTTTTTTATTATTATGGGGCACGGTGACTGACATATTAAACAATGCTTATGATTTATAAAAGCCTACCATGGCAAATGCCAAAACAGAATAATTTATTTTGATAATCTAAAGGTCAGTTCTCAGTCCATTGCCACTATGATATTAAATGGATCTTCATTTGATGTCATAGACACACCATTATATTCATGGTTTATGAAGGGTGACGCAGGTGTCTTAAAATGAAAGTGTCTTAATGTGAACTGACTTCAGCATAAAAAGCACAGCCTATATCCCAAACCGCCAGCGTACGGCCTGGATGTAAAAGATACCATCTTCTCTTCTAAAAATGGCACGCAATGTAGCAGAGCTTCTCACGGGAGCAGAGATTTGCTGGAAGCTGTAATTTCATCTAGGACTGCGAGGAAATGGAAATGTATATTTTTTTCCTTTCACACAACACTATATTTCATATATTGCCCATACATTTTTCAAATCTCACCTTCACTTTTTTGATTTAAAACTGCTCTCAACCCTTTGAATGTGTGAGAATGAGACATTGGTTCATGATGGATGTCTTGCTGTGTGCATTGGTTTTGTAAAAGAAAAACAAATAATATATACATATATATATATATACAGTATGTGTGTGTGTATGTATATATTCCAAAGAATTACTAAGTACACATCTGTGCACATGATGATTGATACCTGGACTAATATTTGTTACATAATGATATTTTACAGTTCTCTTTCTCACTAATATCTTTGTGTTTAAACCAATATGGAAATAAATGTATGAATGTAATCTATTTTTCAGCATTATTTAATTGATAAGAATTATTTTACTATGACTTGTATGTGGTTGTTTGTCTGTGAAAACAAATTAATCAAAAGAAACCGATGATCTGAAGCACCCAGGATGAAATTTGCTAATTTCCTTCATTGAGCGTGGGTGAAAATTAGAAAAGGGCGAAGGCATCTGGGGATTGATTCAGTGTTTGTTGTCATTGGAGACAAATGAGAATTAGATTTTGCTTGCCCTCCTGTCTGCCTCATCAGTATATTTGATTAAATCACTCCTTGAGGCTGAGATTTATTCTGATCTGTGTGTATTGGGGGGACAGTGGTGACAGGAAGATAGTTGGCGATGCGTCTGGCATAAAAATAAACCTTATTTAAAATGAAATAGTCTTTCCTCTCTGATGAGGTCACAAACCGCTGCTCTTCCAGTGGACGGACAGATCAATTTTCAGAAGGATCACAGCGGTGGTATATTACTGCCTTGAAAAAGCAGCAATCAAATCTTCTGCCTCTCTGCTTATATATACACAGTGTCTCTCTCATATATCTTTCTCTTCTCACTACATTTAAAATGAAGCACTAGATGTCTCAGGAGTTTATTTAACAATCTGAAATCCTAAACAGATGTAGACACTGAAGGCAAAGAACAAGAAAAGTTTACCATTAATATTTACTGTTAATATATAGCACATAAGAAATTATTAATATAAAGGATCAATAAATATTAAGTATTCCAAACATTTGACCGATAATGTGCACTAATGGTAATGTTTTTCCCCCGTTTTTTTTAAAGCAAGGGCTACAATGGAAATACGTTACTGTAACTTTATTATGTTATCCTCGACAAGAAGGTAGTACTTTTTGTGTCAAATAAACTCAACTCAACACTGGTTTGGGTGGTTCATGGAGACACAAATTTGTATAATGTCATGGGTATGACAGTGGTATTACAATGTAAAGGTGGTTTATGAGGACACCATGTCCCTGTAATTCAGAAGATACATAAAAAAACACACTAAATGGTGTTTTTTGAAAATCTAAAAATGCACAAAGTTTTCTATAGGTTCAGGTGTAGGCTTGGTATAGAGCAGTGGAAAATACAGTTTGTACAGTATAAAAACCATTATGCCTATAAGAGTCCCCATAACCATACATCCCCACAAGTATAGTAATACCAGTAAATTATTGAATCTATGTTGTTGAATCTTCTTGAATCTATGCTACATAGAATTAAGGAAGTTCTAAAGTGCAAAATAAATGTATCTAATAAATACAATCCAAGCTTCAAATGACCACATTGCATGTTATCTTCTAAATGTCATTCCATATAAAAATATCTTCAGCTTTTAAAAGTTGTGTTCAAAAGCACAGTGTTGACAGTTCATGGCCTTTGGTTTCATGCATTCAAATCTGCAACCTTTCATTGACTCTACTGCACTACTCTACAGCACCCCAGAAATGTTCAGAATATCTCCATGAATATCTGTGCAGAAGCTATTTTAAGATCCTGAAGCAGATGGAGCCAACCAAAACCCAACAAGTGTCTGGCCTTTTACGTGGCACCCTGAACAGATGAGCTGTCTCCTCACAAAACAGTGGTGATCACACAGAGAAGCAGGGGACACACTTTGTGAATGTTAATATATTCATAGCAGGTGCCTGAAGAAAGGCACTCACCAAGCGTCTCACACATGGAGCAATCCAAAGATTATTTATCTAAGGGCACATCAGAATAAACTGAAAATGAAGCAGGTGTCTGTCCTACCTGAGGAATTAATTGAAAGTTTTGAAGCCAAGCTTAAACTGTATCTAGTCTCAGTTTATCCAAACCATGTATTACTGCTGGACAGCAAATAGCTTTTGGGGGGATGGGCCAGTAATAGGCCATCTATTCCAGATGGCCCATAACCAAATTACTTTATACGGATTATGAAATTAGAGCAGTAGTTTTATCTGACTCATTTGCCCACAGGTACCACTTTAGTAGCTCACTGTTGTTCAAAAGGGATGAATGTTTTAGGTTACGAACTAGCCTGGAATATACTGAGTTTTAATGTAACTGAACATTTTATAGTCACAAAAAATGTCTGAAAACCAATGGAAATCACAACAAAAGTGCTGAGGCTCTTATTGTATGTTCTTTAAACTACGTTTTGCATATACACTACCATTCAAATGGTTGGGTTCATAATTATTTTTTTAAGAAATATTTTTTTTTCCAGAAAATAAAAAAAATATTTATCAACAGTTACATTAAAAAATGTTTATAATGTTAGAAAAATATATATATTTAAAATAAATGCATTTTAATTTTTCTTTATATTCATTAAATGATATATTGATTTCTAAAGGATAATGTGAAACTGAATTGCTGCACAAAATCTCAGGAATACCTTTTATAATACATTAAAAAACAGTTATTTTAAATTATAATAATATTAGGCTACTGTATTTTGATCAAATAAATTCAGCCTTGGCGAGCATACGACACTTTCAGAAACAAGACATTACTGACCCAACAACATCTTGTTTAATAGCCTAGCCTACAATTGAAAAGCATTATCAAACAATGTTTTTTATATAACTAGAAAGTGTCCTTATTCAGTCATAGCAAACTAAATATGCTCACAAACACTTGTTACATTCACTGAAGAAATGGCAACAGTAAGCCACTCCAACTGTTCAAAACAAGATATTACAAGTAGCTATACCACAAAAAGTGCTTTGTTAAAAGGTTTAAAAACTATCTTTGAACACCACTGAATCATTCGCACATGGTTAATGCTTTAAACATTACATAATATATTGCTAATCTGATATTAATACAATCGTGTGCCAATATAACCAAAGCTTATTCCAATGGTTTTTGCATATTTGGGCAGGTCAGTCATTCACAAGAGCTGCATCTTATATGTTGTACTGTATCTTGTTTTAGTTTCGGCTCTGCTCTGAACAAGCTGTGCCTGCAGTGGCACTGATATCACAAGCACCTTCAGCCCATTTATTCTAGCCCAACAACATACCACACTTGCTGTGTCTTCTTAGAGTTTGCTGATCAGCAGTGTTTGCTTTTAGATGTTTATATTACTCCTTGCATAACCTTGTATCTTTAAAAGATTGAAAATACAATTTAACAAGAAAAAATTGTATATACACAATACTGTAAGCCATATTTGCTTTTTTAAAGTACATCTACCTTGCATCTACCTGTTTTGACTGTATAGGACTGCACGATGTCATCTTGAAAACTCTGACTATAGAAAATATAACTCAAGATGAGCCACAGCACAACATGTCAGGAACTAGAACTTAGCCACAATGAGACCAGTGGTATATCTTATTCTTTCTGTTTGAGTCATTTCAAAACACTAGTGCGAATGCAATCATGCATATGCAGAAGCATGAGTTTTTGTTGATATTTGCACATTTTACTGCAGCTTGTGCTAAGAACAACAATCTGAGATGCAAAGCCACCATTATTCAAACACAAACCCATTTAATGAGTGATCTGTTGTACAAAGTATTGTGAGAAAATGTTTTGAAATATCTGTGAAAATAAGATACTTAAAACAGACAAACATCATCAGTAAGAATGTTAGTATATAGACAAAGAATATTAGAGGACACTACTCTTCACCTACATAATCTTTACCCAGATTTCTTAACTGTCAGACTGTCTGACCCATCGAACACACAAAAAGTTTGAAAATAAAAGAAAGTTTATAATACAGATTTCAATTACATTACACACATACAGAGATAGATAGATATCGAGAGAGAGAGAGAGAGAGAGAGAGAGAATATCCATTATAGTTCCTGATTAGTGAATCATGTCAGGACCAAGAAGTTGCAGCTGCCCCCTAATTTTGTAAGGAATTGAATGAATCATTATTGCTTATTAGACCAGTTATTTGAGTTTTAATAGGTTTTTGATTGCCTGGTCTAAAGTTTTCTGAAAAAAATGCATTGCATTTGCATGTGTTGTATTTTACTTTTGAACTCTGCATTTCTAGATGAGACAGAAAAAAATCTGGATTCTCACAAGAACCACTATAAATGTAAAAAAAAAACTGTCATGCTTATAGGTAGACAGAGCTACAGTCCATCAAAGCAGACAGTTTATTGTTTAAGAGTTGTATTCCAACAATTTGTTTCAAACTGCTCTATTACATATGCAACAAATAAAAAAAATGTATCAAAATAATAAGTAAGTAAGTCTTTAAGTTAGACAAAGTAATTACTAAAGTAATTAGTAAGTCTTCCTTATTTAACACAGGTGTCAGACCATCAGAATTGAAAACCACTGTCACGTTCATCAACTTACATCTTTCTATCACAACACATTACTGCCATCAGGTGGTGAAATCCTAACATTAGCAGCCACAGTAAATTAATAACATGCATTTCCACAGCTTGAGCATGCATGATTCACCTTTTCAGTTTTATTTCATTTAGTAAGATGTGATATGATAAATCAAATATGCTCCCTATATATTTCTTATCTTAAATGTAGTAGTCTTTTAGGATGACAAAAAACCTATTGTGGTGATAACACATGGAAAGTGATAAGAGTCAGAAGGTAGTATAGTACTTCGAAACCATTCACATATCATATCACTGTGCAAAAACACTGTGTTGTATTATTAGTGGAAAGTATAATATAAATGTAATGTAACTACTAGACTAATACTGTTGTATTACATTTATTGCTTAACTTCCCCATTCCGTGATGGCGAGTTGGCTCAAGGGGGGAAACTTAAGATTTTTTAAGAAACTTGAGAAAGAAAGTGAAATACAATTTTAATTTGAACTTCCTCACTTAACATAACATTTAACTAGTACTGCTAAATTACATACTTCTACACGATTTATATTTAGTTCCATGGTCGCCAATCATTGTGGTTTCCACGAGGCCATACCGTGCATAAATACTCACAGACTGTTATTGTTTAAGCACAAGGGAATTTCAAAACACTGGAACATTGTTTTCAGCTGATTTCCTTCGATCTCTTGTTCACTGAAGTGAGCGTTTTTCCTGTGCCTGCCTGTGAGATTTATTTTCTTTTCCCACAAGTAGAACAACAAGTCCCGCCTCCTGCAGTTGGATTGGCTTTTGGAAGCTGATGGCCGTCTGCGATTGGACAATTGAGACGTCACTCACAGAACGAACCGCCTCTTTGTGCGCAGTGTCTCACACTGCTGATGGCGCTGTAAACACAGTGACGCGGCGTTGCGTGGCCCAGCAAATCACAGATTCGCGTTTTATATGTGGACGAGCGCGAGAGACGCTATTCACGTCCGCAGCTTCATATGCAATCACATAAACAAAAAACACACGAGGAGCGCTCGTCAGAGGTGCAATGGCAAGGAAAAGTGCAACCCCCCCTTCATACTATGGTAAGCAGCCTGTGAATCGAGTCAAATCAAGTTTTTGCAGTAAGACCATTGACAAAGGGAACTGACCCAGCGGTGCTGGTGTCAACCCGAATCATTACTGTAAGTGTTTGGCTGTTTTCTCGCGCAGTAATTATTTAAAGGACCTCTGTGCAAAACGATAGACCCTCTGACATGTTTCCATTCTGATTACTTTGTTTTTCCAAATACTGGATGAAGTGCACACAAGGCGCAGATTCGGATTCTGTGTCTTTGTAATTCGGAAAGGATTTAATTGTTACGTCATATAAGTTAACTGGAAAGCGTCCAAATGAGCACGAATTGAAATGATAGAAAACGTATATTGAGTTGCGCAAGCTGTTTCATATTGAGAGGGTTTTGTGTCTTGTCCTGTGTTAAGTCCTCATTTAACGGCACTGTTACAGTACATAACCAGCCTATGTGGGCAGACCTTAGAATAACTGTTTGCTATTTGCTGTAGTTGGCGTCTTAATAGTTTAAACAGTTTTTAAAGACGCACTCGATATTTTTTTGCTAATTATGGAGTGTACACATAATAATGGATTGTACACATGAACAGCACCTTTGATACAAATTATAAAATGATTCCATTCTAACATAAAATTGGGGACATTTTAAAAACCATTAACACCAAGCACGAAAACTGTCTATAACTAACGCTTTAAATGCTCGAGGTCGAAGGTAAGTAATGTTTTTATCGTTCATCAGCTGAAAAAAACGTCTGAAAGTGTTTCCAATTATTAAAACTTGATGTAGTTAGAGTCATTGGTGTAAACAATGTTTTATACTATGGTTTTAATCTACATGTAATGGGTCTTCTCTTTATGACGGCTGCCATTTTGCCATCACGTGACCACTTGTTCTGCTGCTTTAATTTTCAGGTGAAAGTCAGGTGGATTCTTATTGGCTGTCAATGTTATTATCGTTATAAGTTTGGAAAATTGTTCTGAAAGTAATTCCAACAATATTAATCTTCTGTGTCATTATGTTGTAGACTTCGCTATTCTCATAGAATTAGAACAATTAATAAAAATGTATAGTTATTGTTTTAGTTATTGTCCCTGTGAACAGGCGTTCATACAACAGGTTTATTCTTCATGGAGTGGGTTGCTCCCATGACTGCCACCATTTTGCCATCACATGACCACCTGTTCAGAGTAGCTATGTTTCCATCCATCTATTTTTATGCGCATTTTGGAATAGCGCATAAAAAACGTTGGATGTAAATGCCAAGATGTGCATAAATTCTAAAAATGCACATTAAAAAAATGCTAATTATGCGCACAACTGAGTAGATAAACTTTTCATCCAATAAAAAAGAAAAATGTGTATAAACTATGATGGAAACACATTTACCGAATAAATTCCACATGCGCATTAAAAAAGTCACGTGACTTTGCACGATGGGATGGGAAAACTTGACTATAAGTCTGTCATCAAAGTATGTCTGTATAATGTGACAGCGATAAAATTGCTGAAGGATGTAGAGTCGCTGTTGGTCTGCTCTCCATATTGGTAGTCGTTGCATTACGTATGTTGCTGATCATTTGCATGAAGTTGAGTTCTGCTCTACTTTGTAATATCATGCAACCTTCTCAGTCACTTGTGTTGGTGAAATTTGGAGAGCAAACAATCCATACATTAGTTTAACATAAATTTAGTCCAAGAATGTGTTTGAGACAGACAAACGATGAGCAAATCAACCAAAGCAGCAACAGTTACTAAACAAATGTAATGCATGCAGTATAATAAGTGTCAAGTATACAGTCCAGAACCACTGTACTATACAAATCATTAAAAGGCAGTTAAGTGTAAACCAAATGTAAAATTTAGTCCATCTGAAACAAAATGCTGAGAACTTATTAAAACATTAGGAATGCAGTCAGTGTTCTGTAGTCTACTTCATATTCCTCTGGAGTCATCAGAGATATTTTACATTGTTCTGGAAACCAGTCGTTCACAATCCCCTATGAGCTGTAGCAGAGCACTCACAGACCCCTCTAGCCATTTAACACAACTACACTAAATATTTCTTAGAGGCAATCTGTCTAATTATAACACACAATCATGCCAAAGGGATGCATCTGGTACTCCTACGCACCCACAGCCATTCAGCATAACTATCTAAATAGAGTTGTAATTATTATCATGTGATATACTGCATCTGAATCTCTATGGCTCACCAGTGCTGTTGGAGTGTCAAAGAACGGAGTTTTCTTTGTCACGTAAATATAGTGCAGGGAGCAGCTGTTTCTCTGTCTCGCTCGGGCAGGGTCAAGCTCTTTGGCCTTTGCCTCATGTATTGTTAAGTTCCCACGAGCCACCTGTCAATCACAACTATTGTCAGCTGGAATTGGGAAATAGTCTGTGGAGAGATACCCAAATCAAGAAAAAAAGCTGGCGGATGTGATGTGGAAGCATATGGTTGTTTCGAGGTAGCTTGTGTTTTTTGTTAGAGCATCAATCTAGCTAGCATCTGGTTCCTTTCTAAATTTGAAACATATTTTGGTATGTTGTTGTTGTTGTTCTTGTCTGGTTGGTATCATGGTATTGGGGGAGTACTGTACTGAGATTACTTACAAAGGAACTGGTCTGTCATTGCAGTTCATTTGAAGTGGAACTGTGAGGTTTCAAATGTCTGGGAGAGTGGAGAATTTGAATGGGGGCGGAGCTTGTTCTGACCTGTGTTTGGGTCGGCTGTTCTGTCTGATCTCAAATGCAATCCAGAACTGCTGCTGAGAGAGAAAGAATATGAAAATGAGAGATACAGACACTTTAGAATAAATTAAAAAGATTAGGATCTGTCTACAGTCTACAACACTGTGCCAATATTATCTCCCTATCTCTTAAAGCGATGTTTCACCCAAAAATTTAAATTCTGTCATAATTTACTTACCCTCACGTTGTTCCAAACCAGTATTAGGGCTGGACGATATATCTCATGCGATATGCATGAGCATCTTGTCAGTAAAGCCGGTTCACAATATTGCTTTCATTATCGCAGATGAATCGCCTTCGATTATGAACACGATATCGCATAGCTTGTCAGTAAACTACGGCTCTGTGTATTAAATGCCGCTCCATTTGAAAACAGATGATGGAGATTTACCGCCAATCATGGAACCAACTTTACTGACGAGATGCGCATGCATATCACATTAGATATATCGCCCAGCCCTAACCAGTATAGTTTTTTTCTCCTTTAATATAGGTATTTAAATCTTAGAGCAGTGCTTGTCAGTGTAATGAAAGCATGCGTTAAGCATATATGTACAAAAAGGATGAAAAACACTGGAAAGGTACACTGTAAAAATCCTATACTGTAGTTTGCTCCATAGCCTTGTGGTTAGTGCGTTGACATAGGTACAGCACAACTGAACTGCGCTCAAGGCGACCCGAGTTCGATTCCCGTCTCGAGGTCCTTTGCTGGACCTGCTCCCCTCTCTCCTACCAATGCTTTCTGTCCTCTCTCTACTGTCCTATCTCAATAAAAGGCATACAAATAACTTAAAAATGCTACTGTAAAAACTGTAATGGTAAGTTTAACGCTAAGTTTCCTTTCTATATACTGGGAAAACTAATAGATTTGACATTGCATTTCATGTAATATTACTGTAAAGATGTTAAATGTATTTTTTTTGTAGAAATGAAAAAACAGGTCATCTTAAAATATTAATTGTACACTATGAAATGATTTGTTCATTATTTTCCAAGTCTTCTGAAGTTGTACAACAGCTTTGTGCGAGAAATGCATTTCACTTCAAGAACTCGTAATTCTTATCTGCCATATAGATCATTAGTGCAGGTCTTCAGATGCTCCTTACAGAGCTTCTGTGCATGAAGAATATCTAACTTCATTTTACCTCCTTTTTTGATGTTCTTATTTTCATCTTGTGATAAACCATTTATAGCCAGCATATTTTGCCATCAAAAGAAAGCGCTGGTTAAAAAGATTGAGCAATTTTGTCCTAAAGCTCTTGGCAAGAAGTAGAGAAGCTGAATTGCATTGGGTTCCCGGCCGATGCGGATGTAAATTTAAAAAGCCTCCCTCCGGACGTGGAAGGATCTTATTAACAGTTCCTCAACAGGAAGATCTTCCCTTAAGGACAGAGAGCAAATTATACTCCTGCTTCAGAGCTTGCTGCAAGAGGTACATTAAAGATGCCTGGAATTATGTAGCTAATAGAGAGGACAGTCAGTGCATTCATGTGGGACCAGATAGTCTCTCTTAAGAGTTTGACACAGAAGATTCTCTTTCATGTCCACTGCCTGTGGTACAAAGCAGCTTTCAGTGGCACATGTCATAGTCCGCTATAGAGTTCAGAATGAGCTCCCTATTAACAATGACGGCTTCTACTCAAATGCCATGCTAAGGGATGAATGGCTCATAATGGGTGTCATCTCTTTTTCCAGTTTCCAGTCAACAAGCTACGCAATATCGTGTAGCTTGTCAGTGAACTACGGCTCTGTGTAGTAATTGACGCTCCATCTAAAAGTAGATGATGGACATTTACTGCTAATCAAGAAACCGGCTTTACTGACGAGATGCGCATGATAATCGAATTTGATTAATTGCACAGCCCTATTTCAGACAGTATCCAGGAGTCATATTCACACTCACACTGTTAATGTCTTTGCTGTCCGCCTGGTGCTCAAGGCTAAAGCTGGTGTCCTTGAGAGATAAGCAAGCAGTTTCACTCATTTCAGCAGGCACTGGCAGGATTTTTATGTTCAGATAGGGGCTGAGCAACAGAACAGTGACTAAATGTGTGACAGATACTGATATACTTTAGCATTCTTCCTTGTAAACAAATAGCCATGCGATTTTCACCTTCTCTTTAGTAGTTGTAGTGTTAAATAATGGTGCCAGAAATGCCTCTAATTAACGTAAAGTGAAATTTATCTATATCAAGTGCCATTTATCACACAATAAATTAACACGAATCTAAAGTGCCGTCTCTGTTGTCAGTTTAATGACCAGTGTGGGGATAAATCAAGAACAGCTCTTTGATTAGATGTGGAAATGAAGCAGCCTCATGAAAGTAAAGAGTTTAAGCCCCAAGCCTCTTATTTGAGTATATACCAGTTATAACAGTTTTTTGGCTTGAGTCAGCAAAACACGAGTCTAAAGGGAGCGAGAGTTTCCTGCCTCACCAATCTGCTCTGTCTGTCACTCTCTTCACTTCGCCTGTCCATCTGTCCCTGACGGTTTACGTGTCTGTCTCGCTGTCTGTCACTCAGTCATCTGTCTTACATCTGTGATGACGTCCAAGTACATCTGCAGTATGAGAATATGATTTATGTGTTTGATAGTGTCTATAGATCATAAAAAGTCATTAAAATATTTATAACTGTAATAGGTTCCTTTTTATATGTATTATTTTCTTTATATACATAGGCCTACATATTCTAAACTAATTATATTGTATAGAAGTACATAATAAAATTATATAATTTTAGTTCTACACTGTAAAAAATATTGTGCCTGTTTTACTCAATAAAAATGAGGCAACTATTTGCATCAGCTTTTTAAGTATATTGAATTCATTTTATTCTTGTTTGTTCTATTAGACTTTACATGTTTCCAACTTGAACTCTTAAGTAATGGCAACTCAATTTTTTAATTTACAAACTAGTTTTAAGTTCATCAAACATAAACCTTGTTGTTTTTAAAAGTAATATTTATCAGTTTATCCTTTTATTTTAAAGATCTATTCAATCTGTATTTAAATATTTCTAATAATTTCTACAATATTGTAATGAAACCATAAATAGGCTTCTCAAAACAAAACATTTATTCACTTTACAATGTTACAACAGTGCAAAAATACTAATTACAGAGTATCATTAACACTACTGGTAACACTTTAGTTTAGAGACCAATTCTCACTATTAACTTGCTTATTAGCATGCATATTAACTGTCACTTATAAAGCACATATTAATGCATTACCATATGAACAACCTCATACCTAAATTTGACAAAAAAAGTATTCATTTTATTGAGGGAAAACTCTAAGTTAATAGGGAATGTGTTCCCTAATTCTAAAGTGTTACCACACATCCTTTTCAGATGAATGCATTCACCTTTACATAAAGATATTTACAGGCTTCAAATTCTAGCATTCAAATTCTGTCATCATTTACTCATCCTCATGTTGTTCCAAATCGGTAAGACTTGTTCATCTTCAGAACACAGATGAAGATATTTTTAATGAAATCTGAGAGGTGTCTGTCCCTCCCCTGACAGTTTATGTAAGGACCACTTTGATGCTTCAAAAAGTTCATAAAGAGATCGTAAAACTAATCTATAAGAATTGAGCAGTTTAGTCAAAATTTTCTGAAGAGACTCGATCACTTTATATGATGATCAGATCTAACTTAGCTTTTATTCACATATAAACATTCGTCAAAGCAGATCAGTTATGGTAAACGGAAGCTCAAGCATTCTTCATGTGTGAGAACCAATGAGGTTCATTCTTTTGTTACGCAGCATGTTTGAGCTTCTGCAGGAACCAATGAGGTTTGTTCTTATGTGTCAAGCAAGTACTTCTGTTTATGTTCACTGATTGACGTTTAAATGTGAATAAAATGCTAAATTCAAACTGTTCATTATATAAAGCAATCATGGCTCTTCAGAAAATCTGAATTAAAAACTGCTCGATTATGAACTTTTTAAAGCATCAAAGTGGTAGTTGCATGGACTGTCAAAGGAGGGACAGAAATCTGTCAGATTTAATTTAAAATATGTTCATTTGTGTTTCGAAGATGAATAAAAGTCTTACGGGTTTGGAGTGACAAACGAGTAAATGACCATTTTCATTTCAGAGGTGTGGGACAAAAATGCATTTTAAGGACCTATGAAATATGTTTTATTTAGTATTTAATTTAGTTTTAGTAAAACATTTTCCATTAGTTTTCTGGATTCTATTTTAATGGTTTCATTAAATTTTAAATTTAATAATCAAAAGCATCTTTAATTAATGGATTTAATTTATTTTTGATGATCTGAGATGACCAAACACCTAAAAAGAGATGATGCCAACCCCTCAGAGGACCTCGGAAGATGCATGCCAACCCTCAGACAATATACAGAATTAACCAATTTTGCCATAAGTTAAATATATTAAGTTTATACAATATGCAAATATATTTAATTTCCTGTAAAGCTGCTTTGCAAAGATTGTATCATAAAAACTATTATTATTAATTTATAATTGTATTTATTATTATTTTAACAAATGTATTATAATTTTTTTTTTAATTTTCAGAAAAATTAAAATAGTGTGTTTACATTTTTCTGGTAAATCATTTCTGATACCTAATTTTTATGGTAAATATTAAAAAAAAAATGTAATAATAATAAACATTTTTATTAGTACTATTCATTCACACAGAAAACCGCAGAACATGCTAAGATTCATATTGAAATAGTCTTTTTGCAGCTTAATATTCACTGTAAGTCCATATCGCATTTTGATTTAAGTGTACTGACCAACGTTTGATTTATTCATACAGAATTTGGCAAATGCCGTGACATTCCGCATTATACAGTAAATTCCATTTTAATGAGTGGATTCTGTGATTCTATTCTCTTTTCATTGGGCCCTAATATATGGTCATAAATAAACAATGTATATCATATTTAGTTTATTTTTTACTGGTTTAATGAAAGGAAACACAAATGCTGAAACTATACAATGGTATTGTTTTTAATATTCAATGACATTTGCTCAAAAAAAAATATTTTTTTTTGTTTTTTTTCCTCTTTACACACAAGATTTGTCCATTTGGACAGTTATTTATCTGTTTGTGTATTGATTGAATAGCTTTAATTTAAAACTGAGAATTCGCTTGAGGTCACGATTGAGATGCTGCATATGTCAGGGACTTGTTTGTGACTTAATGCCATGGGGTGGGAACTCCATGATCTGGTAGGATGAGGAAAAAGTAACCGCACAGTTTCCATTCGACCAAACCCATGCTGTCTGCACCTGTGCGCCTTCCCAGGCTGTTCCTTATGGAGAAACCGTGAAAGAGGCTTGTGTTATACAGCAAGGCCTGCACGACACTGCTCGCAGTGTGTAAACTCATGTGTGTGCATGGAAAAAAGCTTAGTGGAAGCAGAGGATGAGAGAAGAGGTATAGCGGGGAGATGAGACTCCTGAGGCAGTTCAAGGGAGGAATTACTGTACCCCTCTATATCTGAAGCCAAAAACTACATTTGGCTTGAGCTTTCTACAGAATGACAGTCGCTTTCTGTGCCAATTCATTCTAATGCATTCATATCAGCAATAAATAAGGGGAGAGTGGGGAAAACAGAATAAATCTCGTCAGAGTTGATGTTTTGGGAAATGTGACTTCAAAGAGGATCTCACAGGATTTTGACTGGAGCTCAATAGGACTTGCTGTGGAAAAATATTCAGAACAGCATGAGGGAACTACTAGGGAGTAAGTTTGGTATATTTAGTTATGTTTTTATTTATTGAGATTTATTTATACTGTATTTATACTTTACTACAGTCCAGAATTTCAGTGTCAGTAGTATCTTATGCTCACCAAGGCTGCATTTATTTGATCAATAAATATGCTAAAAATCTTGTGATCTTGTGAAATAACTGTTTGGTTCCGTGATGGCAAAGCTGAATTTTCAGAAATCATTATAATATTTCATTATAATTTGGTGCTCAAGAAACATTTCTTATTATAAAGAATGTTGAAAACAGTTCATCTTTTTTGTGGAATCTGTGATTCGTCTTTGTAAAAATAAACATTGTAAATGTTTATTTTTGATCATTTGAATGCATCCTTGCTGAGAAAAATTATAAATGTATTTGTGTATGTATAATACTGTTATTATTTTAAGTATACAGATGAAATTACACTGTTTAAACTGAAAGTGTAACGTTTACTTATATGTCAATTTTAATCATCACAAATCCTAAATGAGGCAGGAGGGATGTTTGTGATTGAAGAAGTGTCACCGTTGAAATTAGTGTCACTGAGGAATCTGTGCCTGTCTCACTTGGTGGTAATTTAGTTTACCTGGGAAGGACTGACACCAGCTGTTCCTTAGCTACGGTTCAGCTGATGCAATTAAGCCATGCAAACTGACGAACCACTCAGTCTGTTAAATGTCGGACAGATTATAAATGAGACGGAGAAGTGGGGATAAGCCGTTGATCTGCTGTGATGTAAGAGGTGTCTCAGGAGATGGCCTGTTAGCGAGGCAACTTTATTGCCACTCTTCTCCTTGCAGTCAAATTCTTAGGGGTCTTAGGGGGAAGAAAATATGGTTCTAATGAAAATCATTGTAACTGCTTGAAGGAATTTTTTTTTTTTTTTTTCATTCAGTGGTAAGGCAAGGCCAGTAAATCTGTTCTTTATTCCTTGCTTTTTTCTTGAGCTGTCATTTCATATAAAGCTTTTATTTGTTCTCAATCTCGTCTTATATAAATCAAACATTTCTAACTTCTGAGAATGAATACGAAATATCTTTTTTCTAGAATTAGCTGTGTCTGTCCACTCTTAAAGAAGTAGTTCACCCATAAATGAAAATTTGCTGAAAATGTACTCACCCTCAAGCCATTCTAGCTTGTTTCTTCATCATGGATGGCCTAATCGGGGCAAATTTGAGATGGTCCTCACTAGGGCTGTCAAATTGGCTGAAAAACTACATTAAAATTTTTTACACAAATATTATAAAAATTCAGATGCAAAGTTTATCCTTTGGTTGCATTTATAAGACTTGTCATTTTAAACTTTCAAGTGATTGTAAACTGTTCAAGCACAGCAAGACGTGAAAGACAACTCAATTCAGTACTCGCACGCTGTTCTGATAGGTCTCACACGAAGCACCAATCAAACAGCATATTTAAATGCTGAATTGAGATTCTTTTTGCTGTTTATTGTGCTTAAACTGTTGATTACACACGTCAAAATGCCCAGCTTGGCTAGTTTTCACATAATCACAGTCCGTTTTGACTAAGACCCTGTCCACAGGAATGCCGGTATTTTCAAAACACTAGCTTTTTCTATGCGGTTTGGCTGTTCGTCCTCAAGCAAATGCTGCACCAGGTCACTGAAACCGAACCTTTTTGAAAACTCCTGCCAGGGTGAAGATTTTCAAAAACTCCAGTTGCAGTGTTATTGTGTAGATAATGAAACCGGAGAGTTTGACTTGTGACGTAGGAGCATGCGCCATTATCTCCGCCTACTGGGAACTTTTTCAGGCTTCTGATTGGCCACCATGGCTTTACAGTTGAGATTATATCGCCACCTGTTGGTTTGGCATGCTCTTGACAGTGCTTCATAACATGCTTTTGGAGTTTCGTGTGGACAGGGTTTTTTTTTTTAATGGAAGAAGGAAACAACACTCATTTTATAAAAATACATATGTGTGTGTGGATTAGGCCTAAGGTAAACAGTTGGTATTAAATCGGATGCATGTGAGTGAATTGGATTCGTACATCAAGTCTTAAAGTGACAGTAGTCTAATATACATGCTGCTGTCTTGTGTCTTGAATGTTTTTCAAACAACAAAATACAAAGAAAATCACTCCGCTTTTGACTGAATAACTTTAGTTTAGCTTTAATACGAATCTGTATAGAATATTTCATTCATGCATAGACAATTCTGTGTTTTATTTTTACATTTAATTGTTTCATTTCTCTTAGATAGCCTAGGCCATCCTACCTGCATATTTTCTGTTGTATTTATTTATTCTTTAACCCTGTAATTAGATTATTGGAGTACATTTTACAAGAAAGTAGCCTACTATTTTAGTCTTTTTACTTCAGAATTTCATGTTTTGTTCGATGTGTTACTTGATGATTAATTATTTGTGAGATTTACTAGCAGTTTCTGAGGAAACATTGTTTTTACACCACTTTTTCTTTCCAGAGTAGTTTGAAAGAAGTGGACATTCCTTAAATCCACATTGTTTACAGCTCAGGATGTAGTTCAGCCCTCATGATAATAGAAACGGTGGAGCAGGGCTGACTACAGCTTATTGGAGCTCATCCAAAATCTTGTGTGTAGTTCTCCTTTCTTCTCCTTTGCCAAGGTCAAGAGGTCCAGAATGTTTTTGCAATTGGTGGTTGTTGTATGAATGTGAAGGATCTTCTGTGGTTTCTTGAAGATGTGGTAACAGAGCTGTTATTTTGGCATCTAAACACTGAACCAATCAGAGGTTCCTCTGAAATGTTTCTTTAGTGATAAAGAATACAGTGAGCATGAAGCCCCACCCACTTGTATGGACTGGAGAACAAATCTTATGTCTGTAAGGAATGAACTATTGAATATTTGAATACAGAATAGTCAATTTGGCTGTTTTTGAAAGCATTTTTGTTCAAAAATGATTGTATGAAATGCCATATATAGGCTACTTTATAGTGTTTAACATTTATATTTTTTCACACAATGTATAGCATACAGGCATAAGTTTGGTTATGTATCAACCATTCATTTGCAAAATTTTTGATTAAAATATATTTTGTATCCAATTAATTGAATAAATAATCGACAGATTAAACAAAATTGTAATATGATTTTTAGTTGCAGGCCTACTTTAGAGAATATGCCATTCATTATCTTTATATCAAACTACTGATGCCATCATAACATGATATCATGATGGCATTATAAAGCTGCATTGTCACCAAAAACTGCGTAAACCAGTCTAAGATGGTTTGCCAGGTTCTCATATCTTGGTCAGTGTGGTCTGTTAGCTGGTTTTATAGGGGTTTTAGGGACTTATGAGCATCTCAAATCAGCTGTCCTTATATATGAGATCATGATATCATATCATCATAAAGCTGCACTGTAACATCAAAAACCACTAAATCCTGCCTAAGACTGTTTGTTGGTCTTAGCTGCTTCTCCCAGCCTAGTCAGGGTTGTCTGTTGGATGGGTATGGGTTTATATGCATTTTAGGGATCTAAGATCAGCTGAAAACCAGTTTAAACAAGCTAAGGTGGCTTTTTTCTTCCAGGATGGCATAACTGCCTGATCTCCCAACTTGGGCCACCTAGGCGGGCATCATCATATTCATATGTGACAGCTGACGTCTGTCTGCTCCGCTTGTTCAGATACACTGGCACAGATCCTAGCAAACCTATGTATTGGTTCTGTTCTCTCAAAATTAGCTCCAGACAGTGAATCTGTCCATTTAAATATAAGGATTTCATCTATTAATTGGGTTAGTAACGCATCAGGATGTTAATTCCGCTGAGATGAGACGTGATGGTGTGTTTGGCAACATACAAAGCACTGAGACTGCAAAGCTTTGAGCAGGTGGCTGCCGTGCTGTTGTCTCATTGCATTTGGTGTGTTAGTGGATGCTACCAATCTGAGCCGCGAGACACCAGTTCTGTTTCCTTTGTGAGCAGAAGAGAGAGAGAGAGAGAGAGAGAGAGGAGGATAAGTAGCGGATGAAGAAGGAGTGGAGAGTGAGAGAGAGAGAGGCAGATGGAAGCAACGCAAACGCCCACCAGCCTGATTTCTCTTACCACCTACTCTCGCAAACACAGCTTTGTGTGTAATGATTAACCGATCGGAGAATGGCGAGAAGATACCGCCTCAGCCCTCATAAGAAGTGAAACACGCACAGCAACATTATATAAACACAGAGTGTCTTCGTTCAGAGAACAGTGAACATGACCGGACCAAAAGGAGGATACTACAAAGCAGAATTGGGTAGGAGCTTACTGTAAATACTTTGACGAGGGGAAATGTCACTCTCTGAGCTTAATGTCAAAAATGATCCAATGTGTTTAGAACTGTGGCAGGTACATTCTTTTGTTTGCCTGTGCTTTGTTATGGCTCTTTGTTATGGGGCTGTTCAGACCTACTTGATCAAGTTCTTTGTTCACTTAATATGGTGGTGACATTGTTTCATTGTGGGCTTTTTCTGAAATCAGTTAGTTTGTTTGCTCTTTGACCTGGTCAGCTGCTTATGAGAATAGCCACTAACATATTAGCTCCTAACAAGAATAGAATAATTATTTTGAGGCAAAAGTATTGATTAAATTCTTTTGGAGTTGTATTTTTCACTATTTAAATGTGATTTTGACACTTTCTTCTTGTATTACAGGGGAGCCACACAAATTTGACCCCACATTCAGAGGACCTGTTCACAACAGGTAGAGTAAATCCTACTCCTTGTGATATTTTTTTAGTTTATTTGAAGCCATATGTATTATGGTAGCAGTTTCGCTGACGGACACCGACATAAAAAAAATATTGATTTTATATTTTAAAAGGTTGTATACATATTAGTTTTGTATATATTATACAGCAAAAAAAAGTTTAAACGTTTTAAAATAAAAAATGTATGTTCATATAAATAATAATGTTTTGGAGGGGTCTAAAAAGTAGAAATTAATTAAATAAAAATGAGGAAAAGCTTTTGGCAATGTAAATATGAATTTTCGTATTTACTTGTGATAATATTTAGTTGTTTTTTATTTTAATTTTATTCCTTTCTACTTTTTAGACCCCTTTAAAAATGCGTATATACAGTATATACATAATCCTCCAAAACTACAGCTATGTCAGAAACACACATGCACACTCTCAAAGCATTGACTTTTGATTTGTCCTGATTTGCATGTGTCTGATATTGATCAAAATATTGACTTCATTCATGGACCTGTTGCTCCGCTGGCCTGTTTCTCGCTCTGATCCAGAGCTGCTGGTGGATCAATGGTTAGATCGGCAGTGATAGTGGACAGCACGGTTTTCACCCCACAGGGGCAGAGAAATCAATGTCTGTTGCTCACATGTCTAGAGTTGCTTTGCCTCATTAACATTCAAGCTCAATAGGATTCAGCAGATTGTGAGGTAATTCTGCTGTTATTAGACAACAAGCCATGGGTTTTTAATGTATTTTTGTTGCTCTCAATAGAGAGTGGCCGTCACAGTGTGCAACCCAGCGTGTTTCTAATGGGGTTTTCCTTTGCTTTGACCGTATTTATAAGGCCCAGCTACTGCTAATTAGAGTTGACTGATGTAGAATACTTAAGCTCTGTCGGGTTAGCACAGCATGCAGGACTTTGCTGTGCTATGTTTGCTGTGATGAGATGCGGTACAATCCACATCACAGCTGACCCAGTTGTTTATCATAGTGGCTCAGTAATAAATGTATAAAGTTTTTTTTATTGTTTAATAAACCTATGACTATGTTTTATGAGATACAATTTTTTTTTTTTTTTTTTTCTTGGAGCACAAAAGGAAACGTTTCTTCACACAGACATTTTCTATACCACAGCAGTTTATAGTGAGCACATCATGTCTAACTATCAGAAAGCACCATTAAAGTCCATATGACTTCATATGAAGTCATAGAACATCTGAAAGTCTTCTAAAGTGAGCAGAACAGCCGTGACCAGATCATTGAGAACTGGATCAGTCCTATTTGTGAACAAATCAATCTTTACAATTGGTTCTTTTCAAGAAACCTATGAACTGTTTGTTCAGATTAGAAGTTTGACTATTGACTCAATGATCTGGTTGCAGCTTTTCATAAGAAATGTTGGTCTGTTCCTCACACAATGTAGATGTATGACTTGGAATATAGTAAACAAGTCATATGAGCAACGTTTCTGGTGAAGTCATAGTTTGGTATTTTCAAAAACAAAATTAAATTAACCTTCTTTGGGGTTGGAACAATATGAGGGTGAGTATATAATGACAGAATACAAGTTTTTGGATAACTATACCTGTGAATAAGTTTATTTTTATATATTTTTTGTTGTTGGCTACTTTTCCACCAGTCCATTAACACTGGATCTCCGAAAATATCACCCAAGCTTTATTGCATTAAATGTCACTGACTCCCAGTAACATGTCAAATCCGCACCTTTGTGTGAAAGCGGCCCGACGCAACCACCCACTCCCCGTCTGTGTTGAGCAGATTTTAAATATAGCTCAGGGAACGCTGTTCCAGATGACACTGTGGGTTTGTAGCTCTTGGGTTTGTAGTTTACACATCAGACACGCCACTCATTTCTACTGTCCTTCACATTAGCTGTCCACTTAAAGCTGCTGTATGCTGGGAGGTGGTCAGATTTGGATTAGTGCAGTCAGAACTACACAAGACTGAAGTTTACTGTCCTACTGAACCATATGGCTACGTCCCAATTCTGCACTACATGTATATACTTATGAATGTGTAGTATTAGGACACGTTACCAATGTTACTAACTTTCGAGTTCTTTTTAAAAACTACTTTCGGATGTTCGTCCTTGCATTCAGGTACTTTTTAATCGAGTTTATCATCTGGGCATTTCTAGAATGTTTAGTGTATAATAATTTAGAATGCACTGCCAGTATAATTTTAGTATTATTTTTTTTACCATTATAGTATTTATTAATGTTTGGAATTAGATTTTATTTTTATATTTTATATTTTCAGTTTTAATTTGTAATTTTTTATTTATTTAAAGTTTTAATACATTTGTTTTTATTAAAATGTTTTTGTTTATTTCAGTTTTAATTTTGTTAGTACTTCAGCTTCAAATTTTATTTCAAGTAGTTGTTATTGAAACATTTTTCATTTTAAAACATAGAAAAACATTTAACAGACTATTGTTGACCTGACTGAATAATAAAAGTATTAATTTCTTTAAAATAAAAGAAAGAAAAAAATGAACTGACTCCAGACTTTTGAATAGTAGTGTATTCAGCAGATTCGCTTACGGACAATCAGCATAAAAATATATACATTTTATATTTTAAAAGGTTGTATACATATTCGTTTTTTATATACAGGTGCATCTCAATAAATTAGAATGTTGTGGAAAAGTTCATTTATTTCAGTAATTCAACTCAAATTGTGAAACTTGTGTATTAAATAAATTCAATGCACACAGACTGAAGTAGTTTATGTCCTTGGTTCTTTTAATTGTGATGATTTTGGCTCACATTTAACAAAAACCCACAAATTCACAAAGTAGAATACTTCATAAATCTCAACAAATTAGAATACTTCATAAGACCAATAAAAATTTTTTTAGTGAATTGTTGGCCTTCTGGAAAGTATGCTAATATACTGTATATGTACTCAATACTTGGTAGGGGCTCCTTTTGCTTTAATTACTGCCTCAATTCGGCGTGGCATGGAGGTGATCAGTTTGTGGCACTGCTGAGGTGGTATGGAAGCCCAGGTTTCTTTGACAGTGGCCTTCAGCTCATCTGCATGTTTTTGGTCTCATTTTCATTTCTTGACAATACCCCATAGATTCTCTATGGGGTTCAGGTCTGGTGAGTTTGCTGGCCAGTCAAGCACACCAACACCATGGTCATTTAACCAACTTTTGGTGCTTTTGGCAGTGTGGGCAGGTGCCAAATCCTGCTGGAAAATGAAATCTGCATCTTTAAAAAGCTGTTCAGCAGAAGGAAGCATGAAGTGCTCCAAAATGTCTTGGTAAATGGTTGCAGTGACGTTGGTTTTCAAAAAAACAAATGGACCAACACCAGCAGAGGACATTGCACCCCAAATCATCACAGACTGTGGAAACTTAACACTGGACTTCAATTGGGCTGAGCTTCTCCAGCAGGGACCTTGGTTTCCAAATGAAATACAAAACTTGCTCTCATCTGAAAAGAGGACTTTGGACCACTGGGCAACAGTCCAGTTCTTCTTCTCCTTAGCCCAGGTAAGACCTCTGACGACAACTGTAGCCAAATTCCTTGACACGTCTGTGTGTGGCTCTTGATGCCTTGACCCCAGCCTCAGTCCATTCCTTGTGAAGTTCAAAATTCTTGAATCGATTTTGCTTGAACAATCCATAAGGCTGCGGTTCTCTCGGGTTGTGCATCTTTTTCTTCCACACTTTTTCCTTCCACTCAACTTTCTGTTAACATGCTTGGATACAGCACTCTGTGAACAGCCAGCTTCTTTGGCAATGAATGTTTGTGGCTTACCCTCCTTGTGAAGGGTGTCAATGATTGTCTTCTGGACAACTGTCAGATCAGCAGTCTTCCCCATGATTGTGTAGCCTAGTGAACCAAACTGAGAGACCATTTTGAAGGCTCAGGAAACCTTTGCAGGTGTTTTGAGTTGATTAACTGATTGGCATGCCACCATATTCTAATTTGTTGAGATAGTAAATTGGTGGGTTTTTGTTAAATGTTTTTGTTAAATTGTAAATGTGAGCCACTTCAAAGTCCCCACTACAAGGGGATAGGGATGCTCACTTCCATTTGGAATCTGCCCTGTGAACCGTACATTCTGTATTTTTTATCAAATAAATGCTGACTTGATGAGCATAATATATATATTTTTTAAACATCTTACTGATCCCAAACTTTTGAACGGCACTGTTTATATATATATGTATATGTGTGTATATATGTGTGTGTGTATGTGTTGTTAATAATTCAATTTAATTTAATGAAGTCAGTTTTTAATAGTTTTAGTATTTAGTTAACAGTAACCACCATGTGTACTACTTAGTAATTACTTGCACACTATTTCGGATGGATAATATGCGAATGAGGATGCAGCACATCTTTTAATCTTTTCTGTTGCCCTGCTCTGACCTCAGCCTCATTTTCTCTGTCTGCAAAGCTGCTGTTTAGTTGTTTTCAACTAGTAGGTTGGCACCCAAAAATGGGTCACAAGTCTGTTCTAATGGGGTTACAGTCAGCAGGGAAAAATTATCACAAAAACAGTATATGTACTCTGTGTATAGATCTATGTGTTCTTTAACACGCTGTGTTACTGGAATAATGCTATTTTGTTGCTAGATTGAGAGTTCAAAATGGTTCTAAATTTTTTTATTTTACAATATTTAATTTATTAGGAATATGTAATTTTTAATTTATTCATGTACTTACTGAAATGCCATTATGAATGTAGATATAGTGTAATTTATTCATGCAGTGCTCACTTTCTCTCCCTTACATTCTCTTTTCTCACATTCTCACTGCAGGGGCTGCACAGACGTGCTTTGCTGTGTGATCTTTGTCATCGTCATCCTCAGTTACATCGTTCTGGGAACAGTGGGTGAGTTACACTCATTAATGTGCGCTTCAGTAGAGAGGGTTGTGTAATGCGGCTCATGAATCCAGCGCTATTAAGCAGCCAAATAGAAGCGGCGGGGGAGTGTCAGTCGTAAACAGCAGCCTAATGCAGTGTCATTATGTTCAGTTACACTCCCCTCACCGTATGTGGCTGTTTTTATAAGGACAGTCATTTAGTCCATTCTCAAAAAAGCAAGAGGACTCACATGAACCCATTCATTCACTGTGATATTTGATCGGTTACATCATTTGTGGTTTAAATGTGGAGTCTGTGGTTAAAACAGTCACAGACTCTTCTTTTGTGCCGTTTCTGGGAGACTCACAGCTTGCCGACTGTTGGATCTGTCTGTATTTGAAACATGCTGCCTGTGAAAAGTTTGTGGGCGCCACGTTTCTGAAATTTGTTAGTTTTTTAGAATGATTTCTGGAAGATAATATGACAGATTGGAGTAAGGGCTGCTTAAAATTTGGATTTGCTACCACAGGAGTAAATTACATAGTTTAAAATGTTCCAATTTAATTATTTATTAAATTGTAAATATATAAACTGTACATATTGAGTCTGTGGAGTGTAAGACACAGTGCTTTTTGTCTCATGCTGATCTCACTCTGCTCTGGTTTAATCCTGACTAGGCTAAATTAATACGACTGGCTTTTCTGTTGCCCTTTGAAGTGCACTGACAACTCATGTGACCGTTTTAGGCTCGGGGTGACATTCCGTGACCCCTGAAGCTCAAATTAACTTTTCCATGCAGACTTGAGTGGAGAAAATTAAATCATCTGGCAGAATCCTTCTCCACAGACCTGTAGTGTGTTTGATTCTCTGTGGACTCAAATCACTGATATTCAATTACATAAAGAGCCTCTTATGCTCTGAATTAAATAAAGAGGTTTCACTTTATTTTTAGTTTGTTTTTCATGCATCTGTACATGTTTTTTCTCTTTGCCTGTTCCTTCTTAGCAGGAACAGTGGGTGTATTTTCAGTGTTGCCATAAATACTGAGGTTGCTGGTGCAAAATAAGATTTTTTTCTTATTCTTTGAAATACATGACGCTTGAATTGCAACTGTGGTAAACTTATTTGAGAAACATGATTTAGATGACATGACTTGTGTTATGTTTTTTAAGCTTGGATGCATGGGGATCCCCGGAAAGTGGTCTACCCGACAGACAGCTATGGGCAGTTCTGTGGACAGCAGGGTACTCCTAATGCGTGAGTATGAGCCAGAGACAAATTGAGGTGTTAATGCTGTTATACTTTAATTAATAAATTGCATAAAATATTTAAAAGTAATCTCATACTGAATATATTAAGTATGCGATTTATTTATTTGATTTTTATGTTTAAAAGATGGATTGAAACGCCTTATGTTTCTCTCCCACAGAAATAAAGCCATATTATTTTACTTCAATATTTTACAATGTGCCAATCCTACAGTCCTCATTAACCTCCAGTGCCCTACAACTCAGGTAATACAGACTCTACTTGCAAACCATCTGTCATTCTCTCTAAGCTGGTATGTTCTGTATTTAGCACTGGCTTGTTTTGAAACTGATGCCTCTCTTTCTCTCGTATTCACCCCAGCTGTGTGTATCCAAGTGCCCAGACACATTTGCCACATACATCGACATGCAATACAACTATAGACGCAATAAGAGCTACTGGGATTACTACAAGCAATTCTGCAAGCCGGGCTTCAACAATCCTGATAAGGTACCATGTGGAGACTGGAGAGTATCTTCAAGAACCAAAACATTGTTTCAATTCAGTGATCACATGTGCACTGAAGTTTGAAAATTCTTGAAACAGATTTCCCACAGCCGTGAATGTTTACGATTTTATTTTCCAGGCCTGGAAAAGTCACGGAAATTAATACAATCTTAAAAGTCATTGATATTTTTAGTGTCTTATTTTTAAACAAATCTTTATTTTAAGATGGTTATTTTCAATTTGTTGAGCGGACTCATAAATAAATAAATATTTTTTTTAGCAAATTGATTTAATAATGAATTAAACATAAAATAATATATTAATAATTAATGGAATAATCCTTATCCAGTAATCACAAAGTACTTGAAAATTCATAGAAATTCATTAGTTAAAAGAGTGCGGGAACCCTTTTATATATAGGGGAATATTATGCCTGTTATGGTCAGATACATGATCATTTTTGATGACGATGGTTCATCTTAGCAGGCAGATACGTCACACATGTACCTTCCAGCAGGCGCCTACATTTCTTTGCGTATCAATGCGTAAATGTCCAAAAACAAACCGTCAATGGCCTGATTCTGAGTCACTGGATTTTCACACATTCTCACACATGCACATTTAGAAGCGCACATGGTGACTGTTTGAGTCAGGCCTGACATGCTGGAGAAATACTGTAGAGAGCTGTATGAATTAATTTTTATTTTGTAAGTATCTTCTTTTTTTCTTATTTGACAGCCGGTTTCTCAGGTGCTTCGGGATGAAGATTGTCCCTCAATGATTGTGCCAAGCAGACCATGTAAGTTTTTTTTCCAGAGAATAATTTTGTGAGGAATATATAGTCAAAGCAATGCTTTCTGTGCTTGTGTTTTTCATTATAATTGCCTGTCTTGGTGCCAAATTTTGTTAAATTTGGTTTATTTGCATGTCAGCATTAATAATGTACAAAAATTCCAATAAAATCTCAGAAGTTTAAGGAATGAGCGAGTGTCTAGTCAAAGAAACCCTAACATTTATGGGTATAACTGAGTTAAATTTAATTTATGTTAGAATTTGTTTATGTATAATTCAAAAGATACTAATGAAAGATTGCATGAATGTATGTGAATATCAAGAGAAACTTGTATATCAGGAGATCATGAGTTTCAGTTCATGCCACTGGATCTCTTTGAAGCCGTCGTATATGCTTTAATGTAAATATTGTGAATAATATAAGAGATAGAAAGAGAGAAAATGTCCTCTCCATATCAGCAGAGGAGGCACAGAATGATACAAGTTTAGGCCTTGAAGATAAACGAGCAGACAGACACAAACAAAGCATGTCCTCAACAGCTAATAAATACTTAAACATTTATTTATTTATTTTTATTCTTTGCTGTTCCATCAGTTCTCCAGAGGTGCTTTCCCGATTTCATCACCAGAAATGGGACATTAACTGTTGCCAACAAAACAAGCTTCAAGGATGGACACGGTAAAATCAGAAGTGTCGTCGATCTGAGAGATGCAGCAAAGTAAGTTCACTTATTAGTAGTGCTTTAGTGCATAGCACCCATATAAGACTACAGGTTAAAAAACAACTAAACAAAAGGCTTCCACCAGCCTGTTTGGTAGATGTTCGACTGATGTTGCACTGTCTGTATGGCTTCAAAATTGCTCTCATTGAGAGTAGCACGAATAGGAGGACTAGTTAGGCAAACCAAAACAAAATTATTCAAATATTGTTATATAATGCCACTAAACTATATAATTTACTTGCGTAATTATATTGCATATAATTTAAAGCCAGTGCTAGTTTCCCTTGTATCACTCCGCAGTCTCTGTCGTCTTCCATAATAAAATAATTTAATCTCAAATTAATATTTCATGTATAATTATATATTTATTTGGTTTAGTAGCTGTGTTTTTTAAGTGGGATAATATACAGTCAGTCAGTTACCCATGCAAATAAACCCCTCCAGGGTCCCGATCACCTTGTCAGTGCTTATTTTGAGGCAATAACTGGCTGACTATACATTATCCCATATATACGAGTCTAAAAATACCTTCTGGCCTGCATAAAATCACTCAGCTCTTCCTAATTAGATATAATGATTATTAATTAATGAATGCTCTTCTGAAGGAGCTCTCAGTTTCCATTTTAGTTGTATGAGTCAGAGTTTAAGTGGGTGTATGCTACCGTTCAAAAGTTAGGGGTCGTAAGATTTCTTAATGCTTTTGAAAGCATTCTTTGATGAACAGAAGATTCAAAGGAGCATCATTTATTTGAAACAACTTTTCTTTTAATATTATGCATGTTTTACAGTTTTTTTTATCAGTTTCATGTATTCTTGCTGAGGAAAAGCATGAATTTATTTAAAATAAAAAACCGACCCTAGACTTTTGAATGGAAATGTCTTGTATCTTGATATAAAAAAATATGTGCATTTGTACAAATACAGCAGGTAAACAAATAATACATGCATTTCTTACATATCTTCCTAAATATACTGTCTTTCAATCCAGGCGAGAGAGGACAGTTTTATCTGGGTATGACATTTGGGCTTACAGAGAGAATCTGGCCTTTTAAGCAAATAAGTCAAGCTGTGCATGTTCGCATGAGTTTGCTGCTGCCATAATAGCACTGATTTAAATACCTGGGTGAAAGGTCACACGGGGTATTTTCTTATTTTGGCAGACAGGTCTTTTGTAACTAGTCTGCAAGACAATGTTCACACAGGATGTGTTCTTACGTCTTTGCCATCACATCACATCTTGGTAATATTAGTTTAAAGTAGTTTAGCTTTTTCCATCTAGCTGTTTTTAATGCAAGAATGTGTCCTGTGTGAACAGGCCCTAACAATTGTACTTTTGAATTGAGTTTCACTCACAAAAGCAGGCACTTTTATACTCTAATCAGCAGATGCTTTTTGCAACTCTTTACCTGATTGCAGAAAGCCAAGGTTTTTGCTTCATGCGTGTCTTTTGTAACATGCTCAATGCTTCTTCTTTTTTTGTAGCAAAGTTACGGCTATGCAACAAGGAACAGAAAGGTCTCCATTTCTTGTCCGCTTTGAAACTCGACCTTGTCCTTCGCTTATTTACGAACTAACCTCCCTCACCGCATATTCTGCACCTGCAGCCTCTCAAAGAATCTGTAGAACAGAAAAACACATCTCTGTATGTCCCCTTGTCAAAACTGAGGTCACTGCTAAAATTCCTCTGCCTTTCAGATGTCTCTCTGCTGAAAGAGCTTTTTAAGAATATAATGGCAAACGTAAGTGAGGAAGATGTGATTTAATGTCATCGCAAGGTCGTTTTATACATGAACTACACTGATTATGTTTTCAGCAAAGGAAAATTGAGCGTAGGAGTTTAAAATGCAGATGTTAAAATTGGGACACAGAGCTCTTCTCCATTCATTTCATTATAGTGCGGCTTTGCAGCAGCAGACTACTTTTTCCAGCAAGTGGTGATGAAACATGACAATGCTGGGTTTTTTGCTTTTGTTTTTTTGCAGACTCTTGCTCTCATATGAATCATTCATGATTCTTTGAGTTCCTGCAAAGGTGCCTGCACTGATTTTTTTTGTAGCAATGTAGAGCTATTCTACCTTTCCCCCTTTACAACAATTATACAAAATGATAGCTAAATATAGATAACTGCATTTATTAAAAAGTAGCTTCAATTTAAGCCAACTTTAAATTGGGTAGCTTTTAACTCGACAGATTAGTTACAAAATATCTTCTATTGCTGCTATCCTTTTCAAACCTACCTCACTTCTGTACAAATCAATGAATATCACAAAACTATATCAAATATACCCAGCTTACAATACAAATAATAAAATCAAATGTTATATATACTACTATTCAAAAGTTTGTGAGAAAAATCTTATGCTTGCCATGGCTGCATTTATTTGAACAAAAATACAGTAAAAACAGTAATATTGGGAGATATTATTACAATTTAAAATAATTATTTTTGTATTCTTAAAATGTAATTAATTCCGGTGATGGCAAAGCTGAATTGTCCTCAGCCCACTACTTCAGTGTCCCATGATTTGGTGCTCAATAAACATTTCTTGTTATTATCAGTGTTGAAAACCGTAGTGCTGCTGAATATTTCTGTGGAAACTGCAATACTTCTTTACTGTCACTTTTAATCAATTTAATGAATCCTTGCTGAATAAAAATGTTGATTTCTTAAAAAAATTCAAATGGTAGTGTAAATAAAACCACTTCTCTCACCATAGACTTGCATAGAATACACACTATATTCATTTTCGTTTGACCTGAGTGAAAACAAGACTGTGTGGGATAGAAATAAAGTCTGTTGTTTTTCCAAAACATTACTGCTAGACTAAACATTAAGAAAATTAGATGTGTCCAGTGACCTTTTAAACAGTACAACATATTGCATTGACTGTACTTCTGTCCCTCAAAGCATCATTTTCAGTCGTGTCAGATTCAATAACTTTGACTAAGTTCTTTAACCCTTCACCTCCACTGTGCATGAAAAACATGGCTTTTTCATGAAAGGAGGACAATATAACAAATCTGATGTTTTCTTAACACTTGTGTGAAACATCTGGTAACACCTGTGTGAAACATCGACCTGACCGCTGTAGATCTGTAATAACCAACTGTAGTGTGCCATTGCTTCTTAGTTTAATGAAGAAATGACTGTATGTGGCATGTTTATGAGATGAACCTCCTCATAAACTGCTCTGTACAGTCAGTAGAATTGACTGTTTTTGACTGTTTTCTGTGCTCTTTTACAGTGGAATCACCAGCCTGTTGGATGCAAAGGAGGTGGGCGTCAAAATCTTTGAGGATTACGCCAGCTCATGGTTTTGGATCCTAATGTATGTATAACCTCAGTTTTCACCTTTAAGAAATGCTACAGATTGATACGGTGTGGCTGATCTGTGGTTTATGGGTGTTTTCAGTGGTCTGGTGATAAGTATGCTGGTCAGTCTGATCTTCATTCTGCTGCTGAGGTTCACCGCTGGCGTTCTCTTCTGGATGGTGATCTTTGGGGTCGTCGCGGCTGTGGGCTATGGTTGGTGATGACTACAGAACACTACAGACTAAAACTCAAAAACTAAACTCTTATATACTAGACTTCAAAATGTAACATTATATGGATAGTTTACCCAAAAATAAAAATGATATAATATATTCTCGGATGAATGTTAATCATCCAACAGAAAATCTAATCAGTGAACCAAATGATCCAGTTCAAAAAACGAAATTAATCATTCATGAATCAGACTAATCTGGTTCTCTTGAATTCTCAGGCAATAAATGTTCACTTTAAAAATTAAACCCTGATCTCGTAACTGAACTTAAAGGGATAGTTCACCCAAAAATGAAAATTCTGTCATCATTTACTCATCCTCAAGTAGTTCAAACCTGTATGAATTTCTTTGTTCTGCCGAACACAAAGGAAGATATTTTGAAGAAAATATGTAACCAGGCCGTTTTGGGGCACCATTGACTTCCATAGTAGGAAAACAAAATACTATGAAAGTCAATGGTGCCCCAGAACGGCTCTATTTCTCACATTCTTCAGAATATCTTCCTTTGTGTTCAGCAGAACAAATACATTCATACAGGTTTGGAACTACTTGAGGGTGAGTAAATGACGACAGAATTTTCATTTTGGGGTGAACTATCCCTTTAACACTAAATGATGTGTTAGCTATGATAGTTTGTGAATGTCTCTGCACTGTGGGTTCGATTACTGACTGTCCTGACTGTCACTTACAGGAATATGGCATTGTTACTGGGAGTACAGTTCACTCAAAGGGAAGCCGGACTCTGACATCACCATCTCAGACATCGGATTCCAGACTGACTTCCGGGTTTACTTGCAGCTGAGCCAGACCTGGCTCATATTCAGTGAGATTTCTTGAATTATTCTAATATATGAGTGTTTGTAGTGAAGTTTAAATCAGGTAATGCATCTCAAACCAAGCCATGCAGCTGCACTTTCAAGTTTAAGGATATGAAAAGTTTGGTTTGATGGAAGTGACTGACAGCTTGATATTTTACCGCAGTGATCTCCTTGGCTGTCATTGAAGCTATCGTCATCTTAGTACTGATATTCCTGCGGAACAGAGTTCGTATTGCCATTGCTCTTCTTAAGGAGGGCAGCAAGTAAGTTTATTTCTGCCTGTGTTTCTCTCTTTTTCTTCTGTTTAATGGTGGTGCTTGGAAAGAATGGAAAAACGCCTGGAACAAAGCTGTCAAATGTTATCTCTCTCTTTCCTACAGGGCGATTGGCTGCATGATGTCAACACTGTTCTATCCCATCATCACCTTCCTGCTTCTGGCTCTTTGTATTGCATACTGGGCTGTTACAGCTGTGTATCCAAATTTTTTATTAATTTGAAAGCAGAATGAAGTTTAGTACTTTTTAATAATATATATATTAGTAGTATAGTGTTTTATTTTTGTTAACATTTAAAATATTAAATATATAAAAGAAAAGTTTAAAACAATGTAATGGTTTATTTTTTAAAATATTAAAACATTATAACATATATTTTTAGGTTTAATTGGTTTTGTTTTAATGCATGGCTTTGGGACAAGACTGTTTCTGTCATGGGATAAAAAAATGTTAGTTAATTGTGACTTTTTATCTCGCAATTTAGACTTTTTTTCTTGCAATGCTGAGAATTGTGAGATGTATAAACAGACTTTTGAGCTATTCTAAAAATACAAATCTGAACTGTTATACATAAACTCACATTTGCTAGAATAATATGTTAGAATTGTGAGATGTCACATTTTGTGTTATGTGGCAGAAAAAAAAACTGAACTATGAGATGTAAACTCCCAATTTTCAAAATGTAAACTCAGAATTGTGAAGGAAAAAAAGTATTTGAAAAATGACCCTATTTTTTCATTCTGTGGCTGAAACAAGCTTCAATACAAGACTACCTTCCAGGCCTGTTTTATAGCATCAGTCTTTACTTTAGCAGTTATTTTTGGTGGCACAGATATTACACACTTCACCTTTAGCTGGTTTGTATTGTATTTTCCTTAACCATAAATTATATCAGTTTCCTGGCATCATCTGGAGACGCAGTATATAAAGTAATGTCAACGCTACCCGACTGCAAGTATACCAACCTCACCTGTAACCCAGAGGTAAGAACCAACCCTACTGTAAACTGATCATCTAAAAGACAGCTATCTGCTCACACAGTGCACAGGTTTTCATTGTACTACATTTTAAATATTAAATCCATTAATGATTCCTTCCGTTTCTTTGATGTGTTTCAGACCTTCAGTCAATCCAACGTGACTAAACTGTGCCCAGGCTCCCAGTGCACATTTGCTTTTTACGGTGGGGAGAGTTTGTACCACCGTTACATCTTTGTTCTTCAGCTCTGCAATTTGCTGGTCTTCCTCTGGCTGATGAATTTCACCATCGCTCTGGGTCAGTGCACCCTCGCCGGGGCGTTCGCCTCGTATTACTGGGCCTTGAGGAAGCCAGCAGACATCCCTCCTTGCCCCTTGGCTTCATCATTTGGCAGGGCTTTAAGGTATGTTGCCATCTGTGGTCTTAGAAGCTTGCAGATGATTGATTATGTCTGAGTGGAGAGCTGCTGGACTGAAATGAAATGTTCACTGTAATCACATTACAATTTTATTCCAGGTATCACACAGGCTCTCTTGCGTTTGGAGCTTTGATTCTGTCCATTGTACAGTTCATCCGGATTATTCTGGAGTACCTCGACCACAAACTGAAAGGTATGAATCACATTTGAATGTTTTCATCATCAGTGATGGTCTCAGATGTCTCCATTTGTTACAGTTTCCACAAACATATTAAGAAGACTGTTTCAACAATGATAATAATAAGAAATGGTTTTTGAGCACCAAATCAGCATGTTAGAATGTTTTCTGAAAAATCACGTGACACTGAAGACTGGAGTAATTCAGCTTTGCCATCACAGGAATAAATTACATTTTAAAAGATATTTGTATTTTTCATCAAATAAATAAAGCCTTAATGAGAGAGACTTCTTTCAAAAAAAAATTCCTGAAATCTTACCTTCCCAATCTTTTGAACAGTAGTGTATATATAGTGTAGAATACATTGTGAATAATGGTGCTGCTCTTTCTTCTGGTTTTGTCGCAGGTGCTCACAATGCTTTTACACGCTTCCTGCTGTGCTGCCTAAAATGCTGTTTCTGGTGCCTAGAGCACTTCATCAAGTTCATGAACAGGAACGCTTACATTATGGTGAGTCACTACACTTTTTCAAGGTTCATGCATTACATAACTTTATACTATATATATTTATAACTACCATATAACAGCATATATTTTAAATGTGGATAGTTTCATTTGTTTAACTATGAAAGCCAATGTTGAACCTGTGTTGTCAAGAAACAGACTTACAGAAAGAAGGAATGCATTGACATTTATTGTTCGATTTTGATTCATGTCCTCAGATTTCAATATATGGGAAAAATTTCTGTTCCTCAGCGCGAGATGCTTTCTTCCTGTTAATGAGGAACGTTATGAGGTAAAGCTCTGCACAGCTGCTACATTTATAATGTCATTGTGAAGGTGTGAAGCTGCAAGGACTCTCTCACACACACACACACACACACACACACACACACACTGATCAAGAATTTGTTCCAGTTATTTGGACATTTCCAGGATGTTTTTTGGATGTTATTTTTGTATCAGGTTTATCACTGTCAAATTTCACCAAATGTTTTCTCTATGACATAAAAAGAAACATGTTTTGTTGTCTTGTGAAGCATAATTTTTATCAAAAGTCATACTTACCCAACTCATATTTGGACAAATATTGTTGTCTAATAAATTGTGAATTCTTTAAATATTCCATATAATAAAATGTCTAGTTTATGTAAGAGCTCCAAGACTAAATGTGACTATATATAGCATCTCTTTATTATTCTGTATGTTTTTCTCTAGAGTTGCTGTTCTGGACAAGGTGACTGACTTCCTGCTGTTCTTGGGCAAACTGCTGATCTCAGGGAGTGTGGGTGAGTCAACCGTTTCATCCGTGACATACAGACAGGCCAACATTAAGACTAATAGAGCCAGGGGGCTTTAACCGCACACACACAGACAGGACATGACTTCTGCCTTCATACACATAAATTATAAACACAAAAATGATTGATGATGTCACATTGTTTGCCATTCTGGCTCTTTTTGCTTGCTGATGTTGTGAATATACTTTTGCAGGTGTCCTTGCATTCTTTTTCTTCACCCGCCAAATACCAGTAATCCAGGAAGAGGTGCCGTCATTAAATTATTATTGGGTCCCTCTGCTGGTGAGTGCAAGTAATACACTTTCATGTCCTAGATAGAAAATGTGTGTGTGTGTGTGTATATATATATATATATATATATATATATATATTTATTTACATCTTATAAATTTGTTAATTTATTAAGAAAATTATTATGCCGTCTTTAGTGATTTATATATATAAATTAACATATTATAAATTAATGTTTTTTTATTCTGTGTGTGTGTAATGCATTTTATATAACTGTTTTATTTATTTAAAAATATACTATTTAAAAAATATATTATTATCTTACACACACACACACACACACACACACACACACACATATATATATATTAGTTTTTGTTTACATAATAATTGAAAATATTTACATGTTCATACATTTATATATTTATATTATATATAAATATATTTAATATAAACATATAAGCATAACATATTTTTCTTAAATATATACATGCATGTGTTTGTATTTATATATACATAATAAATATACACAGTACACACTCATATATTTTGTAAACAAAACCTTTATTTTGGATGCGATTAATCGTTTGACAGCACTAATATATATATATATATATATATATGTTTTTTATTTATTAAGAAATGCATTTAAAAAATAAATAATTTGTCTGCTGTCTTTTTTTTAAAATATTAAGAAATTATATATATATATACACCTGAAAATTCATAGATTCTATCAAAACATGGTTATAAGAGAATACACACTGTATCTATTAAGATTCTCACAATACAATAGCATTTTACAATAGATTGGAAAATGTATGATATATATGTTAATTTATAAAAAAATATTTATATATATAATATATTTTTTTAATACATAAGATAGCATTTATTTAATAAAACATTATTGAAATGCATATTTATCAAGAGGTATGTTGGGAACACAGATTTATTCTAAATTAATTTCTCTTTTAATCTTTTTTCCCATTCACAGACTGTGATATTTGGATCATATATGATTGCACACGGCTTCTTTAACGTCTATGCCATGTGTGTAGATACATTGTTCCTCTGCTTCTGTAAGTATACCTTATTAAATCTGCAGAATTCACTTATGTGTGTTTGGTAGTAAATGCTGAACTTTATGATGTTTTCAACTTCTAAAATCTGTTTTAGTCCTTGATAAATACTGTACATACCCTTTACCTTTCCTCTTCTTCTCTGTGCATGACTTCGATCACTTCTGTTCTCTAATTACAATACTGATTTAATCTTTGTGTATTTATTCTTTTCACTTCTTCTTTTCAAACTGCATGACTGCTGACTAACTCTGCCTTCTTATTTCCATTTTCCTTGAAACCCTCTGTCTTTCCTCCTTAACTCTTCCCTTCTTCCGTCGTCTGATTTGACGGGACACCCTTCAGGTGAAGATCTTGAAAGGAACGATGGCAGTCCTTCCAAACCGTATTACATGCCTTCAGGCCTGCACAGGATACTTAACAAAACTGATCAAGGTGGCAAAAAGTGTGCTGTGTCCTGAAACGGTCACCTCAGTGGGACGTGAAGAACAACGCTAGTACTGTAGCACACTGCATCTCTCCCGCAGCACAGCAAAGCCTTCTGGGATATGGAATCAGATAGCATTTATAGAAGCGATCTTCTCTCTGCTCTGTCTGCTGATACTGACTGACTCCTGCTGTACTTTTTTCCTTTTTTTCTTTTTGCTGATAATTCTGTCCATCATTGCCTTGCCCATGTTTGTCTTCTGGAGCAAAGTAAGGTCTGCAAAAACTCTGGTAATCCATGATGAAAGCACTTATTCTATATATTCACTCTCTTTATATTGCAAGTGTCCTCTTTCTCTTTCTATACAGCCCTTTGTTTTCATGTCATTTTTGGTTTAGAAGTTCATACATGATGTGCATGTGGATGGATTAACCGAATTCTTAATCCACATGATTTTAATATTAACTTTGTCATAATCTATTGTAAAATGCTATTGTATTGGGGGAATCTTAATAGATACAGTGTGTATTCTCTTATAACCATGTTTTGATAGAATCTATGAATGTCCAGGTGTTCTGATGGCAGGCAGTATTTAGTAACTGTGCCTGGTTTAAAAGGAAGAGTGCTACTCTCCTTTGTTTTTTGCAATCAATCTGAAAGTTTTTCAAGGTCAATTTATAAAAGGAACATAAAAGCCATTTTTAATGTAATTTTGTAGACTGGTTTGGTGATGCGTCTACTCTGTGAAGTTCAGTACAAGTGGTCTTTTAATGGGGGAAAGTTTTGTAAAAAATTGAATGTTTTTTTCACTTAGAATAAAGCTGAACTAAATATCACGAATGGTTTGATCCTTTTATGTTTAGAATGCTAACAAATTTTATTATCAATATTATTCGTTACATTCTCAGCTTAAAATAATATACAGTGCTCAGCGTAAATGAGTACACCCCCTTTGAAAAGTAACATTTTAAACCACCCTTTGAAAAGTAAAGACATTTTATTTCTGTTTAAATAACAAAAGTATTAATAATATAACTCAATGAACACAAAAACAAAGCTTTTTAGACTACAAATGTCTAATTTAACAAAATTCAACCACAGGTTGATTATTCATTACACAGGTGACAGTTGACTATAAAAGGGTTTACTTAAAGAAAACCCCTATTTCATGCTGTCACATGGCACCACATGGAAGAGAAATTCACAAGACCTGAAAAGAAAATAATTTCTTACACAAGAAAGGTAAGGCTACATCAGAAAGTTTAAGTCAGTACTGTAATAATAACATAAAAAAGATGGAACTTCTCAGAGAAGGTCGTCCAAAGTTAACAATTTTCATGAGAAGGGTTGAAGAAAATTGCACACTCAAAAAGAAGTTGGGGTGAGGACACAATACGTACACTGCAGAGGAATGGCAATGGGTGCCGTCCACGAAAGAAGAGCCCAGTAGAGTTTGCCAGGGCCCAAATGAAGACTACTGTCTATACTCTGAAAGTGATGAACCAAGATAAATGTTTTTGGAACAGGCTTCAAAACTGTATGGCGTCGCAGGTGAGGAATACAAAGAAAAATGCATGGTGCACAAAACATGGTGGTGGCAGTGTCCTTATGTGGGGCTGCATGAGTGCTGCTGGTGTCGGGGACTGATTTCATGATGGCATCAAATTCACAAATGTACTTCTGAAAGAGAAGATGCTACCATTGTGGGTCGTCGTGCACTTTTCCAACATGACAATGATCTGGCCATTTGGATTTCTGAGAAGAACAATGATTCAGTGGCAAGTGTCTCCTGATCTGAACCCAATAACACCTATGGGGAATTCTGAGAGACAAGTTGAGCATCACTCTCCAGATCCAATATAAATCTGGCAAAATTCGCCAACTTGTTCATTCCAGCCTAGAAGACTTGGTGCTGTCATTAAAAATCATGGAGGCCATATACTAGATTTAGTAGTTTTTGTTGTGGGGTGTACTCATTTTTGCATCACCCTAATTTGAAAAACTGAAAAATGTGTAATCTAAGTTATATTATTAACCTTACTTTCATGTATAAGTTAAACAGATGATATAAAACTTAGTCTTGTCAACATTTTGGAAAATGTTTTTGTGTTCTTGAGATTTGTTTAAAATTTATTTTCAAAGGGGGTGTACTCAAGTGAGCACTGATATGCTGTTCAAAACTTTAACTCTTATGTTCACCAAAGTTGCATTTATTTACAGTAAAGAGAGTAATATTATGAAATACTGAAATTTAAAAGAACTACTTTAAAATGTAATTTATTCCTGTGGTGTCAAAGCTGAATTTTCACAGGATCCTTCAGAAATCATTCTAATATGCTTATTTGGTGCTCAAGAAACTTCCTTTATTATTATCAATGTTAAAAACTGTTTTTGCTACTTAACGTTTATGCATAAACAGAGATTCACTACCATTCAGAAGTTTGTGGTAAGATAAAAAAATAGCATGCACACATTCAATTGATCAAAAGTTCAAGTAAAGATGTATAACATTACAAAATATTTATATTTCAAACTTTGTTTATCTAAGAATCCTGAAAAAAATGTATTGTGGTTTCCATAAAAATATAAAGCAGCAAATACTGATTGATGCAAAAATCCCATGAGCGATTGGTTGGCATTAACATTGCTTGTGCTCCTGATCTCAGTGCTTGATCTGGAGAAGAACGACGGCTCGGCGACCCGTCCGTATTACATGGGCAACAGCCTGCGTACCATCCTCAACAAGAAGAACAAGAGACCAAAGGAGGTAAAGAATCGTAGAAAACAGAAGAAGGAGCAACCAAACAAAAGGCACTGACATGTCAAACACAGATTCTGGTTATTGTGGTAAATGGACTGATTTAAGCAATATTCAGTCATGTATGTAGATAGTTTTAGATTATAAATCTCATTAGAAGCCCAACCATATAAATACAAGAATCTTTGTACTGATCTGCATATTTCTGTTTATTATGCAAGTGAAGATAATTAACAGAAAGCAACTAAATTAATTGAGACCTGTTTATGGATGTGTGGAAATGTCTTGCTTTGTGTGGATTTCTTTAGATTTTAGTCATTTTTTTAACTGATTCTTGTCATTTATATGACCATGACATTTTGTTAGCACCCATTTGGGGTGAAACTGCCACTTCTCTCATATTGAGAAAATAACCAGTAATATTTATTCGCTTTTCACTAAATTCAACTTTTGTAAGTTGCTGTTTGTAATTGCAGTTCAGCTGAAGTGCTTTATTCCAACACACAGTTAACAGCTCTTTTAACCTCAACCACATGTTGATATGAGCCCTTTTCTGCTGTGCAGAGCTTATAACTCGTTATTCCTTCATTACTGCTCTTATTCATCATCCAGCTGCATTTCTCATCAGGCTGAATGCTCTCTAGCAGTAGAAGCTTACACTCCTTCAGTGTGATTTCATCGTGTCCGTACACACTTCATTGTAGCCCAGGAAGGACTTGAATTTATCTTAATAACACCTTGATATGAATGTGTGTACAGAGTAGCGGTAGTTATTTTATGTGATCTGCTCATATTTTAATGCCATTAATTTGAAGTATTCGTTTGTTATTTTAATTTGCATACGTTTTTTTTTTTGCTGTAGTTTTTCTTTTATTAAGTATTAAGATTGTATTATTTACCAGTTTTATGTTATGTTGTTTTCTCAATTGTATTTTGAGTTTAACACTTGTCTAATCATGTCATTAATATGTAACTATTTAATTATCTTCATAATTTACAGTGTGGTACACGTTTACTATTTTTGTAAACACATATTGTGCTATTTTGCAGAGCTTAATAACACTGTATGATGTAATCCAAATGCAAGGATAATTTTGGAAATAAAGTATTTCATATAGACGCGTGACAATAAGTTATTTATTTTTAGTTAAACCACATGGGAAATGAACAAAACACACAATAATAAATAAAAACATAAAACACCACTGGTGGTGGTTGAGGAGAGACACCCCAAATGATTGTAAAGCGCTTTGGGTGTACAACAATATAGCACTATATATAAATGCATCATTCATTCATTCATATAAATTAATACAAAGGTATCAGTGGCATAAATATAGTTACAACAACTGGCACAACGTTTACAACGGAATTGTAAAGTGTTTAGCTGCTGCTGATTGGTAGATCAGTAACGGCTGATGGAGTAGAGATGATGGTGTGTGCACTGAAAACAAAAGAGAAACAAAAGCACAAACACACAGGGACACATTTATGTCATCCTGGCACTGGATACCTTTTCCATTAGCAGTTTTAGTAATATTCATCAAAAACCGATAAATATACTAATGTCCTATTTAAAGAGTTTATCCGATTGTACTACATTTGCTCGTATCTCACCATCAATGCAGGTACTGTGTAGTGCTGTAAGCAGAGATGTGAGTGAATAGTGCTGCTCATTCAGGGTGGACACGGACTGGAGTGAAGACATATCTCCTGCCGTTACTGCTGAACGAAGGGGAGAAATGTGCTTCTTATGACGGGCGCGACAGTTTTGAAACCAAACCTGACCAGAAAGAAGTTCAAAGAAAGTACTTAGAGCATATGAGCTTTCTTATGTTGCCACATACAGTAAACCATGCTAACATTTTTAGACGGCACTTTAGAAATTGCTAAAGAAATGTCACCTGAATGACGCGTCGGCTAAGGCCAGTCTGTTCTGCAAGCCTCTGAAGTGTCTGTGTGTCTGGGTTATTGTCCTGAGCAAACCGGGCCTGCATAACCTGCAAGCCACAAACATCAACCTAGTGTCAACAGGGCCAGAGACATTAAGCCAGTGGGAAATATCTATGGTTTGATTACAAGTAGCAACAACATAGCAGGGATCCATTATTGCTTAAACTGAACTTTATTTTAATAAGACTTCAAACCCCTGAACTCAGTATATGGCGCATATTGAACAGCGCGAGCGATGCTTTTGTTTACCTGTAGCTGGTCTGAAGTGAAACTGGTACGTGCTCTTTTAGATGGTTTTTGGTTTATTTCACAGCCTGTATGCAACACACCTTCAGGAGAGACGTTTTTTCCTGGAATAATAACAGTAATGCAAAGGTGTAATTATTTATA
The DNA here is from genome assembly GCA_027422405.1 of Ptychobarbus kaznakovi. Classification (NCBI taxonomy): domain Eukaryota; kingdom Metazoa; phylum Chordata; class Actinopteri; order Cypriniformes; family Cyprinidae; genus Ptychobarbus; species Ptychobarbus kaznakovi. Next base: position 17,634,098 of record CM049810.1, on the reverse strand, counting down.
AGACATACTGAGCATGCTACAAACCAGGAGACATCAAAACCAAACAACTGCTTTATTCCCCCTAAGATGTTACTGGATTAGTTTTACATAGCTTAACCTTGTAAAGCCTGACATATATAAAAAATATATATTTTTTATGAAACAGTTTATTGAAACTTCAGACTCATAATAAAGTAGCTCATGATAAAGGAGGAAACAACAGCAATTGTATTAAAAAATATGCATTTCAATGAAGCTGCTGATATTTATATGGCCAAAAATGAACATGAAATTCTGAAACCTTTAAATCAGTGACATCTTTGTAGCAGAATTCTTGCATGAAATGCTTATAAATATCAGTCTATATCTCACAATAAGGTGTCTTAGCAAGATTATATTTAATCCTTTTATGATCAAATCTCTAGTTTTAATTATAGAGGGAAACATATTGCAATGCAATACATTGATGATTGAGAAATAAACATTCCTCAAAAGCCGGAAGTATCAAAATGCCTGATGTAAAATAAAATAGTTGATTCAGTCCAGTGTTCATCTTGAAATATCACTATAAATATATATATATTTTTTACATGTACTTTAAACTCTGCAGGGCTCCGGCCCTCCAGGAACTGAGTTTGACACCCCTGCTTTATAGTGTTAAAGTACACCACCTGTGTGCATGCAGGACTCTCAACTTACCTTTCTCAGCAGCACCTTTGAGTTTGTCCAGCATGCTGTCATAATGAACGCGACACAACAATTTCTGTCCAACCAAAGCAAACTCCTCGCCTGTGGACAGCTGCCTCTTACAAGAGAAGCACAAGAAACACGCCAGGTGGTAAACATTTCCCTTCGCCCTGCGCACCCAGTCTGTGGAGTGAACCGTTTCACCGCAGCATGAGCACCATGTTCGATACCTCCTGTCAAGCCATAATGGATTTGGTTAAATACATCCTGAAACATCTTCTCTGCATATGCATAATCTTTCAGAAGTACCTGAAGTAATCTAGTTTGCAGAAGACCTCTCGCTCTCTAACGTAGCAGGTTGTGTGTCCGCTCAGAGTGCTTTGGCACACACTGCATGAAAGGCATTGCACATGCCAGCACAAGTCATTGACCTGCATTCAACAAGAAATGTTATTACAAACTGAGAATGGAATTGATCACACATGAAATAAATGAATATTAACTAAATGATCCTTCTCACCTTAAGCAGATACCGGTCTAGGATGTCCTCTCTACACCTTGTGCAAACCGCTTTGCCTTGGAAAGCATCAGATGCCATCGCTTGAGGTAGAGAAGATGGAGAAGACTGGCCATTCAGAAGTTCTGATGAACTCTGTAGAAACAGAAACTATATTTGATCTAACATTTCAAACATAAAGAAAATGTGATTGGTTCCACATAACTGTAAACTATAGTCAAACTGCGCACTTCTGTAAAGCACAGATAAACGCATTGGGTTAGGGGAAATGCGTCTTATAAACTAAAGGATATTAATTAAATGTGTAATTCTACATTTAATTAAAGTCAACAATTAACATGTTATGTATATTAAATGTAGCCAACGTATTTAATAAAATGTAAATTGTTAATAAAAAATTTAGTAACGAAAAAAAATCGTATCTTTTTTTTACGAAAAAATATCGCATTTGCATGACGTGGTAACCGCAGAACCCGTCGCTCGTGCACTTATTACGATCGGTATCGGTACATCAGCAACTCATAGGTAGGCTATTGTCATTATTAAATGCTTTATATGCGTTATGCATATCACATGTATATCACAAAAGCTGTAAAACTATTTAAAATGTATTTAAAGCAGCAAATATACGCGTATAGATAAAACCCGAAGAATTAGCCAACCTAGAATATTAGCAAAGAGTTGTCCTTCTACATCGTAGATTCGTAGTATAACACGACTGAAAGTGTATGATTAATCCATGTCTTCAGATTAGTCGACCAAAAAATATGTATATTTACCATACAAATGTAGCTTGTAACTTCTCTGCACTTGCTGGTAAAATCCTCACTGCGATCCATAGACATGACTGTAGTGAATGCGCTTCGGATTTCCAAATCTCGCACCGATACCCAGCCTTTAAATGTGCGGGCTCCATCCCACAAACACCATCCACTCTCCTCTTCACCATGACAACCGCAACGATTACCAAAACTACATTTATGACTTCCAGAATTCCAGTCATTGTTAAAACACGTCCGACTCTTGGAGTAATGGTTATCTGTGCAGTATATTATGTACTTGAAATCCGCATTAGGGATTCGGAAACGGTTCACAACATAATGCCTTCATCCCAAAAGTATCAATTACGCATGCCAATCAAAATCTCTGAAGAATCAGTGGAAGAAGAGAATTGATTTATTTAATAACACCAATTAAAACCCCGTGTTTGTCAAAAACGCTCAACCAGAGCAACCGAAAGGTGAAGAGGTCTCATTAAACTCTTGACACTTAATTGCCGCCATTTCAAGGCGGGTCCTTTTCTTCTTCTCGTATAATTTAAGGGAAATGGTGGAAATATTTCACCCAAAATGTGGACGGAATACATCACTTCGGGACCAAAAAAGATCAGTTTATCATTATGACGAGAAAGAAGATTTCTATTTGTTCATTGTTGGTCGTCTATTTCAACATTAAACAATAGGTGTTGGCCTCAAGTAATTTCCGTGTTAACGAGCGTTTTCATTTTAAATGTGTCGTTTTAAAATCTTTATGCACCAGCTGACAGACATGTGCCGTAAACCCTACAGTTTGTAGGACGCTTTAAACATTTGTTTCAATGTTCTTACATTATTTGAATGCTTTAAGAACAACAACAATAGGCTAATAATAATCTATTATTAGTATTACATTAACATTTTATAAGTCTATCAATATTGATTAATTTCATTTAATTTCATCTGTTAGTCAAATACTATGTATAGGTAGGCCCTACATTTATGGGGTCGCTTTTTATTATTTTTAATTAACCCAATTTCATCAATTGTGCCTAATGACTGGTATGCTAACTATGCCTACTTATAGATTATAGGCTACAATTATAGTAATAAAAACACTTAATGAAAAAGTTTTCCTTAGCAACTTAACTAATACAGATATTTTTCATAACTGGCATCTGTTGTTATTTCGTTTTCCATGATATTTCAATGAGAGTTTTGGGTGTGTAACAATATACAGTCGTGGTCAGAATTATTGGCACCCTTGGTAAATATGATCCAAGAAAGCTCTGAAAATAAACCTGCATTATTAATCCTTTTGATCTTTTATTTTTTTTAAATCACAAAAGTCTAACCTTTCATTGAACTAAAAGAATATAAAATGGGGGAAAATCGCATTATGAAATGTTTTTCTCAAATACACGTTGGACACAATTATTGGTACTCCTAGAAATTCTTATGAGTAAAATATATCTGAAATATATTCCCATTCATATTTACAATTTTGAGCACATTATGAACATGAAATTATCCAGCCATATCTTCCTGTTTCACAAAAATATAAATAGGGGGGGAAACAAAGCCCAAATTCCCTTAATCATCCATACAAATGAGAAAAAACAAAGAATATATTTCTGATGTGCAGCAAAAGATAATTGGGCTTCACAAATTAGTGAAGGGATTTAAGAAAAGAGCTAGAGCACTGAAAATCCCCATTTCCACCATCAGGGCAATAATTAAGAATTTCCAATCAACATAAATGTTACGAAACTGCCTGGAAGAGGACGTGTGTCTATATCGTCCTAATGCACGGTGAGAAGGAGAGTTTGAGTGGCCAAAGACTCTTCAAGGATCACAGCTGGAGAATTGTAGAGAAAGGTTGAGTTTCGGGGTCAGAAAACCTTAAAAACAATTGTCAAACAGCCCCTACATCACCACCATGTTGTTCGGGAGGTTTCAAGAAAAGTTCTCCTCACTCATCCAAAAACAATCTCCAGCGTATTCAGTTATCAGACACGACTGGAACTTCAAATGGGACTGGCTTCTATGGTCAGATGAAACTAAAAAATGAGCTTTTTAGCAGCAAACACTCAAGATGGGTTTGGTGGACACAGGATAAAAAGTACCCCATGTGTACAATGAAATATACTGCTGTATTTTTTATGTTGTTGGCCTATATTTCTGCTGGAGGTCCTGGACATCTTGTTTAGACACATGGCATCATGGATTCTATCAAATACCAACAGATAAAAAATCAACAAGTGCCTTACTCTGTTAGTCCCATAATAGGACTTTGTCAGTCATGCATGATGCTCAGATTTTTTGGTCTCTGATTTATTGTTTTTATAAAAGTACAAAACGACAAAAAAAACTTTAGAAAACACATTTGGACGTATAATTGTATTTTTTATAACTTGAATTTAAACGTATTTTCTAGTCTAAAATGAGCTCACTATGGAGCCTTCAGAGCATGTGACCTAACATTTGCTAATGCCTTCTTTACTACTTTGCTACCAAAAATGTGACGCACATGGTAAATCAATTTTACATTTGACATCACTAAAATCTAATTTAGTTGGGTTAACATATATTGACACATATGTATTTTAAATGCAATGTTTTAAGCGTAATTTATAAATGACGATATCCCATAGAGGGAGATATATATATATATAAAAAAATACAATGTGCCAATGGAAATTCTCGCCGTGCACTCTGATGAGGCCTTCTTTAGCCCACGTGTTTTGAGTTAAGGGTGTCCTGATCACTCAAGGACTGCAGTGATCACTGTCTGGCCAATCAGAAAGCCTTGTAAAAATGCCCTAATCAGGGAGTGATTGCCTTCTCCACAATCACAGCACAAATGTCCAATCTAACACTGATTGCACTTGCTGCCACCCACAGCACACCCATACACCACGGCAATCCCGCCGATGCCATCTCTCTCTCTCACACACACACACACACACACACACACACACACACACACACACACACACACACACACACACACACACACACACACACACACACACACACACACACACACACACACACACACACACACACACACACACACACACACACACACACACACACACACACACACACACACACACACACACACACACACACACACACACACACACACACACACACACACACACACACACACACACACACACACACACACACACACACACACACACACATTCCTGTATGCAATTCACGCAATACCTGCATATTGAGAAGGCAATGCAATATACAGGCTACACATTAGTATGGAGTGAAAATTATTGCTTTGATGATAGGCTATTAATAATTTTCAGCAGCCTACAGAAAAAGGCCAGCAATGCTTTTGAGGAGTGCTCATTGACAAACGCAAGGCAGTGGAACACAATGGAACATAAATAGTGATCGACCGACATTGATTTTTTTATAACCGATACCAATTATTTGCATGTTTATGTACCCGATAACTGATATGCAGAACCGATATTTATTTACTGTTATAAAGTAAATAAATAACAGATTAAAGTAAGTCCATTATTCACTTTGGTTTTTCCTCCTTTCAGTCATCTTAACAACAACAAAAAACTGTTGAAAATTAACATTCTTTCATGTAAAATTTAATCTTCAAATTACATTTGAAGTAAAATAAATTGTATTTATAAAAAGCATCATCAGCAACACTGATATTAACAATAAGCAAAATGATGTCTAATGTATTCAAATGGAGAAAATGAAGGACAGGAGTCATATCAACTTCATTTTAAACTACAGTTTTAGGTTTATAAGCTGTTTAATAGGCTAAAGAGTGAAGATTAATTCACTGGAAAATTTAATTTCACTGAATAATATTCTCTGGAATATTGAAATAAGCTATAACAAACAAAACATCGTATTTTATTGCATTTCTTAACTGGCATGTTTTATCAGAATTATTAAAACGTTTTTTTGTCATTCTAGATTATGAAAACTGCTGACAGCGCGGTTTATCTATGCATTTACACAGAATTATACTCAAACTGCAATCGCTTGTGGAGAAAATAAATAATACATTTTGATAGAGATGTATTTATTTAGATGTTTATTGGCGAAATAATAGTTCTATAGTACATGTTAATATAATTTAGTGTGTTTCAAAGAAGTGAATCTTGTATAAAGTTACATGCGGTGGTCGTGCTGGAGCTTCTCCTGAGTGAACAGTGCCCACTGCTCCAAGTGTGTGTGTACTGCTGTTTGTGTGTGTGTGTGTGTGTGTGTGTGTGTGTGTGTGTGTGTGTGTGTGTGTGTGTGTGTGTGTGTGTGTGTGTGTGTGTGTGTGTGTGTGTGTGTGTGTGTGTGTGTGTGTGTGTGTGTGTGTGTGTGTGTGTGTGTGTGTGTGTGTGTGTGTGTGTGTGTGTGTGTGTGTGTGTGTGTGTGTGTGTGTGTGTGTGTGTGTGTGTGTGTGTGTGTGTGTGTGTGTGTGTGTGTGTTACTGCTCCAGGTGTGTGTGTTCACTACTGTGTGTGTGTACTTGGATGGGTCAATTTCACTGCTGGTTATACTCTGTGTAATTATTTATGTGAAAAAAATAATAAAAATCATACACAAATATATTGTATGCAACCGGCCCCTGGGTTGTTTCAATTAGTTTTATTGCGATAGTATTTTCTTTACTCTTTACCTCGAAAACTATGTCTAAAAAGGGTAATATGTTATGTATGTAAGGTCTAAGATGTGGGAACGGTAAAGAGAAGGAGGGCAAACATTTAGCATTAGCTCAGCATTTGCGGTCTAATCAACCAATACTGTCTTAAATGGTCTGCATAGCACTTTTTTGTAAAATTTTGCAACAAAATGTTAAAAATGGTTTGTTTGTTTGTATTTTTAGTTTTTTTACAATTACAGTTTTGGATCATAAAATATATATAAGAAAATACCTTATAGTAACTACAAACGAGCATTTAAAGCAAATATCTTTAAAATAAATTCACCTTTCCCCCCTTATCTATTTGCATCTCTGGAAATAAAAACATCACTTCTTTATGTGTCTCACACACAACCCTACTGAGTAGGCTACGACGTGTACGGTAATGTTTTTACGACTCTCTGTACATAGAGTAAAACTAACATAGGAAAGAACATGGAAATAGAATGAACATAGGAATAACAAGAACGCCGGAAAAAAAGCTTAATGCTTATTTTACTCACTGAAAATCCCCAGTGAAAACACCAGAGGGCGTTAATGTACAACTTTAAGTCTTATTTTATCATAACCTATACTAATCTCCACGAAATAAACCCAATTCATGTTTGGGCCTAATAAATCTTCAAAACATAACATTTGACAAAAGTGATATGTTAGACAATACATGACATGATGACCCCCCCCCCCCCCATTATTCAACATTTATATTTCAATTTAAAAAGCATGCATTTTTATTTACATCAAGGATATGTAAAAAAAATCGACTATGAGATTTAATAATATTATTACAATATAGCATTTAAATAAAGCACAAAAATGCCGAGTCTTCTGGGCATCGTCACGTGATTCACTATGGCAACGCTTGCTGTTCCGCGCGAGGAAATGTGTTGAGTATTCGGAGACGGGCAGACAGGTGCACACATAGTTTTATCGTCCTCTGGATTAAAGAAAGCTCGCGTATCATCGCTTGATTCACACCAAAGATCACTGCGCACCGACAAAATGAGTCATCTAAACCCAGGGTGAGTAACTAAGCTAGACCAAGTTGCAGTTGACTGTAATGTACTATAAAATGCTCTCTAACTACTGTCCTGCCTTAGAGTGCTAGCTATATTACCAAGCAATATGCATATTAATTATGACCTTTCAGCTTTATTTTTATGGCATGACACTATGACCAAAAGCTGTTGTTACTGTGGAGATGAAACAACAGAAAGAGATCAACCACTCCTTAATGGACAGGCTATACTGTTCAGGCACGACTTGTTTATTGTATATAAAGGGAATGTTGTTTATTTGTTGAACATGTCTCGAATCTCTAGCTGTCATATTAAATCTATGTCTTAATTAATAATTAAGACAAAATGAATTATATTTAGCCTAAGTGTAATTAGGCTGAATCCATATGTTTTGACTGTCTTTCACAGGCATTATGTTTTATTTCTGAACAATTTTAGAGAGAGACATGAATTCAAAGGGGGGCCATGGGTTAAGTGTGCTATCCATCCACACTCAATTCCAATAGAAACCAGACACCGGTAATGGTATCTACTTGGCCTGGGGATTGGTGTACAGGTTGTGTTGTCTTCTTTACAAACGCTGAGGGAAATCAAATCTGTATCGGAAAAAGCCAGGCAGACAAACAGTCAAGTAGAGTGTTCACCTCAAGCTGAAATCCTTGGCACTGGTGGCCTTGAGGATCACTGAATCATCCCATCAGTCTGGTCAGGCCTGTCGATACATTACAAGTCCATCATGCCTGGGATGAGATGAATGTTATACTGTGCCTGGCAGCAGGCCGGTTTACACTGGATTGCAGATACTAACCGATTTTTTAAATTCAAATACTGTAACATCTTAACATTATCAAAGTTCAGGAATACAGTGTTGGTAATGTTTTTGTCCATGTAGTCTTATTTCAGCTTACAATAGCTTAACTGACAAACATCTGACTGGATACTTCCACAATGCAAGAATACGAAGACATCTTCTGAAAGTTGGGCTGGTATGTGCACATTTAAGATAGTCAAGCTAAAAAATTATGTTATGATTATTCATTGAGTCATTCTAAAAAGCTTAAATATTTACAAACTAACATACGTTGAGCTTGAGTTATAGAATGTAATTAGTATTCTCATAATGATCGCTTTAGATAACCTGTTAAAAGATGAAAGGAAAAGCACTATTTTATACAAGATCAGATGCATCAGTCATTAAATGCAGGTGCATGTGCTTCAGATCACTCGGAGCGGCCGGATTGTTCCCGATAAGGAGTACAAGCACAAGCTGATCCATCGAGCGCATCAGAGACATGTGAGGGAGTGTCTAGCTCAAGCCATCTTTCACAAGGTGCTAGACATGGAGGTGAGAGCATTATACAGTCCACAGGTGCTTTATCAGATGCTCTATTATTCTTGGCCATTGTGTAGTGTCAAAAAGTAAGGGTACTGATGTCAGATATTCTGCTCACATAATCTGATTTTTACAGAATAAAGGCAGTATTTAAACAAATACAGTTAGTTTAAATGAAGCACAATTAGTCATTTTGATCTAATCTTCTCATAAAATCAGATACATTTTCTGAAATATTGTACTAAAGCAAAACGAATTACGTTTTTCCATATATTTTCTATAAGATATTTCACTTTTCCGCTGTTTATTCAGCGCTTTCATCAAACTGAGATCAAGAGAAAGCTTGAGGAATTTGCACGGAGGGAACGAATCCACAAAATGAAGGTTTGTCTTTTTACAGAACTCCTTTCAGACTTAAAGTGGCTTTGGTGACATGATAATAAAGTCTATTTTGTGGTTCTACCTTTTGCATTTTATGTTAGGCCGAGCGCACCAAGAGATATGAGGATGAACCAATGCTAATGCTGTCACCTCGGCCACCCACAAGACCAAAGATCTCACATGCACGGCATTCTGGGCCGGAGGGAGAGCATTCAGAGTCAACAGAATCTGTGAGTGGCCTATTTGAGTGTATAATGGGTAAAACATTTTTTTTTTAAAGATACGATTACCCTAGATCTCTAGATAGTTACCCAGCTAGTCTTAATGGTTGCTAAATTTGCAGAGTCAGATCACTGTTTGCTCATCAGGCTCTGATATGTTTAACAGAAGGTGATATGAAGTGTTGTGGTTGTTCCCATCATGGATGTTTGCCTGTTGAAGTTTTAGGTGCCTGGAGAGTTACTGCTCCAGCAAATGAATGACACATGAGCTTTATTGTTTGCTCTGGTTTCTCTAGATACGTTTTTGCAAACCCACATGTTAAGATCTCATGTTGTTAGTTTCACTAGTTTAAATTCTACTTAAAAGTAGTTTTTACTGGTTACTTAATGTAGTTTTTACTTAAATTTATTGTAATTAATGCAATTAGACTTTTTGTGACAGAACCTTTGAATTGATCTATTTCAACAATACATTTATTTACTGGAGGTTTGTATTTACTGGATAATAAATAACAATACAGTAAAGGTTAGTGTATATATAACTCCTTTTATAATGTACAAGTGTTACATTAGTAGGATGTGTCACATCACAAACATTCAGATTTGGTAAGTGAGTTTTTCTGATACTCCTGTAGCCGAGTTCGTCCAGGCCAAACACAGCTCCAGGGAAGATGCAGAGGCCTGTTCGACTTAAGCCCATAAACAGCCACAGTGCCACGGCCTCTCTGCAAAGAACCTCCCCTCGACACAGACCCCGGGACCGGGACTCCTCCAATGATACCGATCAGCCCCTCAGTAATACAGTGAGACCATCTTGAGATCCTAATACATGCACAAATCACACAATAGCTAATATTACTCATTTGCATACTGCTCTGCTGAAGTATTACGTTTTTGATGTATATTTTCTTATATTTTAGTTATATAATGTAATGTTATTATGTTATGTGAAAAATTTATTATTATGTTTAGTTATAATGTTATGTTTAAGTAACTAAATTTTTTTTTAATGATTTTAAGTTTAGTTACCATTTTAAGTTTTAGTGAACAATTTTAACTCTATAATAAGTAAGATTTCTGTCTCTCTGGGTTGTTTTATAGCTGGACAGAGATGCCGTGAAACATTTGACCACAACAGATTTCTCTAGCCCTATCTCGCCCTACCGTCTTCCTGTCATTAACAATTATGTGACCCCTGTGCCACCCCTCACAAAGAAAAAAGAAAGAGGGCCGAGAACGAACGGCACACTCAGGGGTCGAAAGTTAAGACCCACTACGGCACCAACAGCTGCTACAGAGGTCAGTACATTGAAGTTATTTACATTAAAATAAATCTTCACTCACAAATATACTATTATACGCTTCTGTCTTCAGCCGTCTTCTCTCCAGAGGACATCAGCCCAGAGTAAAGTGTTAGTAAGCATGGTGTACTTTGGGAAGAGTGTTCACCTGTCCCATGATCTGATGGACCTGAGAGATGAAGTGAAGGTCTTCCAGCAGCACTGTGGAGGAGAGAACCTTTGTGTCTACAAAGGGAACCCGAGAGAAGGAGGTCAGTGTAGGTCTCTGTACACCTGTGCTTTGTAATTCAGATTTTAAGGACACCATGAGTTACACTATTGATCTGGGGGCTTTTTGATAATAAGTGGTTCTTATCTGGTAGTGTCGCATATATTAGAATATATTATGCTTATATAATGTGATTCTCCTCTTTGATTATAAAACACAATCATCAAAGGCAAATTAAAATGAACTTTCTTTGCTTACCCTTACTTGTAGAAGTCTTCCAGTTTGTGTCAAGACGCCACCAGGGATTTCCCTTCAGTCTTACGTTCTTCCTGAATGGCCTGCAAGTGGATCGGCTCAGCTCCTGCTGTGAGTTCAAACACAGGAAAGGCGCTCGGCTAGGAGGCAGACATGGACACTTTGGATTTTGTGGAGTGGAAGGAGCCTCTCCATGCTACAAGTAATGAAAATGTATTTCAATATATATCAATTTCAATTATATATGTACATACTACCTTTCAAAAGTTTGGGGTCTGTAAGTATTTTTTTCAATAATACTTTTATTCAGCAAAGATGCATTATATTGATAAAAAGTTAAAGTAAATACATTTATAACAATAATAAGTAAAAAAAAAAAAAGGGTATTCCCAAAAAATATTAAGAAGCACAACAAGCATATCAGAATGATTTCTGAAGGATCATGAGACACTGGAATAATTGCTGCTGAAAAATCAGCTTTATCACAGGAGTAAAATGTATTTTAAAATATCTGAAAATATAAAACCACATTCCCTATTTATCATTATTGGCTTTGGCTATTGAAAAACCCCACACTGGTCAACCACTAATCAAGATGCATTATGGTTTTGTATGATGTCATTCTTCAGGTGTATTATTGCTATGGGCTTGGACAAAAAACCCACCCCTCCTCAAAAAAGAGTGAAAGAGGAGCTGCCAACCTCTAAATCCTCTAATGCTAAGGAGGCCACAGATGTAGATGAAGATATAGAACTACATTCCAATGCAGAACCTGACACACCTCAGGAAATGGAGACAGAAGCTAATGGAGAAACAACACGACAGAAAAAGACCAAAGACGGTACAAACTCTACGAGTTTGCTGATTACAAAAACACAATCTTTAATTGATGCCTCTGCAGGGCTATTGTACTATGCAGGTTAAAAACATGGTCCCAGCTATTGAATTAGTAGTAAAAGAGCAGTAGAGCATGACTCTAGCAAACCAAGGCCATGGGTTTGAATCCCATAGAACACATAATGACAAAATGTATATGCTAAATACACAAAAATTATTTGAATGCACCTTTAAATGAACATTTGTGTTGTGCTCTCATATAGACTACGAGGAGGACTTTGAGGCAGATGATGAAGGGCCAGTTGAAGATGGCGATGAAGTAGAGGAAAATCCATCACCTGCTGCTAATGAAGGAGAAAAAGAAACCGAGACCAGGGATGAAAATGACATAAATGAAGAGAAAAGCAACTCTGACAGTGATGATGCCAGTATGTCTAGTACGTATTACTTTATGATCACACTTTTCAGCAAAATTTGTCAGCATGTAATATGAACTAACTGTTTCTTAAACACCTAATACTCACAGATTACTTGTCTTCTTCCTTCAGAGGTCAAAAGGTCATCATCTGTCTCATCTGGTCGAACGCCCAGCTTGTCCAGCAGTGACAATGACAACCGTGAAAGAGAAATTGTGGAGGACACCAAAGAAGTCACCACTGCTGATGTTCCAGAGGAGAGCTTGCATTCAGAGGAAGTTCTCCCCACAGCTGAGACCAAACCAGAGGAGACAGAGGCCACAGAGTCCAGCAATGTTATATTGCCTCAAGCTGCAGCAGAAGACTCTGGGACACAGGATAGTCCAGGGGATGGCATGGAAAAAAGTGACCTGGAAATGTCAGAAGACACAGACAAGAAAGAGGGAACTGAAGGTGAGCAATCTGGGGAAGATGCCAAACCTGAAGATAAGCCACAAGAAAATGAGCCGGAGAGAGGTGAGTGTCTGCATGAAAATAGTGCTGTGTGCCTGGCATGATCTTTTGTGTTTATTCATGATAGCTTTTACAACATCAGAACTGGAGGGTCTGTTTTATGCTATTTACAAATAAACTAGCTGGATTGCTGCAAGATAAACAAAGTGTTTAGTTACCTCACACTGCATTTTTTATTAAAGCTGAAGTGTCATTTGTTGGATGTTAAAATACTTTCTTCTATCCCAGCTTAATATGCAGACATCTGTTTTTACATATTTGTTTATTGTCACTACAGACACAGGAATTACACATTTCAGCTTTAACTTATGAGCATATTTTATTACTCTAATACTACCTGAAAAACTTGACTTACCTTCACCTGAGGAGAGGACAATGACAAGTACATGACCTCACCAATTACTCGAGTTCTGATTGTGTTAAAAGCAGAACATATGTAACATACTTCTCTGTGTAATTGTCAAGGCCACTGAGAGCCCAGTTTGTTTAACTCTATGTGGTCTTGCAAACAACACTGTATTGATTGGTTTGTGTCATCAAATATTTTTTGATAGCATGTTATGTGTGTTTCCATAAGCATACTGCTCTGTATAACCTGATCTGTCTTGACTTTCAATTCATCAAGAATGTTTAGACTTATTTTTGAGCTACTTATATTTCATAATATGACAAGTGCACTGCAAAACAATCTATATAGTATGCATTACGTGTTGGCTCTTGTGGATTTGCCAGTATAATTGATGGGAATACAGAGCAGTGTTTTCTATTTGTGATTTTGTGTTAAGTTTCTGATTTAAATGTGTGAATCAATGTGCATGCATCTAACCATGTTTGATGTTTTCTGTCACTCGTGATTAAATACACTGTTTGGCTTAATTGTTACACTTCAAGTGTTGTGTAAAATTCATGTGTATTCTCATCAGAGATGGTTATGGATCCTTTTTGGAGACCCGTCCTGTGTGCAAGCATTTAAGTGATTGTTCGCTGCATGCTTTGTTCCCAATCAAAGTGTTTGCTGTGTTTGTGGTAATAAACTTTTGAGAAACATTTACACTATTATTTGTGTTTAATTGCTTTCTCTGTTTCATTTCTAAATATGTTTAATATGAAATTCATTCTTCTAGTTGTGACTGTTATTCATTTAGTTAATTCACAAGATAACATTTTGTTATGGATGTCATATGTCTGCCTCATTCCCCGTGACTATAAACAGCCAAGTCAATGCAGGAGAAACTGTCTGAGGCCATTTTGAATGAATCTCAATGTAATTCAGAGCCAGAGATTAGTGATACAAGCACAGAGGAAGATGAAGGGGCCTCAGTAAAGACCCAACAGGATGGCCAAGGTAAAATAAAAATGTATTTTAATTAACGCAGTCCACAGATCATATAAAGCTCAATGACAAATAACTTTTCTGTCATTTATTTCCAAAATAGCACTAGTAAAGATACATTTTTTACACAACAAATTAGTTTCTGTAGTGCAGAAACAAAATATTGACAGTTTTGTGTTTGTAAATATGTATAAATCTAAAATGGTTTAATTATAAATGCTCACTTTTACAGGAACCGAAATGGCTGAAATCACTTCGCCACAACCATCAAATACACGGGATGACATTCTGGATGAAAGTGAAGCTAACACACAGGAGGTTGTGTGTGAGGAAAGGGCGCATGATGATGTTGAGAAGGGTCAGCCTGCAGAAGAGACAAATGCACTGGAACCTCATTTCCACACAGAAGAAGTACAAGAAATAGATGAGACTCGGGAGGGAGCAGAAAGTTTAGACAGGGCAGAAGAACAATGTGAGGTTGAACAACAAGATAAAAGAGAGGAGGAAGTTAAAAATGAAACTGAGGAGGTAGAGGAGAAAGTTAAGGATGGGGATAATACAAATGCCGAGGTTAATACAGAGTCTAAAAAAGACAAAGAATCATTAGTACAAGAACCAGAGACACATGCTGAAACGCTGGACACTGGAAATACAGACACGGGTCAGGCATCTCAGACAGAGAATGGTACAGAAACAGGTGCAGGTGACACTGAGAGGCAGCGAGACACTGATGACGTAGATCAGAACATAGAGAGGAGGATCGATGGACAGACAGACAGAGATAAAAGAGAAGACCTAGCAGATGAGGCTGGGGTTGATATGTCAACTGGGGAAATGGTACAGGAGACAGATGACAAGGTTAATGATGGTAAGGTGGAAGATGGAGAAAAATCTAGTGAAGATAAGGCAGAGGAAGAAGCTGCAGAAAAGCTAGAGGTTCAGGATAGAAGTGAAAATCTGGGAAAAGAGGAGACAGAGAAATCTGAGGATGAAGAGACCCAAGATAGTGAGAAAGAAAATAGGTTAGAGGGTGGCGATAATTTAAATGCAGAAGAGAAAGAAAGTGAGAACAGTACAGAAAAAGATGAAGATGGTGTGAATGATGAACATAAAGGAGGTGAAGCTGAAGAACTGTCTAGTGAGGCTGGGAATAGACAAAATGAGTCAGAGGATGTTCAAGATGTGAGGACACAGGGTAATGAAAAAGAGGATGATGAACAGATTGAAACAGAAGATGAACAGGTTAGAAACAAACTTAGTGTTGAGGCAGAGGAAGAAGGGCAAAAGAAACCAAACACTGAGGATGATAATGGAGGAGAAACCGAAAAAGTGAAAGATGAAACAATGGAAGATGAGGCTCAGAAAGAGGAAGGAGAAGCAGAGATGGAGGACAAGAATATAGATGAGATAGCAGAGGGAGTAGATGGAAATTGTGTAGAGAATGAGCTAGAAAATGCTGCAAAGTTGGTAGAAGAGCCAGAGAAAGAGGTGACAGATATGAACAAAATTAGTGAGAACACATTAGAGGCAGGGGATGGAAAAGAAGAGGCCGTTTCTGATGAAAATACAGCCCAAAAACAAGAGGTCAACTCTGAGGACCAAAATAAGGAATCTGTTTCACAGGAAGAACAAAATGAAATAGGTTCAAGGGGGGCACGCAATGATGACACAGAGGCCAGTACCAAGGAAGAAGTGGATGAACCTGCTGGGGTGAATAATGACCTGCTAGATAGTAACATAGATACCGAAAATGGAGAAAGACAAGACGTCATTCTTGAGGAGGCTGAGAAGGTAGAAGAATATATTCAAGAGGAAATGCAAGGTAAATCAGAGGGTGAGACAACTGGCGATAGGGCTCAAGAAGTTATAGATGATAATGAAAAGCCAGAAACTGATAAAGATTTTAAAGAAGAAGAAAAACATGATGACAACGAGCAAGAGATTGAAAACAAGTCAGATGCTGAACTTGTTCCCTCAGAAAGAGAGTCTCAATTGGGTGATGAACATGAGGACCAGGCCAGTGAAAATCAAAAAGCAGATAAAGAGGATGACAAAGAAGAGGCTGATAAAGAATCAGAAACATCTGCAACAACGTTCATAGAAAACATAACCTCTCAGATAACCCAGGAGACAATAAATAAGGATACAGAAAATGACATTGTCTCGGCAGATACCAAAGCACAAGAACCAACTGAGTCAGAACTGAAAGGTACTGACAATGAACTGAGAAGTAGAGATGCTCCTGAAGTAATTGATGGTGATCCAGTGGAACCTTTGGAGAAGAAAGTGAATTCTGTAAATAATGATGGTGCCTCATCTGTTTCCCATTCACTGAAATCACAGCCTGTGGAGAAAGTCAAAGATCCAGTTCTGAGCATCGATTCAGAAGATCTGGCCATTCATTCAGCAGCTTTGACTAAAGCAGTTGGGGTGGATCTAGTAAGTAACTGGATTAACATACACCAAGAATCAAGGTATTTTCAGACATTTATCGAGCCTCTTGATGAAGAGGGTCTCATCTCAGAAGAAACCGAGGAGAGGCTAAATGGTGAAGTATTAAATGCTACAGACGCACCAACAAGTACTGATATCGAGGGCCTTGATGAAACACTCAAGAGTAGAGATGAAACTGCAACTCCTGCACGGAAAAATCTCAATGAGAACACAGAGTCTGTAGTTGAAAGCTTGAAAACAGAGACTAAAGCTGAGGCCATAGAAGCAGATGAACAGAGTAATCACTCGAAAGACAGTATACATACCTCAACCAAAGATGGAAGAGTCCAGGAGGCTGGAGATACTAAAGGATCTTTGGTCACTACTTGGTCAAGGCAGAGTAATGATGAACAGACCAATCAAAAAGACATTGCTGGACAGGAAACTTCAATATCAGATGATGTCATAAACCTAGGGACAACAGCAACATCTGAGACATTCAAGAGCGAGCACCATCTGAAACTGAACATCAGGATGTACCGACAAATTTAGACCTGAATGCAAAAGAGTCAGAAAGAAGTGATCAACAAAATATGACTGATGAATCCACACATGTATCCCAAACAGAGGAAGCAAGTAACAAAGAGACCCTGGAGAGTTCAGAACACAATTTGCAACCTGAACATGTATCTCAGACAGAGTGTATCGAGCCTCAGAGTCCAACAATCACAGTAATTACAGACCTCACAATCATCAATAAATCGGAAAACGGAAGCCAAGATGACACTGCAAGTGTAGACTTCCATTCCAGACAGTCGGATGGAAACAGGAGAACCAAAGTAATCGATGGTCATTTAAAACAAACTCTCAGCAGCAGAGACACTTTAAGCACTTTCTCATTGGACGACTCAAGGTTTTTTGGGCCCGCAGGATATCCGAGATTAACGACTGCTCACACAGAGAACAGTTATTAGAACAATAGTAAATCCTTCAGCTAACCCAGGGGTGTCCAATCCTTCTCCTGTTCTGCCGAGTTTTGGTACAACCCCAATTAAACTTATCTGAACCAGTTAATCAGGGTCTTCAGGATTACTAGAACTTACAGACAGGTGTGTTGGGGAAAGTTTGAACTGAACTCTGCAAGACATTGGCTTTCCAGGAGCAGGATTGGACCCACATTAATGGGTTTAAAATAGTGGCACTTCCTTTTCCTTATCAGAGACCCATAGTGAGTCCTGTGTGCTTGGTAGGGAAGCTATCAACAGCCCACTGAAAATAGACACCGTAGGACTCGCACAGCACAAATAATTTAATTATTCATGATACGGAGCCCTCCAGTTGGTCAGGCTGCACTAGCAGTATACTGACATACTTCAGGACTTAACTAAGAGAATTTAACTAAAACCTCAATGCTTGCACTTTCGATTAGTATCCAGAACACTTTAATATGCAGATACACTGTGTGATGTGAATGACATGAACACCTTGGATTTTTGGCACTAGTTTAATGGTGTTCTTGTGATTTTACACTGGATTAGTTCACATACATTGCTATGGTACCTTCTTTGCTTCTTGTCATATTCATACAGATCATGGGATTTAAAATCACAAGCAAGGCCACATTGCTCTAACAGTGCCTGTGTTGTTAGGTGATATCAGTCATGATCTTTTCAAGTTCCTGTTTCACTAGCTGGCTTATTTGTCTTTTGAGATCAGAATAAAATACTGAAATACACTTATTTGTCCTGCTCTACTAGATATTTACTTGACACTGAAACCCCAAACACAATATAAAAACAATAAAACAATAAAAATAAAAGTTTTGACTTTGAAATCAAAACTTTGAGATAATAGTGTGTATAATGAAAATGTATAACTGTATACTAAGTATGTATAAATCTTAATTCTTATAAAAAAATTACACACAATGCCTTAAAAAAAGAAACCAAATCATCCAAATTGAGTATTATGTGTCCTTAGAGTAAATATGGTGTGTTCACCATAATAATTACAAGTTGACAATTCTGATGCTCTACTCTGTTCACGCTCTCTGACCTCGTTTCTTTAATAACACTCTTATTTGCCAAATGACTCATTGTGAGGTTCTGATTCATGTTTGTCAAGCCATTTTGGTTGAAAGAAGTCGGAGCTCTTTGAACATTACGACTTCGACAACAATGTGAATAGTGTTTTTTAAAAGTCAAAAACTCATAAGTATGGTAATCAGACATGTCATGTGTGCAAGTGTGTTTGCGTGTGATGTTCTTCAGAGAGTTGCTGCTCCTAGTTGCTGTCCTCAAAACTTCCATTGCTGCTGCACGAATGGAAACGCATGGTGCTCATGGGATCTGACACATACCCTGCGGGAACAGCAAGGAACACAGTGACTGACACGCACTATAATACAACCACCCACTTATTGCACCATATGCTGCCATGCACACAGAGCTCTCATCTTTGTGAAAATGTCATGCTAACTTCAAAACTAATTTGCATGGATTATATTAACATGATTGTTGCCATATTTTATGTGAATTAAAATGAAAAACAATTTTGCCCCCCATTAAGCTGTTACATAAACAGATGAATCACACGTTTGATAGTCATTTCCAGTTGGACACGAACCATTTCGGTCAATGGGTGGGAACTGCATGTTCCTCCTCAGCTCATCTAGGGACAAGCCCTGTGAAGACCTCCGACCAGAGCTGTCAAAATAAAAGAAAGGATTGAATCAACAATGCGATTAGTATTGGTTTACACTAAAGACCACAGAACAAGCACGATTATTCTGCGATATTAAATTTTAATGATGCTAAATAGGATACACTTGTGTTGCATTGTTGTTGTCATATCAGCTCAATGAGGCATTGCAGGGTTTGTCCCGCTCAGATGATCCTCTATTGAATTTGTTTTCTATTTAGTCATTCAGAGTGTCACTTTAGCCTGATTTATTGCTCATACTACCAAACTGTGTACATTGCTAGATCTGGTTACGTAAAACATCATATGTGACCCTGGAACACAAAACCAGTCTTAAAGGGATAGTTCACCCAAAAATGAAAATTCTGTCGTCATTTACTCACCCTCAAGTCGTTCCAAACCTGTATGACTTTCTTTGTTCTGCTGAACACAAAGCAAGATATTCTGAAAAACAGGGGCGCCTGCAGAATTTCTTCGAGGGTACACACAGAAGGGGGTTGGGGGGGTTTGGTTGGGTGCAGTGGCAGACACTGAAAAAAAGATAATACATTTATAAGATAAGTGGTTGCAAACACTTTATTTTAGCTACATTTAGCCTAAATAAATAAATACAAATGTTGTAAAGTCAACCTAATTTCTTTGTTTAAATGTAGCTAAAATACATTGATTGCAACCACTTACCTTCAAAAAATGTATGTGAAAATTACACTCCGCAAAAAAGTTCTTAACACAAAAATCAGCAATAACATGTAGGCTTATAGATATTTTTTTAACTCTGATCGATTTCATGAGACATTCTTTTGTATAACTTGTTCAGATTTTATTTTTTCAATATGCATTCAAATATCATTGATTCCAATGCAGCTTGAACCGAGGCGAATGTAGTTACCTCACTACAAATAAAAAAACGCAAAGCTCATTTATTATTTGTATTCGATCTCAAAATTTACAGAAAGATGAGACTTTGTGTTATAATAAAAAAAAACACAAAGCTTATTGTGGTTATTGGGTGGCTTGCGTGCAATGAATGGACTTGAAATGTTAAATATAATTAAAACAGCTTGTGAATAGTCACGTAACGGTATTTACTTCATAAAAATCAACAAGTTAAGCCTATAATTGTATAGCTGCTTATATTTTCAGATTTTATTAATCTGTTCTGAATACCTTAAAATGTAAAAGATTTGCTGCAACGCAATTTTGGCTGATGTGAATTATTTAGCCTATTACTTTTTAAAACCATGCAGCGAACGCTTTAAAAACAGCTTTAAAAATTACTTTATTGCATTCCAGATGCTTTTGAACTATTCACGATCAATTTTACGGGTAGCCTAGTTTGAATGTAAAACACTATCGTGAATTTGTTGTATTCCCATTTGCAGGGGCGGACTTAACCAACAGGCGAGGTAAGCGTCCGCTTAGGGCCCCAGGGAATCAGGGGGCCCCGTCTGATATTCGCGAAACATATTTGGCAAATGCACCAGTTTGTATTTGTGTAACGGAGAGCGTCAAATGTTCACTCACCACCACTCAAAATGGCGAGTTTTTGTCAGGTGCGGAGTTCTGCAAGCTTGTGAATCCACTCATTATAACAACGTGTAGATAAGATTCATTGTGCAGTGTAGAGCTTACTAATGGAACGTCGTGAGCTCGCGATGAACTGAAGTGAGTGACAGCTTTTAGTGATTATAGACGGAGCGCTCTTTGCAGCTTCTTTGCGTGCATTCTAAGCTGTTTTGACTGTCTCAGAACAGATATATTCACCTCAATAAAGAAATCATTGTGTTTCAAGTCATAATTTTATTTGTCTTGATGTTTCAAAATGACTCTCTTGTGTGTTTCACTATAAATGAAAATTAACTATAAACTAAAAATGCATATAAATGCACAAATGCAATGACTGGAGATTTTCGCTTAATAGATTACATTTTCGATTTGTTTCTCTGCAAACCCTATCGTATGCCTTAAGAACACTTGGAATACGGAACAAGTTGCATGGGAACATTTTTAGGACATTTTAATCCTTTTTGTAAAAAGATTGAAGAAGTTTACAATTCATTAAATGGACAAGTGCAAGCATTTTTTCATGTCTTCTTTTGTGATCCGAAAAAAATAACGTAGCTTAATATGGCTTTAGAATAGCACCAGTTTGACTAATTATTTAGGCTACTTAAGTTGTGAAGGGGTAATAGTTATAATAAATAATAGTTATAGTTATAATGAGAGAGAGCTAGTGAGCAAAATAAGGGTTATGAGTAAAAGAGCATATAGTTATTGTGTTGGGGATCCGTACCTGAAATTTGCTTAGGTCTCCCAAATTAATAAGTCCGCTCCTGCCCATTTGTAAAATAGCTAGCCTAATTAATTATTGTAGGCTAACCCGATCTTATAAGCAAAAGGTGCATGCGTATAGCACAAATTAATGTTTTTATTTGGCATGATATTCATATGTAAAAATTGACTTTAGCGTGCAAAAGACTGATCAATTCATAATTAATGGCATGGCTGTTCAGTCGACAGAGATACTGGACACATAGAGCTACTAACTGCTGAAATGTTTGCGAGGCAAATCTCCGATCTGAGTGCTCATGGTACGCACAGTGCGTACAGCCGTACACCTGCAGGCGCCACTGCTGAAGAATGTGGGAAACAGAGCAGTTCTGGGGCACCATTGACTTCCATAGTATTTCCATAGTATAAGACAATGGTGCCCCAAAACCGCCTGGTTACAAACTTATTTTGTGTTCGGCAGAAAAAAGAAATTCATACAGGTTTGGAACGACATGAGGGTGAGTAAATGATGACAGAATTTTCATTTTTTTGGTGAACTATCCCTTTAAGTCGCTGGGGTATATTTGTAGCAATAGCCAAAAATGCATTGCATGGGTCAAACTTATCGATTTTTCTTTTATGCCAAAAATCATTAGGATATTAAGTAAAGCTCATGTTCCATGAAGATATTTTGTAAATTTATTACCGTAAATATATCACAACTTAGTTTTTGATTAGTAATATGCATTTCTAAGGACTTCATCTGGACAACTTTAAAGGTGATTTTCTCAGTACTTTGATTTTTTTTCATCCTCAGATTATTTATTATTTGGATTTCATCCGAAATATTGTCCTATCCTAACAAATCATACATCAATGGACAGCTTATTTATTCAGCTTTCAGATGTTGTATAAATCTCAATTTCGAAAAATTGACATGTAAGACTGGTTTTGTGGTCCAGGGTCACATATTGCAAAGATCATGACTAAATTAGGCTCCAAAGTAGGAGTCCCTTCTAGTAATTTCTCAGTTGGCGGTTTTGTTGACAGTTGCCAAGCTCCTCCAAAACACACGCATTCATCACCATCCATAAAGAATTAAGAGGTGACCACCAGCAAAGGTTCTCAGTGTGAATGTCACACACGTTTCATTGCAGTTGCTTTCTTTTGTTTTCATGCCTCGGTTTCCAAGCAACAGCACTTCATACTGTACAGAAGTGTTGTGGCTGGACTGCATGGCACTGACCAAACAAAAGAGCAAGGTGACCTGACTCCTCCATTTATTTATGGGTATGACAGAATGGTCTCTATTTAAATTCATATTTGTTGTCTCACTAATGTAGTTCAGTGATAAGTTGGTGGGAGGCTTTTCCTAGCAAATACAACTCAGTTTGCAAAACCATTGTCTCATTCTTGTATAGTATGTAGGTTTGTGATAGATTTGTGTGTTTGTGTACTTTTGGGTCCAAAATGCATAGGCACGGGCATTGAGGGCATATTCCAACTCGAAGCGCGAGCGAAGGGCAGCTACGTGACTTCGTCCAGGACTGCCACGTGCTACCAGGCAGTCAGTGGAGGATGAGGGCGAAAGAGAACCACTGCTATTACTGGAGGCTGGAGACATTAGCTGTACACACATAGAAATATGAATAAGTACTGGACAAATAGAATAATAATGTATAGTAGATATGTGCATGTATGCTACCTCTACGTTACACAGGCATTCCTCTAAATTGGCAACCACTTCCGAAAACTCAGGTCTTTCCTGTCAGAGAGAGTCAAAAATAGGGGGATTTTCAATAGAGAGGTTTGGTTGAAGTACAGGAAATAATCTTGCTATCCAATCAGCTGCTCCTCTGAAGAGGACTGAAGGAGTGAAGGACTTCAAAAGACCAGACACAGTACTTCATCAGAGAAAAGAGACACAAAAAAACACACATGAATTACAAAGACCATGAAGACCATTATACACCACCGTTGAAATGCTGCGATGAATAGCTGTTCTTTTGAACTTTGTAAAAAGAATCCTACGTTGTTTACGTACATAAATGTTTCCACAAATATATTAAGCAGCACAACTGTTTTCAACTTTGATAATAGCAACAAATGTTTCTTGAGCAGCAAATCAGCATATCAGAATGATTTCTGAAGAATCATGTGACACTGAAGACTGAAGTAATAATGGCTGCTTGAAAATCACTGGAATAAATTAGATTATTTAAATACAATAGTCATGTATTAAAATATAAAGCAGTTATTTCAAACTGAATCTTGTTCATCTCTTTAAGCAACACTAAATGAAAGCACCGTACAAGCTGTTGGCATCCTGGCTCTTTTAAAGTGTTGCTCAGCAATAACTCTGTGCTCTCGAGAATAGTGTCAAGCTGCACTTGGTACCAGGGCACATTTCTAACAAGCACGCTTGACACTGTTTCAGCTCCGCACCTGAGGGACCAGCGCTGAGAACATTGAAAAGACTCTGTATATGAGAAAAAACACCTGGCACAGGTTTGTTGTAGAGAGACACGGTAGGCTAGCAACTGGATGCTCATCAACAGAAATAGAAATACAACTTGTCCTGAGCTAGAGAGAGGAGGCATTCTGGGTAATCTGAATGATTATAAACAGACTCAGTGTGCACAGAGAAGTAGTTCATGAAAGGATTTAATAGGGCTATGCATGGTGACAGAAAAATAACACTTCTTTGGTCTTTTTTTAAACTGTGGAAAAGCAGCTAATCTAATTTCATAGTGATTTTTTGTGAGTCACTCACCTCTGGACAGACATTCCAGCCTTTCATCAGCAGTGCTGAGATGGGTTTGGGAATCGAGTATCCGATAGGAGGGCGGACATGATGATACGCCATATCCGCAGCAGCTGCAGCTGTAAAGAGTTCACAGAGATGAGAGAGAGACCTTTTTAATTCAAATTTCTATATATTCTCATAATATTGATAATTTTTTTTATTTCATTTAAATGTATATTGTAATCTGTTTTGATATTTTATAATATTTTTAAAGGAACAATTCACCCAGAAAATGAAAATGTACTCACTCAGGCTATCCAAGATGCAAATGAGTTGTTTTTTCATCAGAACAGGTTTGGAGAAATTTAGCATTACATCACTTGCTCACCAGTAGATCCTCAGAATTGGACTGGATTCATGTGGATTACATGTGGATTATTGCAATGTTTTTTATCAGCTTTTTGGACTGTTTGTTTTTCTGACGGCACCCATTCACTGCAGATGAAAGTGAAAGTGACGTGACATACGGCCAAGTATGGTGACCCATACTCGGAATTTGTGCTCTGCAATTAACCCATCCAAAGTGCACACACACAGCAGTGAACAAAAACACACCGTGAACACACACCCAGAGTAGTGGGCAGCCATTTATGCTGCGGCGCCCGGGGAGCAGTTGGGGGTTCGGTGCCTTGCTCAAGGGCACCTCAGTCGTGCATGCTATTGAAGGTGGAGAGAGCGCTGTACATTCACTCCAGCCCCTTACAATCCCTGCCGGCCTGAAACTCGAACTCGCAACCTTTGGAGTCCGACTCTCTAACCATTAGGCCACGACTTCCCCCATGATCCACTGGTGAGCAAGTAATGCAAAATTTCTCCAAATCTGTTTGAATCACAAAACAAATCCATCTATATCTTGGATGGCCTGAGGGTGATTACATTTTAATTTTTAGCATTTTAATTATTTTATAATAAAAATGTTGTTAATCAACTTAAAAATAAAGATGGAAAAAGTTCCAAAATACTGAGAAAATTAAACCATATAACCCAGTCTAAAGGGCATTGAGGGTCAGTATTAGGTATCACAGTGCAGTGCCTGGTTTGAGATGTGCGAATGGAATCTCCCCTGTGAGCAGCTCCCACAGGCAGAGAGCATAGCTGAACATGTCCGCTTTCACTGTGTAGCGTGTACATTGGATAAACACCTCTGGGGCCATCCAACGCAGGTTCTGCAGAGCATATTGAAAGCAAAAAGACGAACACAAAACAATGTGTGACTTACAAAACGCCTGCTAACCCCAAAGGACAAGCACACATATCCCCCAAAGACACACTGACGTACTGAACAAGAGAGCCAAAGCTGCAATGTAAGCAGTATTGAAACAGCTTGCATGTGCTGAAAGAGATTATTAACGCATTTCCTTTTTGAGGTGATAATTAATAGATTATTAATCAAGAACATAGAATGCATGTACCCCAGGTTGTTTAGTCATGTTATCCTCATCCACAGACAACAGGAAGCGAGACTCTGCAGAACAACAAAGAAGTATTTTCATTACATAATAAAGTGTGGAGATCAAAAGTGACTTTTCATAATTGAATACAGTTTTTTCATTTGAAATTATATGATTAGTATCTGAAACATGAATTTCATGTCTTAGAATTTGGTTTGTCCCACTTTTTCTTTTATGATTACAGCACTGAAGCTGTTGGTTGACATTAGCAAGATTTTTCAATGATCCAAAGAGTATCTTGAAGCCGGAAGATCTGACCATTTGCACAAAGAAATTCACATAGTCAGATTTGATCAGTGACTGAGAAATCGTCACGATTTCTTCATTATATGTTTATTTTTTTTCAAAATCCTAAAGCTTTCAGGTTTTTTCCGGGCATAAACGTGATTTTGGATCCATGATTTTTACCTTGACTCAACTGTTTTTGCTCTAACATAATAAAGCAGACTGATGTAAGACGTTTTACCTCCAAAATCAGCCACCACAGCGTGTCCATCTTCATACAGTAGAATATTATGACTGAAAAGATATCATTGGATAAAGGGAGGTTCAAAACAACGAGCTCAGAATGCAATGCTACATTTCACCATGCTGCCTATCATGTAATAGGATGGTTTAAACAAATGGACAGAAAAACACCATGCTGCCTATCATGTAATAGGATGGTTTAAACAAATGAACAGAAAAACACCATGATTATTGAACGAAGCATGTGATGATGATGATGATGATGATGGTGACTAACCTGTTGAGGTCTCTGTGAATGATTGGTTGGGTCAGATTGTGCAGATACTCCATGCCCTTCGCTACATCAATGGCAATGATGAGCTTGGACTGCAGATCGATGATTCTGGATGTAAAGACATTATTAAGTGAACACCTCCTCCTCACCACTGATCAATACACAGATCCATTATTTCAACTCAAACAGTTCAATAAGATGATGATCGCCTTAAACTGCACATGGAGCACTAAGAAGAAATCAGATGCTTAGTGGAATTGATGCAGGTCTTAAAACAGACCCTAGATTGCTTCAGATTTCTTTCTCTTATAGTTAACATTCCAGTCAGGACTTCTCCAACTTTTTTGAAAATGACCCTATTTATGACCTTAACGTCCAGTTCCACCAATGAGAAAAGTTGCTGTTACTATGGAAATGAGAATTGCAACACTAACCACCCACTTTCATAAAACATTGCAAGTTATGTAATCAAATCCCCACACACTCTCATTCAACACATTATATATATATATATATATATATAATTATACAATATACATTATACTTAAAAGTTTGGGGTTAGTAAATGGTTTTTAAATGTTTTTGAAAGAAATCTCTTATGCTCAGTGAGGCTGCATTTATGTGATCAAAATACAGTAAAAACAGTAATGTTTTGAAATATTGCCATTTAAAAAAAACTTTTCTAATTAATTTTTTTGCAATTTATTTCTTGTGATGGTAAATAAAAAATTCAGCAATTGTTACTCCAGTTTTCAGAGTCAAATGATCCTTCAGAAATCATTCAAATATGGTAATTTGGTGCTCAATAAACATTTCTTATTATTATAAATGTTGAAAACAGCGCTGTTTAATATTTTTTTGGAAACTGACATTTTTTTAACTGTTTGATAAATCAACTGCATTTATGTGACATAGAAATCTTTTGTTACATTATAAATGAAAAATTCTATATATTTATCTTGAACAGTAGTGTAAACACATTCAAACATACATACACATAGACATAGTATTCTTAAAATCACCTCTTCTGCTCATGTAACAGTGAGAACAGTGATCCTCCGGACACATATTGGGTTACAATGGCAAAATGACTGGGGTCATCCAAACATGCCCCCACAAGCTGGATCACACAGGGGTGGTTGAGACGACACAGGATGGACACCTCCCGACAGAACATATCTGTATCCGACTTTGAGCAGAATGTGTTTGCACGGTACCTGAGGAAAGGTAATGGCAGCTGACTTTGTATACATGATGTACAATAAGGAAAAACAAGTAAAAAGCTCTTACCGTTTAATTGCAACTATCTTATTGCGGCACCTTCCTTTGTAGACCTTTCCAAAGGAGCCTATGGTTGCAGAGTTTTAGTGGTTTAGGTTTTAATGGGGACTCAGGGAGGGCTAATATTTATCATTAAACTGACATACCTGATCCAATAATCTCATTAAACTCCAGTTCAGAAAGTTGAAGGTGGAAGTTTGATGGAAGACTTGCTCTCAAGAGAAGCACATCTGCCTTCTCTGAGGAGAAAAGAGGGTAAACAGGAGTTTGTTTGTTTTTTGATACCTTCACATCAATCATTGTATGAATCTCCAATCAGCTTATGTTGATGACATACGCCCATGAGTCACAAAGGATGGTTTACGTTATTTGTAATGTTTGTGACAGATACAAACTTAAAAGCTTAAACTGTAACAATTACGCAGTGGGAGGCTGTTTGGAGACAGTTTCTGACTCACTGACTCTCAGATGATTTTGGTGACTGTGGGTAGCAGTATTTCAGTACATAAAAGAGTATCATAGCAACAGTGATTCATGGAGTCAGCTAACTGTGTGTGTGTGTGTGTGTGTGTGTTTACCTTTAGTCATACTTTTGATCTTTCCCAGGGGAGAAGGAACAGAAACATAAGATCCATCTGCAACAGAAACAACAATAAAATACTTTCCCTAAATTTCACAGCAGCAACAGATTTGTCCAACCAGCTAATTCACAGTACAAATCTGTCAGACTACATGCGGAGAGTGTCACATACCCCCTCCTGGTTGAGAATATTCATTGCAAGGTGAATCATCCTGAGGTCGTTTGTAGTGTTTTAGCAGAGTAACAATGGCATCATGGCCTAAAATGAACATGCACACATAGATCATAACATCTATATAGTAAAATGTATATTTGTCACTCACACATATGAAAACCAAGGCTTTTACCCATCATGTAGTGTTATAAAACTTAACGATCAAGAATAATGTTCCTATTTTCTGTCATTTTAGACATTCTCTGAATTCATATATATAAATGTGTGTGTGTGTGTGTGTGTGTGTGTGTGTGTGTGTGTGTGTGTGTGTGTGTGTGTGTGTGTGTGTGTGTGTGTGTGTGTGTGTGTGTTACATGCGAGATACAATATATAGATATGATACAATACATAGATAATATGTGATAAGATAGATAGATAGATAGATAGATAGATAGATAGATAGATAGATAGATAGATAGATAGATAGATAGATAGATAGATAGATAGATAGATAGATAGATAGATAGTAACCTTTATAGATAAAAAAATACCTTTCTCGTAGGCCCACATTAAGCATGTCTGTTCATCCTTTTCCCCACTGGAGCGGCTGGGGTCGCAAGCTACCAGATTCATATCTGCCCCGTTGTCCAAAAGAAACTGGACCAGTCGGATGTGTCCATGGAAACAGGCACTATGCAGACCTGTTGTTTCAAATATCAACCAGACTACCAACATAACTCAAAACATTAAACGTCTTTCTTATAACACTGAGATGTCAAGTCACATAGGATGAGAGCAGAAATATTTCTGCAATTTTTGTCATCATTTTTTGATGTATACCAGATTACTGCTGTCATCATACCTGTGTGTCCATCTCGCCCCTGGTGGTTGATGCTCACGGCATTCTGACTGAGTAGGTACTTGACCATTTCCAGGTTCTTTCCATAGGTGCAGGCACTACAGATTACAATTAGACCTTTATTTAGTGTGTAACAACAGGATCAGCAGGTTTCTTAACCCAATCTGTCTTTGGAGGCATACATATTTCTATATATGCCCATAAATTAATGAAAGTGTAACAAACAGAAGTGGTCAGGAGGAACGTTACCTGTGAAAAGCTGTCTCACTGAAGATGTTCTCCTTAGACAGACTCTCTGTGCCCGACAACTGAATAATCTCTTGCACCACTTCAAACTTTCCATTGTAGCAAGCTCTGATGAGGAATATGAGACTCAAATCACAATCGCTATAACTGCTCTCAAGATTCCAGATCATTTAATTCCACTTTAGCCATTTGTTGAGTTTAACTGCCACCTTGTGTTGTGTGTGATTCACTTCTCAGGTGAACTTACAGGTGGAGAGGTGTGTCCCCATAGATGTTCACAGAGTGCGGCTGTATGTCAAAGGTGCCCTGCAGAAGGAAACGGACAACCTCTTGGTGTCCAAATCGAGAGCAGAAATGAAGGGGAACATGGTCCTCGTTGTCTTGAGCATTGACTGTATAAGAGAGATAGGCTTTAAAATAAAAGTCCACCCAAAAATGTAAACATGTTGAAAATACTTACGCTCAGGCCATCTAAGATGTAGATGAGTTTGTTTCTTCATCGGAACAGATTTATAATTTATTTTTAAGGAGAGTATAAATACTCTCAATAGATGACTCAAGCAAGAAGCAAACAACAGTTTAAAGTAAAAAAAAAAACAACTTCTAATTATGGATTTGTCTTTTCGCTTCACAAGACATTAACTGATGGACTGTAGACTGTTGTGTGGATTATGATGTTGTTCTCTGTTTGAACACTTATTCTGATGGCACCTATTTACTGCAGAGGATCCATTGGTGAACAAATGATTCAATGCTAACTTTCTCCAAATCTGTTCAGATGAAGAAACAAACTACATCTTGGATGGCCTGAGAGTGAGTAAATTCACAGCAAGTATTTATTTTGGGTGAACTATTCCTTTAAAGATATATAATCAATATTCATAATCAAGATCAATTCAATATCAATATATTGATACACCAAAACTCTCACCATCAGTTTTGCTGTCATCACCCATCAGCATTTTGACAATGCCCAGATAGCCTTTAGCTGCGGCCAGGTGGAGCGGTCTGTCCCCCACCTCTCCAGTCGCATTGACATCAGCCTCAAACTTCATCAGGAGCTTGCATACCTGTTCCACAAGAAAAAAAGATCACGAGTAGGCTGTTATGAAGCCCTTATGAAGCTGTTATGACAATAAGTAAACACTGACCTGCTCATGTCCAAAGTAAGCTGCAATGTGCAGAGGGGTGAAGAACACTGCATCTTGTATGTTGACATAAGCCCCATGTTGCAAGAGAATATCAACAACCTTGAAGGAAAAGTAGGGAAACCAAGTCACAATTTCTGAATGACTTGGTTTAAACCCCCTAGTTACATTTTAGGTCCAACACGCACCTCAAGATGGGTGGCCACAGTAGCTATATGTAGGGCCGTGAGGGCTCCGTACCCCACCTGCTGGATATCTGCTCCACCATGCAGCAGCGAAGTGACTAGTTCAGCATTACCCTACACCACAGAAACAAAAATACCCACTTATCACATCTTAAATATTGTTGTTGGAACTCAATTCACCATAGGCATTTTTAACAAGATTAATTCTTAGCACACAGTATTATTAACCCTTGACTGACCTTGAATGCAGCCAGGTGCAGAGCGGTGAACCCATTCCGGGTAAGTCTGGATGGACGCAGACCTTTCAGCATGAGGGTCCTAATGTGAGCTTTATTCCCTGATAGCAAAAAAGAAAATACCTTGAATTGAGGAAAGTACCATAAAAACTGTGAAGGTAATGAATCAAGCAGATCAACAGTGGACATTTGCTCCTACAAAGTGAAATGTTAGTGATTCAACATGAGTACACTGAAATGTGTCATATATAATGTTCCAAATTAACATCATTGCATTACAGCAGATAACGTTTAACATGTTTTAGCTGTACCTCCACATATGCAGCAGAGATGCAGCAGGGACAGTCCACCCTCTGTGCGATAATTCAGATTCACTTTATTAAATGCTTCATCTGAGCTGTATCAAAAACATATAAAACAGATCTCCACATTCATTCTTTCCTCAGCTGTGTTATTCAAATAGAAGTTCACACATTAAGCCACATTTGTAAACACTAATAATAGTACACTACAAACAAGGCTAACGAAAACTTTTCAATCAGTCTCACCTGAAAACATGCTTGAGTTCCTTGAACTCCTCCTCCTTAATTTTCAAGTCTTCCTCCAACCTCTCGATTATAACAGCATATGACTCACTCACTTTCTTTTTCCACTCATCTAAAGCAAAACAACATTGAATCAAGACCACAACATGGAACAATACGTACAGAACAATCATTGCTCACTGTCAGTGAAGACTATAAATGTCAACAATGATTGAAAGACTGAATATATTGTGGTCTTAATCTAATGAATCTGAATCAAATGAACCGAACAAATCAAACAGTCAACTGAAGAAACTTAATGTTTACCTGTACAGGTTTGAGTGGGTCTTGATTTATAATTCCCCATCAGATTGGTTGGTTTAAACTTTTGTACACGGTTAGCTGGAGGGAAAGTCTCATGCAGTGTTAACACAATGCTTTGGCACAATAGGGAAGAGTCCGATAAGGGATCACAGCCCCTGCTAAAAATACATCAGCCTCAGAGTGGAACGTGTGACAACAATGACAGCTGACCTCTCTGAGGATCTGTACATATTACAGGGGAAGCCACGGTCGATTTCTCTCTTCAGACAACAGCTGCATCAAGACTCGTCGATATTTCTCTATCTTTCCCTCTTTGAACTTGGATGTGACTAAAACAGATTATTATGTGTTCTATAAAACAAAAGGCATTACCATTCAAAATTTGGGGTCAGTAAGATTTTTTATTTTGTACAAAAAAAGATCATAAAATAAACTTTCTGACAAAATATATCACCATTACCACAAGAATATAATAAATGTTTCCTGAACCACAAAGTTTAAAATAACCGTGTATGAGGTTACGCACATGATACACTTTGGACTTACTTATGCCTTGATTGGTGTTGTGTAAAGATGCTCTAAGTAAGACAAATATTTAAACATAGTAGAAGAAATAACTCTGCACACACAAAATTAAACTGATCCAGCACAAATTTTATAAATAAACAAACCTGGAAAAAAAATAAACAACAACATTGAACTGAAAAACACTGACGGCGGCGTAAATAGCCTTGTGGGCAGTGCACCAACATATAGCACCAATGCTCTTTGGGCGTCACGAGTTCGGCTCCCGACTTGCAGAATTTTCCCAATCCCGTCCCACCTCTCTCTCTCTCCCAACTCGCTTCCTGTCTGAAATACTCTCCAAAACTAATGAAGGCAAAAATGTCAAAAATAATTCTTAAAAAAAGAAAAACACTGGCTAGGTTTGGTACAACCAGAAAACTATTGGTATACAAATATTAATTGGCATACATAACAAAATAGAATGTTATTACAGGCATAGCCTGTTTACTCAGCAGCCATATTTGCAATGCCAAAGGGCAGCTATTTTGGACTTGCAAATCCTATCTACTCAAATGATAAAATCCTGAAATCTTAAAAACTGCATGCCACACTGACATTTAAATAACACATTTCAAATCAGCAACAAAAAGCGGCATAGAATGTTCCATAAAAGTTGTTTCTTATGCTCAAATAGCATGAAAACAGCTTATATTCCAGACTGGCCCAGCCAGCTTGCATGTGGGTCTCAGGACAATGGCTGTTTCTATGGCAAACGAAACTCGTAATGGCAGCTGCAGCGACATTCCACCATATTGCATGTTGCACTTTCTCCCATTTGTAGCAATGTGAGTGCACTGTCTTGGTATTTCTATAGTGTTTGTTATGGCCAATTTAAGATATAACCCGATCTCACTGCAATTTGTAAATTTTTGACAAGGTGGCTAATTTATACAACCTCACTAGTACTAGGGATGCACCGGTTGACCGGCCAAAGATCGGAACCGGCCGGTTTTTGCTTATAATGCGCGATCGACAACCGGCCGATTTTTCCGAAAGTGCGCGAAGTTTTGCGAACATGTAATTTGTGTGGAAGACATTCGGCAGAAGCACAACAAACACAGAAAAACAGATACAATGAAGCGAACAGCCGTTGGTGTAACATTACTGGCACACAAATAAGAGCCGCTTTCCTTTGCTGCTCTAGCTGAAGTTGCTAGTGATGGGTCGGTCTTGAACGAATCTTTAATGAGACTCGAGAAGAACGAGTCGTTTCGGGGAGTGATTCGTTCAGTCGCGCATGCGCACCATCCTAAAGGTTCTGTACTGGAATTAGTTCACCTGTTTCGAGTCTTCGGGTTTTTCGAGTCGTTCGTTCATCGCGTGACTAATGCAGTATGAGCCGGAAAGATAATTGATTAGTTCACTTTTTGAGTCTTCGGGTTTTTCGAGTCGTTCGTTCATCTTGAACGAGACTCAAAGGTCCGAGTCGGTAAAATGATCCGAACTTCCCATCACTAGAAGTTGCGCGAGCGTATCTGTCCACGCCCTGCACAAGAATAGACCGTGAACAGTTGTTCAGCGCAGCTTCTCACGTGTTGGATGAGAAAAGAAACAGACCAACTTGTGACAAAGCTGAAATGCTTCTTTTTGTAAAGAATAAAACGTTCAAACGTATAAACGTCAGTTCTGTACAAGATTATTATTTTTATTTTACCTTAAAATTACATTGACTTAATTCGATTTAAAAAGCACGAGCTGTAGCATCTTTGTTTTTGCTCGTTGCACTAAACATTATTTGATTTAACATTTTGGAATCATTTATTTATATAGCCTACTTTGGTTTTATTTAGTTTTACTGGTAAATACATTTTTTCTTTACACCAATTTTAAAAATGACAACAAATGTTGATTAAGTAACATCTTTGTTTGGACTGTTGAATGTGTGTTGGTTGTGTTGTTTAGATTGTAACTATGCAAATGTTGCCTTTAATTTCACATGGTTACTGTTAATGTTTTCATTTAAGGCCAGTTTTATGTAGTTTCAACCCAATTTAAAAACCATCTTGGTCCATCTTCAACTGGGGTGGCAAATGAGAGGCAGAATTTGTAAAGATGCTTGTTTGTTTTTTCTAATAAAATATATTGATAGGCATTTAAAATTAGTTTAATATGCTATATCCATTAAAATAAAAGCTTAAGAACATTTTGAATTTTAAATAATTTTAATCAAAAACTTGTGACACAGCCACTTATGTCTATGTCATATTGAAGTAACACCACAGACGTAATTATAACAACACAGACCTTATAATGCAAGTTACTAAAGGCTCTGTGTTACCAGAAAATACATTAACACCAGAGACAGTAACACCACATACAAATCAGCCTAAATCTAGACTTTTCTAAAATGGAGGCTGCCATCATGATGGTTTCAAGATCAGGGGACATTTTTGAAATATCAACAAGTATGTATTTATAATTTTTTTTATTAAAATATGCCAGATCTGCAAGTTATCATCATAACACCACATACACTATAAGAAAGAATGTACTCCCCATGCACCCCTCAGATCAACCAGCACCTGCAGTGACCGTTACACACAGGAAGTAGTCCAAATAGAATTCTCCCTTTTCTTAAAGGGGTGACATCCATTGTTGAAACACCACAGACATGAATTTGGGGGGCAACTTTTTTCTTAAATATATATATTTTTTAAACAATTTAATATTATACATGTTAAATAAAATCTATATTCACTATATAACCACTTTATTTGTGTTAGAATCTTTCATTCTTTCTTGTTGGTTGCTAAAAGGAAAAAAAAATCGGTATCGGAATCGGAATGGCCAGTTTGCTTGAAAAAAATCGGTATCGGAATCGGCCACGAAAAATCATGATCGGTGCATCACTAACTAGTACGAATTTGTAAAAAAAATTAAGTATTTTACGAGGTGACAGATTCGTAGGAATTTGTACGAAAGACCACAACTAACCAGGCCCCAAAAATTAACTGACACAGAAATCATACAAAATCGTACGAGTAAGGTTGTACGAATTTGTTCAAATTAGCTACCTCATAATATAAGTACAAATTGACCATGCGGCAGAGTTGGATGGATATACTGCCCTGCAGGGCAAAAAGTAGTAACCTTTTGTAAAACTGAGTTATGACTAAAATCAGGACTATCTCTCCTGGTTTGCTCAGATTTAGAGAAAACAGTGTGTGAAAACTGATATCAAATCAATTTAGTAAAAACAACCTTGAAGGCATTCTCTCAGTACTTACAAAGCTTTGCCTTTGTTGAGCAGTACATGCAATACAATTATTTATAATTTACACACACATGCTCAGACCAAATTACTTAAATTCACCTTAAGAATATATTCATAAAGTTCTTTCCTAAATTTCAGCATTTCCTCCAGGTTCTTGTTCTGCAGAATTTCTTGTAAAGAGGTTAGTGTGGCTTTTGTTGGTAGTGTGAAATTGGTTCCACTATCCAGTGCCTTCAGCATCCCCAGTGACATCACAAATGAATCCTTTAGATTGGAGCACACTGGGAAAATGCAGGCGTTCCACAAACTACACACAGATGTGTCTCCTGAGAACCTGATCTTCTCGGGAAACAAACCCCAGAGTCCAACACAGTCCTCCAGATTAACCTTAAACAAGCTCAATGCTTTCATATGAGCAGGCCTGGATACACTTTTCTTCAGATCGTCTTTAATACCAAAAACCACCGTCACAAAACCCGTTTTTCCATCCAGGTTTACAGACAAAGAGTGTATAAAGGTGTCACTCAGCACTGTTAGATCCGTGCCTATCCAGCAGCCACTGATGATAGATCTACTTCCGACTTTAACTCTAGCCTCCAGTCTGGAGTATTCCACAACACTGCCCTGGGACACGCTCACACTGGGATGCAGGATGCTGTGCATCACGCAAACTCTAGTTTTCTCCGATTGCTTCAAGTCACACACACTGAAGGCAGCAGAGAGCAGGCCGAGTTCTGCTCTGAGACAGGGGTCAGCGGTGAAGTGGAACAAGTATTCTTCTGTGGTGCCGACATGATAAAACTTGGAGTTGTTCAACAGGATGACATTGAGTGCTGTGCCTTTGAGACGATGGAAAATCGCCCTGCGAATCTCAACGAGACCATTTTCCTTCTTTGTGACGTTGGCTGTGTTTTCAGTGTAATCCACAGTAGCTCTTCGCCCCAGAGCTTGAAGAAAGTCTCCATAAGCATCGATTTCACATGTCAGAGGGCTGATTTCACTGAACAAGGTCAGCAGGGTCATAGCAGTCTCGTAATCAAAATAGTAAGTGCTGTCAGTGTAAACAAACTCCTCTCCTTCCCTCTTGCATATGGCGTTGCATTCGAACATCTTTTCGACGCTTGGTTTGTGCAGAAATTGAGAGCAAGTTCTATATTCCAAATCACAAATTCTGGGCGTCTCTGCTGGTTCAAGAACAAATACTCCATGAGTGGTACCAATAGAGAGAGGGGAGGGATGTGCTAAGGCAGTAAAACCCGACTTATCAAACAGCACATTCTCTTGGTCAGAAACACTGTAGAGCTCTATATCATCAGCACAGGTAACCAGCATTCCTGGCTTCATGTGTGAGGGAAAATCCACATACATTGCAAGTTTGAGCTCCAGCATTTGATATAAAGGGTTTCCCAGGGGCACAGCTGTGAGTATTTTCCCCAGGGCACTGGCACTGGGCAAACGTTGACTGAATCCTCCTGCATGAGAAACAAAATGCATAGATAAATAAGTGCATTTTAATAAAAGTATACAAATTAATATATCCAACATTTCTATTTCAAATTTCTATTCATCATAGAATCCTGTAAAGAAATGTAACAAGGTTTCCAAAAAAATATTAAGCAGCATAACTTTCTTCGTACATTGATAGTTATAAAAGAAAATGTATCTTGAACCCCAAATCAGCACGTTAGATTGATGTCTGAATGGTCATGTGACACTGAAGACTGGAGTGATGTACACTGAAAATTGATCTTTGACATCACAGTAATAAATTACATTTGCATTACATATCTAAATATCTAAAAATATCTAAAATGTATATGACAGAAACAATTATTTTGAAATGTAATGTGTCACGGTGTATTTGATTTATTTGCTCTATTTTTTTTACTGTAATTTTGAATAAATAAATGCAACCTTGGTACGCATAAGAGATTTCTTTCAAAAACATGTACAAAATCTTTCTGACCCCAAACTTTTGAATAGTACATTACGGCTCATTAACAATAAACAAAATGCATGAATGAGGTTTGATGAATATTATATAGATTAATATAGTACCTGCATGAATAAGGATGACTTTAAATCCTGACAGTGCCTTGCCATATTTATCATGTAGACACTGCAGTGAATGTAAAGTGGATCCACCATTACCTGTATGTTAAGATGAAGAAACAACTCTTAAAATGTACATTAAATACATGTTTTATATATATGTTTTATATATCTCACCAATCTTGCATCCTGGAAGATCTGCAAACACATGATAATTGATGCCAAGAGGCAGTTCTTTCCTCTCCAGTTTTTCAGTGATCTGAATTTCATAAGCAGACCTCTGGTCCTCATCCACTGCAGTGATGACCACAAGATCCCAGAATTCATCAGAATTAACTTCTTTCCCTGTGAATGGGAAACGGTTACTCTTGTTGTAGCTAAAGAACCCCCCATGAGCAGCAAACAATGTCATGCAAGTGAATATTCTCAGCAACAAAAATTAGTGAAAAGTACCACAGTATTACCATGTTTATTTGGACATGTACAATATGCCATGGTAAGTGACTGAACTATGTAAATGCCATGGTATGGCATCTCAGCAGTCAATACAAATAAAGCAGAGGTACAAATAGAAAAGTTTAAAGATGTAACGGAAACGTTAACTTACCTCTCATTTGTTCGAATTTTTCAAGTTTGTCCTTGGTGGATTTTTGCAGATGGATGTTTAAGAGCTCTGCCATTATGAAAACCAGCAAGTCTGACTGGTCAAATCCTCTAGCGTTATCTATTTAAATCACTACACTAACGTTTAACACTTTTATTCAACCACAAATATCAACCAGCAAAATGACATCGACAACAGATGTACGGAAACGTGTGCGACAATGATCAGGTATTTCAGGTTTTCAAAAACACTAACTGGCGTCCACGTCGGCATTCGGCACTTCCGGGTTCCAGTCACGTGACAAACAAACTCTGACGTCCTTACATATTCGATTGTTCGCTCTCTCCATTAAATAATTTACACCCAACTGAATCAATTATTCATCATTTTTAACCCCACGACACAAAGCAGTATTATTTTATTTGTAATGTGTCGTGAGTGGTTTTCAAGAAAATGTTTTGAGAAGCTTCTTGTACTGCCAACCAATGTTGTCATAGCAACTTTTATCTTGGAATCATTCGGCCAACAAAAGAATACAGTTGAGAGCCAGACACAAAACCATGGTAGGCACAAACAAAAGAGCAGATTGAGAATTTGAACAGTTTAGTTTTTGTGAAATATGCAAATATGTATTAGGAATAATACTATAATCATTCTGTTGACAGTAGTCCTACCTCAGGATGTTTTTTGTGATATGAAAAAAAAACTTCAAACAATGGAAGAGATGATTTTCACAAAGATGTGAAAATGAGTTCCCTGGAGGGATACTGGGCCTATTTGGTAAACTGCTCTCAGTCTCTGATACTGGATCATGGCTACTGGACATCAGAGAGTGAGACAGACCTGAAGGACGTTTTGATGGTCAGATTGAGCAGTTTGCTTTTAAAGAGTCTGGATCAGATTGGATCGTGCAGAGCACTGCGAATTTGCATCTTGGCTGACAACTTTCTGACTAAGATCGAAGCTGTGATGGAATGCACTCGCTTGGTGAAGTTAAATCTGAAAGGAAATCAGGTATTTATTTCATTTGCTGCCCTGAATATTTGATTCACTTTAAAGAGAACAAATCACTAACTGTCATCTTTCTGCTCAGATTGTTCAGCTCCCTGATGCTTCATGTTGGAGTAATCTGAAAGAATTGCAACTCCTATATCTACACGACAACAACATTTCAACCTGGAACAATGTTAAAGGCCTGTCTGGCTGTTTAAACCTGACTGCTTTAACTCTCTATGACACCCCGCTCAGTTTAAAGAAGAGCTACAGGCACTGTCTGGTCAACAGCATATGGTCACTGAAGGCCTTGGACAACTTTGTTATCTCTGATGAGGAAATCATTCAAAACTGGTCTCTTCCTACTCGATTCAAAGCCACCAATCAACACTTTTGTGTCAGTTTGTACCCATCTACAAAGTCGGTTAGTGCTCATTATTTATCCTGGAGTACTTTGTTGTGTTTACTTCTATGTCTAAGTGCAAAAAAACCCACATATTTTGATGTTTTATTTTTCCTCAGGATTCATTTGAGACAGAGATGAAAGCAACATATAAAATAATCTCTGAGATAAACAGGATTCAGGCCGTTTATTCCCCTACACTTATTATACAGCGCTGGATTCGAGGCCATTTAATTAGAAAAAGTCTTGGGTAATAAATATGCTGCATTTTTTTATTTCTTGATATTTGCAATGCAACGTTTTTATGCTTATTTTGTTCACTATAAAGAACAAAACAGTTACTTATTAATACAGATATTATTTGGGATTTTTGGTTTTAAGAGAATTTCTTCATTGTCAGGCTTTGCAGTACAAAGAAACAGATAAAGTCTGAGAAACCATTCATGTCCATGCCTTTGAGCACAGAAAATAACCAGGTACAATCCCAGTCTCTGAAAACCATGGAGGAGGACACAGATGACCACTCTGAACAAGTATGTACTATGTTTGACTGATATACACTACAATTCAGTTTTGGGTTCAGTCATTTTTTTATGTTATATATTTGATAATTTATTGGATCAAAAAGACAATAATAACAGTAATATTGTGAAACACTACAATTTAAAATGACTATTGTCTATCTTAATCTAATTTAAGATGTATGATGGCAAAGCTGAATTTTCAACATCCATGACAGTCTTCAGTGTCACATGATCCTTCAGAAATATGTATAATATGTTGATTTGATGTTTGAGAAACATTTGTTATTATCATTGTTGAAAACAGTACTGCCTTCCTGAAAAAAAGAAATATAAAAAGTGAAGCATTTAGTAATATTTGAAATGCTCATGTGCGGTATTCTAAAATATAGTTATGTTTCTCAGCCAAAGGAAAACCAAGAGAGAGATACAGAGATCCAAAGACTTCATGTGAACCTTGATAAGCTGATGCAAGCTGGCTACCCAGAGGTAACGTGACAGAATAAAATATAAACACTGTACACTACACTCTAAACAATAATGTGTTGGCTCAAAAATAAATAATGCAACTGTTTAGATTAATCCTTTTACGTCATGACAACTTGTAATTAAATTATGTTCAAGCAAAAAGTATTGAGAGGAACAGATTGCTACTTTTCAGCACAAATTGTAACGACAAAAACCTCAACATAACAAAAGCTCTTTTAAATGTCAAACACTAACAGGTCTTTCTCTTAAATAAAAAACATGTAAAATACTGCTTCATTTTAACATGTATTCTCCTTATATAGTCCTATGCAAAGCATGCTGGGAACTAGAACTCTACTGCTCAAAAATTAACAACACAATTTTATTAAGTTACTACAACTACATTTTTTAAGACAATCAGTTAACACAGAAATTTGAGTTTACATACAATATTAAATTCATATTCACAACATTATTATGTCAACAAAACTCATTAAAATAATGTTTTTTTTACTTGCAACCACGCATTAAAACAGTTACAATAATGCAATACAATAATGGTAACAGGTGCATTGAAAAGTTTGCTATTAATTTTTTAGGGTGTATAATGTAGACTCTTCACTTTTCGTGCATTTGTCACTTTTACACAGGTTTTACAGGATGCTGCAAGTGTTAAATCAAACGAAAGTCAACAAGACATAAAAGTACCATGCAACACCCCTCAGTGCAGTCTAAGTCTGAAACCTGAGGCCCATCTAAGCACACTTGACCAAGGTACAACAGAAGTTTTGACTTGAGTTAGCTCTCTAAGAGGCCGATTTGATTCACTGAATGCTTCTGTTTTGCTTGTCTAGAAATCAGTGTGACTGTTGATCTCTATAATGAAGAAATTGAAGAAGGAACCTTTCGTGTTTTCGGACTAAAAGCTTTGGTCCACCAGAGTGAGCCACTGAGTGACATGTTGTGGTCCCGTAAAGCTGCAGGACAGGACGTCCGTGAGGCCATCAGCCGGTTTCACACTCAGAGACCAGGTCTACAGCTGCACTCTTCTACCATTACTTCAGGGAAGCGTCTGATTGGTTGTTGCCATGACAAAATCAGCCTCACCCCCTTCAAAGTCATTGAAAAAGTCCATCAAGCATTTGATAACGCCAGAATGCAAAGAGACCTTGCAGAGAAGGTAACTGAGCGTCAGATTGACCGTGAAGTAGCCAAGGGTCACCGAGACAACTTTAGAGAAGCTCGCAGGACAGAAGTGCGTCTGCGGCAGGAGCGGGAAAGGGGGGATATGGAGAAAACTCTTACTCTACAGAGAGCCAAGCTGGAGCAGGACATCCATCATGCACGTCAGAAACATGCCCGGTTTTTGGAAGAGAAGAGGATGAGGATCCAGGAGCAAGAGATGGTTTGCAGTTTCAGCCAACAGCACAACTCTCTAGCGAGGGCCGTGCTTAGATACAACACATGGAAACGTGGTAACCAGCAATAAATGCATAAATGTTTTTAATCAAACTCTCGGGTTAACATGACATGTACATATTGGTTAGTAGAACCCTTTGTGTACAGTAGCTTCAAAAGCAGATATAGTATAGTATAGTATAATTTATTACAGTACTTACCAGAATATGTCTGCAAATATTATATTATAGACATTGAGATCTGCTCCTCTTTTCAAAATCCAAAATATTATATAACAGGAATCCAGAAATACTCCACCACCATCCGTCAGGCACAAGTATTAAGAAACTAGTAGCCACAAACTTTACATAACACATAATTCCACATTATCTGGGTCATTATTACACTCTTTACATAAGCACTTAAGAAATATTAACTGAATGGCATGTTTTAGCAGGAGAACAGATTCAAATAACAATATTATTTTTTGCTACATTTCTTAACACTTGTAGTATAATAAGAGGATCTTTAAATGCCAAGGCAAGTTTAGATTGACGTTGAATAAAGATGAGCTACACTAAATAGCTACATGTAACAGTATTTATTAAAAAAGGTCCTGTCCAATGAATCAGCAGTGTGAAATTCAAGGCATTGTTCTGGCCTGACATAAAAAGGTAGACTCTTTTAACATCCGTCACTAACTAGACTGAAAATCTATGCAAACGCGATTGTGCATGTCCCAGGAAGTACCACATATTGACCTTGCCCCCTATTTGAAGTTTATTAGTTTTATTTTGAGTACTTAGAGTCATTGAGAATGAAAATAGTGCAATATACTAGCTTAGTCTTCTGGAAGCGGCATCTGTAGAGCGTTTACATTATTGCACATGACCCTAAATTCTAGCTTAAACTGTGAAATATCTATAAAAAAGAGAGAGAATTATTATCTTTTTAAAATAATATTAATATTCATCAAGTCTACATTACAAAATAATTCTGTATATATTTATATATTATATACGTATATATGGCGTTTCAATAACAACAGCAACAAAAACGACTCCCCTGATAACAAAGCTAATGCCTTTTTCTAAATTAAAAAAGGTCCAAAACTGCCACAGGGGCGGTACCCTAAGGTACCATTTAGAGGTAAATATGGTACAGAGATGTACCTTTCAGCTTTTGTATCATAGGGTCCCATTCCAGTGACAGTTCTGTGCCTTTATTTTCTGAGAGTGTATGGAAAATAAGAGTTTTACGTACCTAACGTTCATGATCTTTTATACTAAACTTGCATGTGACTGTCTGTGTCAACCTTATATATCTTGACATAACCAATTTTTTTAAAAGCAAAATCAGTTTCTGAAGAGCATAGATTGTCGAATTCAGCTTTCTCACAAGGTGGAGGTGGGCAAGGAAGCCAGGCTGTCTTT
Organism: Ptychobarbus kaznakovi; assembly: GCA_027422405.1. Classification (NCBI taxonomy): domain Eukaryota; kingdom Metazoa; phylum Chordata; class Actinopteri; order Cypriniformes; family Cyprinidae; genus Ptychobarbus; species Ptychobarbus kaznakovi. Next base: position 17,590,057 of record CM049810.1, on the reverse strand, counting down.
ATTCTCCTCCAGGAAAGCGCTACATGAGGCAAAGGTGCGGTAGAAACTGGAGGAAAGCCCAGCGATGTCAGTGGAGATATAGGGCAGCACGCCAGGAGTGGCCTGGTTGTAGTAAGAAATCTGAGAGAAATGCATACATAAGCATGTAAACCAAACGCACTTAACCTTCAGTACTTTAACACCTACGTGGCAGCACCAGGGACCACTCGAAGCAGTTTCTAAACATGAGTTATAAATGGTGTTATTGGCCAATGTACATTGTTTCAGTTAAAGAGATTGCTACGTTTAAAGCTGTGTTAATTCTTGAACTTTGATTCATTCACTCATTCAGTATAAGTGTCCATTAGGCTTTCTGTGTATTTATTACCTTAGTGAAAGAGTTTTCCTCTTCCCAGATACTGAACCCAGCACACAGCACCTCTCCTCTGATGTAGTCTTCATTGGGAGGGTACGCAGGAAGGGTCACAGAACGCAAGGCTATCAAATAAGGGTCTCTAAAAGTGACAAATATGTAAGATCTTGATATGCTGTCCTATGGAAAGACACAAGACACACTATAGAGATTCTGTAGGAGTTTGAGGTTTACCCAGAATCACAAGGGCGCCTCCTGGAGGCCAGGAGGATGAAGTCCTGGACTTTTCCTCCTTTAGTCACAGAGGGGGTGACAACTTGGTAGATGGTGTCGTCTTCATGTGAGTCAGTTATCACTTCACACTCTCTATATTAAGGCATATTTATTATGGTTAATTATAATATCATAATACGTTCTACGTTAAATCAAGTAATTTGAAACTGTGGCTAATCATTTTATATTATCTGCCAGCCATTGTAGCAAACAACCTGTAAGATATAAATAAAAAAGTCACTTGTAAAAGTAACAGTTAATTAAAATTTACATTGCAGCAAAAAGTGGACCAAAAAGTGTTCATTTATAGATTTGAATGGATTTTTTTATTTAAAAATTGTCTGCTGTTAAAAGTAATAGGATTTTTCAAATATTTTTGAAAAAAGTCTCTGTTCACCAAGGTTGCATTTATTTGATAAATAATACAGTAAAACAACAATATTGAGAAACAAGACTATAACTTTTCTTTTTAATTTAAAACAAATAAAATATATTATTGTGATGGCAAAGCTGAATTTTTCCATTACTCCAGTCTTCAGTGTCACATGATCTTTCCCCCCCCAAAAAAAAACTACAACAAAAAAACATTATAATATGCTGATTATGTGCTCAAGAAACATAAGAAACATTATAATTGTTATCAATTTTGAAAACAGGTGTGGTAATATATATTTTTTTTATTTTTGTGGAAATCGTGATACTTTTTTAGGATCCTTTGATGAATAAAAATTCAAAAAGAACAGTATTAAATTGCAATAGAAATAAAAAATAATAATAAATTGGCTGTTAAAAACCTGTCATAAAATTCAATATTTTCTTTTTCGTTATTAAAAATGAATTTGACATACTGGTAGTGGTGGTCCCATGCCTTCCTTCGCCTGAGATCAGACAGTAACAGAAACACCTGCTCGGCCGCCACAGCCACATGAGTCTCCACCTTAAAGCACAACATCTGGTTCTCCTCCAGTGTGTATAAACTCACCTGGGCACAATGTTTCAGCTCATTCATTTCCCTTAAGCATCTACAACATTTTAACTGCTCAAGTCACCCATGTAATATCAAAAGGACAAAATGGAAACTTTAAGAGTACAAAACTTATCCACCTTGTGTTTCTCTGAGGTTAAGACCCAGTTAGTCCGGGCAGCCAACATCTTCAGTGCCGAAACATTATTGTAACTGAGGTACATCTGCCAAGACATGGATTAGTCACGTGGTCCAACAAAGCATGTTGAGCAAATCCATGAGATTTATAGCTACTAGAACGGGTTAATATACCTGGTTACTTTGGTCCCAGGGAACCGAGAGAGGAACCTCACTTTGTTTGCAGGATATTATGTACTTCCTGTAAGAGGAGAGCATACTCATGTGATCTAGTGTTCCATTCTGGTCTACTATGCCAGAATTTGTATAGCTGTAATGCTAACTTTGAATATGACATGCAGCCAGAGATTACAAATCATATGATATAATAAGAACATGACATAACCTGTTATAATAGACATAATATTAAGAATCCTACCTGTCAAGGCGGATTTTCTTTCTGGCTATGGCTTCCTGAAAGCGTCTTTTACCATCCTCAAAAAGACAGGATGAGACGATAATGATTTATTATTGATACAGTTTTAAAAACTCAGTATAAAGCAAACACTCCAGTTCCAGCATTCATTTTGTTTCACCCTCTTGAACTCTATCAAGTTAAACTCTTTCACCATGTGAGGAATTCCAGGAATGTTACAGCGCTCACCACAGGCTCAGGCCGTATCCTTGGCAACGTGCATGGCTTCCTGTCATTGTCCAAGACCTCAAAGGTCATGAAGGCGGTGTTGATGTGTCGCAGGGGCTCTCCACCCTGATAGGCCTCCGCACACACTCCCACCTCCATACTGGAATAGCACACACAAAATACCAGTTGATCAGGTTGCTCAAAGATAAATCAGGCTTCCATGATTCATGGATGTAAGTGATACTGAACCAGCTTTTACTGTTTATAATATAGGTATATACTATATTACTGTTTTTAAATCCTTAGTCTACATAGTGGTACTGATCCATAATACAATAAAACAAATATGAAAAATGTATTTAATATTAAAATATATATATTTTATATTTTTATAATTTATATAAAATATTACAATTTTATATTAAAATAAATACATTTATATATGATATATAACCGTTAAAAGTTTGGGTTCGGTCTCTTATGCTCGCTCAGGCTGTTTTCTTTTTAATATATTTTTTAAATGCAATTTATTCCTGTGACGCAAAGCTGAATTTTCAGCATCATTACTCCAGTCTTATTCATGATTCTTTTATGAATAGAAAGTTCAAAAGAACAGCATTTTTTTATATATTTGTTTTTCTTACAATGTGAAAGTCTTTACTGTTTACTGATCAAATGAATGTGTCCTTACTGAATAAAAGTATCTTTTTAAATATTTTCTTTAAAAAAAAACTTTCTGACTCCAAACTTTTGAATGGTAAATATGCACAGCCACAGCCATCCCAGTGGTGCACAATTTTTCTTGATATAGACGTACCTTTTCTTGAAAGTATTGTTTACAATTGCCTTCAACACCAGTCTGTCTCCAATGTGGGACGGCCCACGAAAGTGGAACATGTCTATGCTCCGCAGAATTGGGTGAGCATTACACAAACGGCTAGAAGAAAAAGCACATAGAGTATGACGCATCGAAACACCAATGATTTCCTTGCGTATTCATTTCAATATCTTTTTTTATCATCAGATTTGAATGTAGTAAAATAGTGACTGTACACCTGGCAGAGATGGTGGCTACATTCTCCATCCAGGCCATGATTTGTCCACCAAACGTGCTGACCTGGTGATTAGCATGGGGTGGGAGCACCAGCTCGACGCTTTCTACCCGAGTCCGCTCCGCAGGCACCGCATCCTGGAAATCTAGACACTCACTCACTGACAAACAGATAGAGCACCACTTATCAGAGCTACTGCGTCTTACAGTCTATTTATTCTACACACTTCAAACCACGTGACCCTTTGTAAGTGAGCGGTGAAGGTTTACTGCACATGTATACACTTAAATGAGTGTTGGCGGCGTGTTTATGAAGAGACACCAAACAAACCGAATGACACCTTGAATCAGAACTCAACTTCTGATTCATGACTCATTTCCTGTGGCAAGTGTTCCTGAGACCTCTCTTCAAAGTCTTGCAAGTAAACAAACACACCTGGAGAAAGTGAGTGAGCAGTGTCTCCGCTCACCTGTCTGAGAGGAGCAGCTGCTGAGAAGATCGTTAATTAATCTCTGCATGGATCAGTCTCATCCTCCTGCGCTCGGCTGCGAGGCTGTACTCCATCTGCTCTGCCTGCGTGCGTGGAATCACCTGCTTCAGCTGTACCTGTGCAAACCCAAACACTGCGCTGATGAATCACAACTCTAACAAGACCTGGACCAAATCCAAGATCTTTTTCACAGATCTGATTCAAGGGTGTGAAAACTTGTGGCTGAAATTGTTCTGATTTAGTTTGACGTGATGTTTCTTACCTTTCCTGCTTCGGTACGTCGGGCCACAAAGGTGGCGAAAGCGTGACAGACCTTCCACTGTCTGTCGCTGAAGAGATCTTCACAGCTCACCAAAATCCCAACCTGAGACAAAGACCCACGTCATCAGCCGTACTTCATTTAGCAGAAGCTTTTATCCAAAGCAGTTTACAAATGAGGAACATTGCAAGCAATTTATCATAAAGGTCAACAATATTTGCAGCATACACAAAGAAAATATATTTCCTTATATTTTAACAATTAATATTTTAAATTATTTAGTGTATATTAAAAATATTCAGAATAATATATGTGTAATATATCACAATAGCACAATAATTTATATATTGAGACATATATCGTAATGTATGGAATTTTAAATTCAATAATACATTTTATAATAGACAGATGTATAGATTTATGTGTGTGTGTAGATTATATTTGAATTTATGTACTATTCACATTTATATGGAAACATGTATGTGCAATAGATGTACACAAATTTGAGGAAAATGTATATTGTGATATATAGATCAATATATTATAGTACATATAGCACTCAATCCATTAAGTTATAAATATTATTTTCCAACCCAGCAAAAATGCTAGTTTTAATATAATTTTCTTCTATCATAACACATATTTTCATACATGAAATGTGTGACTATGCAAAGAATGTGCAAATATATGAATATGTGATGATAGAGAAATTGATTAATTTAGTTTTAATAAAGTTATTAGGCCTACATGTAAAAATGTAGTATAATCCATGTATATATGAAAAATATAAGCGGTAGTTTGCCATATATGAAACTGTATTATTATGTCACATTATATTTTCTAGTATATCCCCATATAGATTAACACACAAGTTAGACTAGAGCAAGTGAAATGCAGAAACGTGTTTTTGGTTGATTAGTCAATGACTAAAATTCTGCATGTTAATATCAATTGATGTTTGATTTCACATTATAAAATTATTTGTGCTCACTAATTTCTGATGTATTTTGCTAAAAAGTATTAGATGTTCCCACAAACCTCCATGCTGGACGTGAAGGCTCTGTTGACTTTAGCAGTAATGTTTACAACCTGTCCAACTCTGCATGAAGAAACAGAGCAACACATTTTTTATAATGAACACATTTTTTTTGTTTCAATTCAAAATAACTAGTTCCTGTAACTGCTGTTACCCTATGGTGGTTTCAAAATGAATGTCATCCACTGAGGCTGTGATGCAGGAGCAGCCAGCATGCCTCTCAGCTGGAAACAAGAGAGCAAATATTGATAATTAATAACTGTTTACACCCATAGCAGGTTCATCTGAAAAGCAAAAACATAAGTATGCAATCCTGAAGGAAGAAAAAATGTTCCATGCAACAGAACGAAGTGAGAAACAAACAGGCCTGCGCAGCTTATTTTAAGCAACATTAAGGGAAGCATGTAAAGCTGTTACCAACCACCATCTGTGCTCTTCACAGTGCTACAAAGGTTTAGACACATTCTCAGCTGAAATGCTTTGGACTTTTATCAGTTAAATACGATTAAAAATCATTCCAACTGTTATTAAACTTTCTCACTAGCCTGTTACTCTGTTTATTCACAGTACAAGGATGGAAATCACAGTCCAAACTGCATCCTCCATCTGCGATGTCTATTGACACTTAGTACAAGCATATGTGTGGAGGTGTTTACATGAATATTGAAGGTGACAACAATGATTCAGAGTGAAATCAAATCACCTAAAAGAGTATTCTTTAGTTTTTAACTGAGCTGGAAGTAGTTTTACTAGATCATTGGCAGGGATCATATACGAGAAAGGAAATAAAAAATAAAATCTAAAATAAATTAAAAAAATAACATTTCATTCAAAACAGACCAGACAGGCAGGCGGTGGAGTCCATCCACTTGAGCAGCTGCCCAGCACTGAGTTCTCCACAGTAGTTTGCATGGCAGGGGAGGACTATCTGGCTCATCTTTACTTCAGTTTGGTTCCTGTACTTCTCTCCATTTCCCAGAATAAACATGGGCTCTTCCAGCAGCATGGGATCACTGGGCTCATTCGCCATGACTAGGGCTCTGTTGGAGCAACATACATGTTAAGATGTTTATTTGTGTGCATAGGTGGAGATTAGCATTGGTAAGAGCATTTGGCTAGAATTTCACAGTCTTGAAGGATAACAGGAAGGTCAGGAAGCTTTTAGGCCTTATCCACTTATAAGTGGTCATGTATAAAAATGTGCATAAATATCAGGACAGGTAACTGTCGTCATCTTCACAGGACTCATCACACAAGCTCGTGTTTGTTTTTAAACCTTCCAAATGCATGTCACACAGTGAGCGTGTTGCTTGTTTTCATAAGCCACAGAAATCTCCAGTCAGTTCAAAAGGGGTCAGTCCACCAATTCAGTTCAAAAATAAGTCTACTTGAAAGTGTAACACTTTCAACAGATTTATAATCTAAAAAAAAAATCATTTTGGAATTACTGTGCTGCAGAGCCTGAGAATAGATTTTACTGCATATATAAAAATAATTATGAAAATTTAATCAAAATCATAAGAGATCATTTAAAACATCAAGGACAATTATTGGATGTATCATCCAAGCTGTGTGTATTGCAGTGACTTTCAGTTTAAAGGTGCAACCTGCCAGATTATATACAGGACAAAGCCCTTTTGTCTGTTAAAAATGAAGTGCCATAGCGATTAATACGCTTAACTTGTTTTTGTTTGTTATTAGAATAAGCCTGTGCACAGTCAAATAGTTTATCTATTAAGAGACATGTGAACAAATTACAGCTCATTCCATTATAGTTGTCCATGTGGAATTTACTATTAAAAGCATACACATTTAACCAGTGATATCAAATAATCAGTGTGCCGTTATGCATTATCAAAGCGCGCCAATAGCATACGAGAACCTGTCATGTGTCCAACTCATGTGTCAGACAAACGACCTCCAACAGAAACTGGACTGCAAGTAATGTAACCTGTTGTTGACTGACATCATTCTACTCATTCATAAATGTATTGTTTTCATTGTGAGCTGCGGACAAGTTATGAAAGACTAAGGTTATTAAAGACTAAATGCATCTTATTATATATTTTTCTAATAAAATAAAAAACACATAAAACACAATAGACTACGATGATGTTTCACAAGAACATTATGTTGCATGCTGATGATTTTATGCCAAATGGATGATTATGTTTCCCAAAGTTTGCATAGCAGGTTATTCTGTGACAGCGTCAAATGCGTCTGAACTAAAATACTACTTTGGCAGGCTGGTAATGACAAAAAGTAATGAGCAAACTTACTTGAGTAGATGTCAAACCACTCTCATTTGTACGAAGAAAGAAACGATGTCTGCGTGACGTCTGAAACTTTGCAAGATGTATGAAAATAAATAGACATTCATATTCCCAATCAAACAAAGTGTCCACACTGCGCTCGACTGTTCACATATTAAGCCCCACTGAGTTACAGACAGTGCCGCCCAGAAACTTTTTAAGGTAGACTGATTCATTACACAGGATCAAGTCTGACCTTATGCAATTAGTTTGGAATATACTAACAATGTTTCTGTATTATAGAAAAATATTAAGAAACAAAAAAAATCTACGTGTAGGATTTTAATCATTTAGTTAATTTAAGAATGTGCTTAACAAACCCTTAACAAACACGAAGCCAATGCACACACATATAACACATGTTCTCTAACCATATGTAATTATGTCTTAAGCATCTAAAGTTATTGCAAAGAGATGTGATTACTCTCGCTGATGAAAAGTGCATTTAGGCAAAAGTGGTAAATATGAACGCAAATAAATAAGAAAACACGTCTAATAGTGTTTTACGTTACAATTATTATTATTGTAATCAATAAGACTATTATTATAACAATTATTATTGTAACTAATAAGGCTTATTTCAATAGGCTGATTTTCAAGCCATAATAATACATATCAGTGAATGATTCAGCTTATTCCCTTGTTTGTATTGCGATTTCTCACAGTTTTACTTTCATTGTATGCAACCCATTAAGGCAACACAGTAAATAAATACAGGGCTAATTAATGTGGAGCGCTTAATGCAACCAATCTTTAAAGAATCACAGGAAATTGGAGGAAGGAACTATTTGGTCACCGAGTATACGTCACTACAGGGCATCACGCAAGAGAAACGGTGCCCTGCCATTGGCCACTTGCCCTTGTCAATCAAACAACGCCATTCACCCCGCCCCAGTGGTCAAGGTTGGTTGAGAAGACGTCAGTGTGTTTAGTTTGTGCAGTCGAACCCGGAGCAGTGACAGATGAATTGTCGAAAATAGAGGAAAAGGGAACGCGGGTGACTCTCCCTTGCACACAAAAAAACATGTTTCCTAAAGGCAAAAGCTCCGTCGTGCCATCGGATGGTCAAGCTCGGGAAAAGTAAGGTCTTTTGAACATCGGCCGTCGTGCGTGTGTTGTTGTGCTGGATGTAGCCTATTGTTAGGGCAGAATAGGCACGGCTGCATATGGAGCGTATGCTGCTGCTATAGGCTTGTCGTGAGAGCGTTGAATCGAAAGTGCCCAGCCGTGCGCCATTCTGGGGTCCTCCTATGGCACAGAGCTTTCGACTCTGGTTATTGTTATGTGATCCAAAATAGAAACCGTGCCTTTTTAAATCACCTACATTTTAATGCGGCCATTTGAAATAGTTTCTGCATGCGGGACGGGCGCTTCAGTGTTCCTTGTTTCATTTTGCCTCAGACGCCAGTCTTGGAGAGGAGTGGGTCCCGTCTTTTGTTTAGTTTTTATGCATTTTGCATGTTTTTGAGATGTATTCTTGCTCAATGGGGGGTTTAGGAATAATACAAAATATAAATAAATTAAATATTTAAATTATGGAAATGTACATTGTTTTTTGGGGTAATATAATGAGCGTTTTCTTTGGGTAATACATTCATTTTTACCATAGACACCGTTTAAGTATAAACCAGAGAGGAGTTTGACACGATACTGATTTCTTGAATTTGTCCTCACCAACCATATTATGCCTTTTTTAATTTATTGCTGCTTTATTAACTTAATATTGTATTCTGTTTTATTGCAGGTTAGCTTTGTATGTTTATGAGTATTTGTTACACATTGGTGCTCAGAAGTCAGCGCAGACTTTCCTGTCAGAAGTAAGGACCCCAATCTCCCCATTTTGTTTTTACTGACACATACTTGAGAACATTAAAATTGAAAATGTATTTCAGGGCTCTGCACTCATAGACTGCATAAAAAAAAAGATTTGATCATTTTCTGGTCCATTTTAGATCCGATGGGAAAAGAACATCACGCTGGGAGATCCTCCTGGGTTCTTGCATTCCTGGTGGTGGTGAGTATTTTGAGTGTATTTTGTCTTTTTATAATATTAAAAGGAATTGTTGACCCATAAATGAAAATTAAGTCAGTATTTACTCACCTTCGTGTCGCAAATCCTGTATGACTTTTTTTTTATTCTACTGAACACAAAAGGAGAAATTCTGAAGATTGTACTGGTCATTCTTTTACATGCAGTTACAATAATGTAGACTGAAGATATTATGCTTCAAAAAACATGCAAAAGTATCATAAAATTGTTCCATGCAACTTGTGCACTGTTTTATTAGATTTTTTAAACCATATGTTTATGCAAGAAACAGACTGAAATTTGTGTTGTTATTCACTGAAAATCTTTTACCACACACAGCTGTTAAATTGTATGGTTCATTGTTATTGCAATGAAAACTTCCCAACAAAAAGTGTTTTTTATTTATTCCATTGAAGCAAAAGTCGTGGAGGTTTGAAATGACATGAAAATTATTAAATTATGATAATTTTTGCACGAAACATGGGCATATTCAGGCTTATTTGACCACTTTTATTTTTACCCCAGTGTCTTTTGGGACCTCTACTGTGCAGCTCCTGAGAGGAGAGAATCATGCGAACATTCAAGCGAGGCCAAGGCTTTCCATGATTATGTGAGTACAGAAAAGCACAGACTTTTTCCATAATGTATGCAGATTAGAGGACAAAATTGGATTTCATGTGCCTGTGAATCTTGCAGACTCTGGAAGAGTCTCTGTGTTTTATAAAAAGAAGTGTGCACAGTGTCGTGTGTGAAGGATGTAGTAATCACCCCTACAATAGAAATGATGTCAGCAGGTTTTTCCATGGAATCATCACTGTTTCTAGACAAAGATGCTACGTGTCTCGGATGATCAGCTTTGTAATGTACAAGATGTTCGGCTGATTGGAAATCAAGGCCTGTGTGAACAAAGATTGAATCCAGGGTAGCTCTTATTATTGATAGATATTTCAAAATTGTGTTACGTGGCACTTTTTATAATGGATTTGCAGGCAGAAGCCCTTTACAGTGGCATGAAGTTAATAACAAATCAAATAATATAATTTTTAGGCAAGCTAAGTCCTAGTTTTCCATAGCATCTCTAAATCTAATTTCTATGCATTTTCCCAACAGCTTATATAGGAATGATGCGACTCTTCGGCCAAAATCTCCAGCTTTAGCTTCCTACCAATAATATATGGCTGCTGTTGTCTAGCCGCAAGCTTTAGTGAGGGGCCACAGGTCAGAGGCCATATGCAGCGAGTCTAAAAATCAAACCCTTGCTCCTCTGTCTAGACATACCAATCTGAAAGGATGCTGCCATACAGGGATACATGAAACATGATCCGCCATGCGAAAATTAGCTGCATGTTCAGCGTAGCTGGATCTTCAGGAGTGTTATAGGGCATTATGTTTTGAAGTCCTCGTGTGATCGCCGCAGTCTCCTGCCTTTTGTGCCCAGCTGTGGTCGGGGCCGTGGCGTCAGGTCTGTGCTCTCTTATTCTCCAGAGGGTGGGGGAGGAGGCTGCGCCCTCTTTAAACAGTGGCCATGTTGTCTTCATGCTGTGTCAGGGGAAACACTCCCCCTCGGGCTGCGGTGGGGATGCAGAGTGATTGATGGCTGTCATGGAGCCTGTCGGTAGGCAGATTGAAAGGGAGGGAAGAGACAGATGGAACGAGGAGCATGGAAGCGAACTTGGAGGGTGAGGGAAGGATGAGCTGTATGGAGCAGGACTGTGTTGGACTGGTTTTGTTATTTCGGGGCATTTTGGTGATATAATGATGTTAGATTGCCGATGGAGGGCTGTCATCAGGGTAGGACAACCAGGAACATTTCCCTGGCTTAACTTGAAGGATTTTCTTTGATTATGAGAAATTTTTGCTAATCCTAAGGTGACATAAAATGACAGTCCCAATTTCTCACCCATTTCACTTAAATAATATGAATTTCCAAGTGTAAAAAGACAGTCAGGAAGAGGAGGAAGGGCGAAAATTGATTTTATCCATTGAGAATTGATTGGATCATGAAAAGTAGGCGTTCTTTTCCAGAGTTTCCTTTTATTTTGTTGGATTGCTCACCTTTCGAAACAGGAAATGGCAGCCTTGGTGATGTCAGGCAAAATATAAAACTCATTTTGGAAGTGGATCAAGTCATTGAATTTTACTACAAACTTTAGTTTTATTTGGAATAACATGCACTGCAGTGCTATTTATTTATGAATATTTTGAATTGTTTTATTATTGTTTGAATAATATGTTGAGAAAATATCTATTGTGTCTGTCTATTAAGAATGTGATTAGGATCGATCTTTATATCGATTTTAAAAATAAAATGTCCTCTTGGTGCTTGAACTGTGGACTTGAATAGTCTGAATGAAAAGCGTAGAAGCTGCTCTATTGTTGTGGATCAATCTCGGTCTGACTATTCCCATTGGCCGGTTCTGATCTGTGTTGTTCCATCAGGGTCAGCTGCTCTTCTTTCTTTCTACCTCCTTCCTGTGGTATTTCACAGTGCTCTCTGAAAAGCCTTGCTCGGTTAACTCAGGCTGAAGTGTGACAGGCAGCAGACCACACTGCTTTTTCCACTGCCATTATATGCATGATCAAATCCCTGTTGTGCTCTGAATCCTAGTTCTTTCCTCTTGGTTTTGTAGACCTTAAAATTGGATTTTACACCAGTCAGTTGTGGCTATGGCGTTGGCTTTATTGCTTGCTGTTAGAGCACAGATTTATGAGTGCTAGAATGCATTAAGCTGCATTTTCTACTTGTGGAATAAATCTGTTTTCCTAGGGGGAAAAAATCAGTGCTTAAGATGTACAGGTGTTTTCCCCCATCTAATGTGTCCTGATCTTTTTTTCTCAATGATTTGTGCCCACAGAGTGCCGCAGCAGCCCCCAGTCCTGTTCTTGGGAACATGCCACCAGGAGATGGCATGCCAGGTGGACCCATGCCCCCTGGATTCTTCCAGGTAAGATCATCACCCTCTTTCTAAACCTCATGTCTTGTGAGATATTTTTAAGATGTCACTGATCCAAACCCTGCATAGATTATTAGTCAAACCTTTGGTCACAGTGAATTAATGTTTCTCATGATTTTAAAAATCTTTCTATCTTTTTATAGTAAGTTTTATACAAATGTATTATTATTACATGTATGTGTATAATGTATGATATATGTAAATAATGTTTTTTTAAAAATTTTTTTGCTTTTTATATGCAAATTAAGTTTATGCATGCTCTCTTTCTATAAAAAAATAAATATTAAAAATATATTTAGTATTACTATTAGGTATAATTACATATTTTATAATATATATTTGTAGATTTTCTGTTATTTACATCTATTTCAATTTATTGATAAATGTATATAATATAAATAAATGTATTATACTTGAAATTTTGATATTTTAATAATAATGACTTTATATTATAAAATTATATATATTTCAATTTCAGTTATATCTTTGAAAGTATTAAACATGAAATGTTATTACTATTATTATTAACTATATGCATATAGTTTAAAAAAAGTTTAATATGTGTGTGTATATATAGTTTAGATTTTAATATTTATATATAAAGTATAGAAATAACTATATATTTAAGTTATTTTCAGATTTATGAAATATATATAATTTAAAAATAATCACAATTAATGGATTTTATAGGATACAACATGAATATATATGGAAAATATACTTTATACTTTTCCCTATATAATCTTGTTGTATCCTATATAATAATAAATTATTATTATTATTTTGAAATTATATATTTCCAAAATTGACCAATATTAATGGGAACTCATGCAGAGGTTCATATCGAGAGGTTTGACTAATAGTGAAAATGATTGATTTGTTTTTTAAATTATGTAAGCTTAAAGGTATAGTTCACCCAAAAATGAAATTTCTGTCGTCATTTACTCACCCTCAAATAGTTCCAAAATTGTATGAATGTCTTTGTTCTGCTGAACACAAAGGAAGATATTCTGAAGAATGTGGGAAACAGAGCAGTTCTGGGGCACCATTTTTTTCCTACTATGGAAGTCAATGGTGCCCCAAAACAGCCTGCTTACAAACTTTCTTCAAAATATCTTCCTTTGTGTTCAGCAGAACAAATAAATTCATACAGGTTTGGAACTACTTGAGGGTGAGTAAATGATGACAGAATTTTCATTTTTGGGTGAACTATCACCTTTAAGTAAAAACAGGGAATGATTGGACAACTCTGACTACTCTGTGTTGGGTCCAGTATTGGCTTTCTCTATTAAAATTCTGTTGCTCCTGTTGAGCTCTTCATAAATGTTAAATTGTGCTTTTGCTGATCCTTTTTGTTCACATTTGTTTAATTTGTCCAAGTGCTTTGCTCGATCAGTGTGAGTTTATCTGTTCAGCCACCAGTCACTTATGACTCTCAGTGCGTTCTGTGGTGTTGTTCTCTTTCCAGCTTTTTAAATAGCCTAATGACTCTCTTTTTTCTTTCTTGTCTCTTCATTGCCCTTTTTATCACTTGTTGCCTTTCCCTTGCTTGGTCTCTCGCTCCTGCTCTCCTGTCGTGTGGTCTCTTCACTTTCTTAGGGCCCTCCCGGCTCCCAGGCCTCCCCTCACGCTCCTCCTCCCCCTAACAGCATGATGGGACCCCACGGCCAGGTAGCGGTTCCTGTCTGTTCACGGACTATTTAATTTGACTGATTCTGCCCTCTGTATTGTTTCTCTCTCTCGCCGTCTTCCTGTTAGCCTGCTCTGCTGAGCTGTGGTTCCCCTGTGTTCTCGCAGGCATCTTTGCAACTTCATTAGATTCAGACAAAATGTCATTGTTACAGTTTTCTAACAGGTTGATTTGTGTTGCAGCCTTTCATGTCACCTCGCTTTGGTGGGGGACCACGACCCCCCATCAGAATGGGCAACCAGGTGAGTTCATCAGTGTGGTCTTGATGTCAGCTTTTGTAGCTTTAATTAAAATGTCAAATTAAAAAATATTAATAATAAAAATAGATGTTAAAATGAAATGTGTACTGACACTTTTCCAGCCCCCTGGTGGAGTTCCAGCTGCCCAGCCAATGCTCCCAAACATGGATCCCAGACTACAGGGTGAGCATGAGTTATGATTATATCCGAGTTAACATATTTTAAAGCTGCAGATGACCTAAACTGATTTGACTTCCCCTTTCCCCATCTCAAGGGCCGATGCAAAGGATGAATGTTCCTAGAGGAATGGTTCCCATGGGCCCTGGCCCCCAGAGTTTTGGAGGAGGGATGAGACCACCACACAACTCAATGGGCCCTGGCATGCCAGGAGTGAACATGTAAGACCTTTTGTGACAATATTGTTTGGAGTCATTAAGATTTCAATCAAATTAATATTTTATTCAACAAGGACACATCAAATTGATCAGAAGTTTGAGTAAAGACTTTTATAATGTTACAGGAGGTGTTTTTGTTTTGTTTTTAAATAAGGGCCAGTTTTACTAAACGGGGCAAATTAGCACGAGAGCGCAATTCCAAAAGAGCACAGAGGGGCGTGGACATTTCTGCGGGTGATTTACTAACAATGTGCAAATTAAAGCACACCGATGCAACATCTCATTTACATATCGACCAGCGCAATATACCAAGCGCAGCACAAATTAGAGCAGTCGCAAATAAAGATGCCATAGTACGTTGAAAAGAACCGGAGATCAATAAATGCTAGAAGTTGCAAGAATCTTTAATAGACCTGGTATTAAGTGACTCTTAGTTGAGGGTTCCAAGTTGTCTTTTATTTCCTGAAGCAAATAAAAAACAACATGGCTTGGCAAACGATATTTTCGTGTTCTTCTTGCATTCCAAATAAGTTACATGTGCAAAAAAAAAGTCCTCTCCCTTCTACCACGCACTCTCTGCGGTGCCTCCTACTAGCAACAATAATTGCAGCCATTTCAAGCGCAAAATAGTTTAAGACATGATTTTTTGGGGCGTTAAATAATGGCGCAAATACCAGTAATTTGACGAGCACAAACGTTAGTAAAAGGCATTGAGTGATTCATTTGGATACTCTCCTCCCATAAAGTTTGTGTCTGAAAGGGAAACTCCAAGAAATACATATTAAATAAGGTCAGGCACAAAAATAACTGTTCACGCCTTTTCAGCGCTAATTCTTCACTGCACGTCTTTAGTAAAACCTGTCAGTACTATTTTAATGCCAAAAGACGATTTGCGCTGGCACAAGCTGTTAGCAAAACTGCCCCTAAATGCTGTTCTTTTGAACTTTTTATTAATCAAAGAATCCTAAATCATGTATAAAAATAATAAACAGCACAACTGTTTTGTTGCATTGAGAATTTCTTGAGCACCAAATTTGCATATTAAAATTATTTCTGAAGGATCATGTGACTCTGAAGACCGGAGTAAGGGCTGCTGAAAATTCAGATTACATTTTAAAATAACTTTTTTGTTGTAATATTCTAGGTTGTAATAATATTTCATATCATCACTGTTTTTTATTTTTATTAAAAAAAATCAGCCTTGGTGAGCAGAAGAGTCTTCTTAAAAATCTCACCAACTCCAAATATTTGAACAGTAGTTAATGATGTAAATGACTGATTAAATGGAAACTCAATACTAATCCACATTTTTGTGTTTTGCAGGGGCCCTGGAAATGGCAGACCTCCATGGCCAAATCCAAATGCCAACAATGTAATATAGTCTAACTAATTTTAAGTATTTTATTAAAGTAATTACATTTGTTTCTATAACTGAATACTACATGCGCAAACGTAATTATGTTTGTTTTGGTTTAGATGCCATATTCATCACCATCTCCTGGTGCTTATGGGGTAAAAAAAGTTCATCATCTACTAAACATTTTATTACTATAATAATTCATAAAGACTTTGGAGTATTACTTTAAAGCTGTAATCCATGTGTTTCTCCAGGGTCCACAAGGCGGGGGGCCTCCAGGGACGCCTGGAATTGTCCCTAGTCCAGCAGGTCTGTTTGCCACACATTCAGTTAAGAAAGCATACTAATTCAGCTGAGAGTCTTTCAAACCTTGTTTATTGGATTTAGTTTAACTCTGATTTCAATAGATGCCAGAATTACCCCAGGCTTTGCTTAAAGCAGAATATTGATTGTTTAACTGATCATGCAGAGATTTCCATCCCATTAATGTAACATCTCTCACCCACAGACTCCAACAACTCCAGTGAAAACCTGTACACCATGATAAACTCAGGAGGTGGAGGTCGCAACAGTGTAAGAGACAGACTTGCTGACTCATTTCTCAGAGGCACACCATTCAGAAATTGCTTAGTGTAGTACATTAGCACAGCAGAAGTGCCCTTGGCTGTGTTCATGTTACCCTTTTTCATCATTACTGTCTGATGACAGAACATGTCTGAATTGTATTCATTTTTTGGCTGGTTTTGTCCAGTTTCCCATAGGCCCAGGCTCTGAGGGCCCCCTAGGGGCCATGGCAGGAATGGACCCAATGCATATGAACGGAGGTAATGCTACTGTAAAAAACATGGTTATATTTAAAATAAAAACTTAAATCTATTTGAAAACATTTTTTTTTATCTTGTGCCTTTATAGGTTCAGGAGACCTGGATGGACTTCCAAAGGTGATTATAATCTTTCTAATAGTATTTAAAGACCACCAATGTTATATTTGGTTGGAGTCAGAATTAGATGTATTTATGAATATTTAATAGAATGCTGCAGTAGTGCATCCTAAAACATGGAAATGAGTAAGCATTTTTGCACTTCCAGTTCCATCATCCTGAAGTCTGTGGGTTTTTGGTTAAATGCCTGAAATGAGGTCTGTGGTGAACACAAACTCAAGATATTTTCATGTTTGATTCAATAGCTATGTTTCCCTCCAAAGATTCTAATTAAACTTATGCGCAAAACTGGAATATTGCATAAAACATTTGGGTATAAAGCACCGTTTCCATCCAACGAGTCAAAAGAGAACGAAATCATCACTTCCTGGTAAACTGACACTAAATATCACCAAGAAGACTTGGAGAAGACACTGAATATAATAATTTTCATATATGATAAAATTACTTGCGCCTTAGAGTGAGCAGACGAATAAAATGCAGTCATTGCTTTCGGAGGTGTATTCCAGCTGTTTGGGGAGGCATTCGTGCATGACAATTATACAAAAATACTTTGACGACATATTTTGCTCAGGCATTTAAGAATGACCATGCATATAGATGCTGTGTAATGAGATCGGTCCGCTGCTAGTCAAGTTATCCTGTCTCATAGCGCAGTCACATTACTTTTTCGATGGCATGGAGGAATTTATTTGGTAAATGTGTTTCCATCGTAGTTTGTGCTTTTTTTTCTTATCTGATAAAAAGTTTATCCTTTACAAATGTGCGCATAAGTTTGTGCACATTTTAAAATCTTGGCGTTTCCATCCAGCGTTTTTTTTTATGCGATATTCCAAAATTTGCATAAAAATAGATGGATGGAAACATAACTATTGACATAAAACCCATCAGCAATACCCCAGTCATGTTTTTTTTTTTCAAAGGCAGTTGCTAACAAGTCACTAAATGGGACTACAGAGGTTGACTTTTTTTATTCAGATTTTACAGCTTGTTTGTACTCGCACTCTCACAAACTATTCTAAGTCAAACTTGTAGATTTTAAAATAAGATCGAAAGAGTGTTCAGAAACCTAGGGGTATTGATGTTGAAGTCATGCTGTGATGTAGTTCGTTTACAGCCTGACTTTAGCTTTTTACTATTGACAATTATATTAAAGCTTCAAAATTCGTACATTCATATGTGAAGATTATCATGACGAAAAAAAGAATCACATATATAAACACACAGCATATTTTCTGCAGTAATCCAAAAGCTAATGGAAAAATCCTATTGGAATTAGGGTGATGCAAACTTCCAGGTTGGCCAGAAATAAATAAATAAATACGTCATCTCTGCTGCACTCTTATCCACTACTTATTCACATCCTATATGAGAACTTTCCAACTACGTTTCACATCTCATCATCAGAATTCTCCTAACAACATGAGTGGCATGAGCAATCCACCCGGGACCCCTAGAGATGAAGATGTAGGAGGCAGCTACCTTCACTCCTTCCAGAATGAGAATGTAAGTTTCATCACCTTTTACATCCCTTTACGTTATATATTACAACAGGGTTTCCCAAACTGGGGTTTGTGAGTAGATGGAAAGCTAATAATTCAATCTTGAAAATGGTTTTCATTTAACAAAAATATGTATTTGATCAAAATAATAAAACACCAACTAAAGTGTATCAACCTAATAAAATATTAACTTAAAATCTCAGTCTCAATTCTGTACTTCAAGCAAAAATATTTTTTTCAAATAGGTTTGGCTGAAAAAACTAGTTTGGGGATCCCAGTATTATAGCGGTTTTGAAAATGTTAGCTAGCTATGTAGCTTAACATGTGCCATTAGCAGGCATAGCTATAAAAAAATGGTATGCTGGCACAATGCAACACAACCGTCAAATTGGTGTATACTGCGTTTGTTCTTTTTCTGTAGAGTGTATACATTTTTTTGTTTCTTTCTGTCTTGACAGCAGTACTCTCCTTCCATGACCATGAGCGTCTGATGCCAGTCTGTTTGCTCCGTTCTGGAAACTCACAGTTGGCCATCGATGACACAGACAGAGTACATGTACAGGAAATGGAATTGGGTGGGACTGCCCTGCGTCCTCACTAGTGGTCTCATGCAATATCAAAATGAATTTCTTTTTTTTTTATGTCTAGCAAACCTTTTCTCCTCTTTAGGATCGGAAGATCTAAATGTTACTCAGTGCTCCTGGATTTTTAGTTTTCTTGTTCCCCTCTGAGGCCATTTCTCATTAAGAAGAAAAGTATGGTTACTGCTGACATCATTGCTGGATGTGTGTACATTTTGTGCCGAAGAGGAATAATCGCAGTTCGCTCTCTCTGGAAATCCGACATCCACGTCCAACTTCAGCATGGTTTACACGTACGAAACTTCCTCCGACTTTTTGACACTGAACTCTCATACGTGGCCTTGAATTCTGTGAATATTTTATTGCCTTTCGATGGCCTGTTTTTATTTTTCTCCAGTGAAACGCATCAAGTGGTGAGAGAATTCGGTCTTTTCTGAGCTGGGAAAGACTCGCAGTTGTATTTTACTTGTACACTGTCATTTTTGTCTTCAAGCATTATAAGCAGCTGCTTTTAAGAATAACTGCATTGACGGGTCCCGTCATGAAGATGACTTTTGTTGTTTGTTTTCTGCACTGATTTCATGTTCTCTTATTTTTCTGAAATTTAACTGCTGTCTCAATCTTTGGTCGAAGACTGAATGATACGCTGATCCTCTCAGATGCTGACCCTGACAAACATACTACCTATGAGACCTTCTCAGAGCTCCTCAGGCGGGTGACTGGATTATGCGTCTGGATGCATCTCTCTGCAAAATGTTCGGACGTTGTTGGGTTTGATTGTCATGATGAATTTGTGATGGTTAAAGATACCCATATCATGTTTTCTTTTTTATATACATGTAATTCCCTCCCATGTGCCTCTTGTTTTAGCTCTGAAATGGTTTGATGTTGGGTCGAAGGCGTCATCCCATAAGGATGTTGCTTTTGTAAGTGTGTTTGGATTTGTTTTGTATTAGATTTCATTTAAGTGACATCAGACAAAGTCATACTGCAGTTAGAATGGTAACTTATTCTATTTATACAGACACTTGGACATTGTTTTGCATTTTAGTAGTTGTTCTGCACTGCTTTTGTTAGCTTGTGCATCATACTTTTAACTGTGGGCTGAATAGGCTTGTTTATATATTGACTACTAAATTATTTGGCTCCTTTGAGGATTTTTGTCTTTGTTTTTCAGTCATTTATACTAACTCAAGCAGGAAAGCAGCGTTTCAGCCTACCTTCAGTTTCCAGCAAATCGCTTTTTAAGAGAAAAGGGAAAGCTCAATGTGAAATGATTTTAACTTGGGGAAATTATGTATAGCTGTTGATGTTCCCCGACTTCTTTAGGGTTGCATCTCTCCAGAGGGCCAAGATCCAGCCATTTTATTTCCATGTAAATCATTCTCTTTGAATCAGTTTCGATGTAAGATAAAGTTGTTCCCAAATTGTCTCAAGCCTCTGTCTGTTTTCACACATGGTACAATGCATGCATGTAATGTTTTTAGTATGCAGAGCGTATCGTACGAATCCATTGAAGCTCTTCGCTCTCCTCTTCTTCGAAACGTCCAGCAGGATCATAGTGGACATGGCTCAAACGGGCTGCAAGGGTGTGATGCACAACCTTTGAGGCAGAAGTGATTCATAAGAGTTTTGCCCAACCAACTACAGGTTTTGCCAAACCAAATGGCGCTTAAACTCTACAAACCAATGATCGTCCTTAAGAGTCTTTTTCTTTCTCGGCAATTCTCAAATGGTATTAGTAACTGTTCGCACAGAAGATGTTTTTCATCAGTAAACACGCACTAGACCAGTGGTTTGCAGCATTTTTGACTCCAAGGCCCCATAATGACCCCAAAAATATTTGAAGTCCCCTCCCCCATCTAGTCTAATGGGTTTCCTTTGATATGTCTGCTGATGACTGTTTTGTATTTAAAACTATTTTTAATTTACAGACACTAAAGAGTGTTCAAAGATTGATTAATCTTTTCCAGCCATCCTTTATTTATTGTTAAGATTTTTTACAAATATTTTTACTTTCAATTTATGCTCGATACTAATATTTTAAAGCTTGGCATACCCAGAAAAATGACAACATATGTTCTTTATAAAACACCCATAACATTTTAAAACTATGAGAAGCCTTGTTCTTGAAAGGGTGAATTACATTTTTTTTTATGCTTGTTTTGTCTTTAATTTTATGTCATCTTGAGGCCGCCTTTGAAATTTACTAAGGCTTTCTCATCCCTCAGTAAACAGACATCTTCGACTGATTACTTGCATCTTTTGCCTCGCAAATGAGCACCAACTTTCTGTGTGAAAGGCCCCCTCCCCCCAGTGGTGTTCACAACATTGCTAAAATTATATTTTTAAATATAGTCGCTTGGTAAGTTTCAACAGATTGATTACATTCTGTGATTTGGCTGCCTGATCTTGTGGTAAACAGTGAACTCATTCTAATTATGATGGAAATCAAAGGTCTCGATAAAAAAAGATGTAAATCAATCATTTACTGCATATAACTGACACTAAGACATTTTAAAGCCTGTGGTGAATATAAAAAGCTTTGCACATACATGTATAGCTGTTTTAGTAAACCAGCTGTATGCTTAGTCCTTAAGAAAAATGTTTAAGAGCAAGCAGCCTGTTTAAATGAATGAAAGAGTCTGGAGTCAAACTTTGACTTTGGATCAGTCTGTAGAGTCTGCAGCTCTGTGAGGAACCCACAACAGGATCCGGACTGCCAAATACAACATGTGACAAGTCCAAAATACAAATGCATTCATAAGGTTAAGGTTCTTGCAGCTAAAAACAGGAACTGACCGCTGTTTGTCATTCACGATTATCTCAGAATTGAATTGCTTAAGTGTGAATTAAATTAAAGGTGAAACAGATAGAAGTCCAAAATCCAGCACGTCTTTGTTTTACATTTAATAATATCCTCCATTTAATTTCACCTCTCCATCTTTTACAGGTTAACATATTATTTTTTTAAATATTGTGCAAGGGTTTTGAAAAAAAAAACATCCATTTACAATGTATTATGTTAGCATATTCCATAGTAGATGACATTAGGTTCTATACTTGCATCTAGATTAGCATTACCCATTGAAGACCAGGTTTACTGTTACTACAAGTTATTTGAACAGCAGGTCAATAATGAATTTAGCAATAGGTTTGATGAGATGTACTGGATGACAGATTACTAAAGACACACTCAACATAAAGGAATTTGTGAAGCTGTTCATTCTTTAAATAGATTCAGTGACTGCAATGTGCAAAATGTTCATAACTGCCTTACAATGCTATCTGTCCTTTTTTTGAGAAAATTACATTGTTATTATTGCTGTTGTTCGAACTGTGCAGCTTAAAATAAATTATTTGAAATATATATGTCAAGCATGGGTAAAAGTGCAGTTCAAGATGTGCTTTCACTGAAGGACAAGCACACACCATTGATATGAAGTAAAGTAAGCCATGCCTTATATAATGACATACACTTACTCTTATGAGATATATATGACTGTTTATTTGAATAGTTGTTGTGAAATCTGTGCTTCTAAATTTGTTTAGAACAAATTACATTTATGACAAATGATATTTATATTGTCTTTGAATACAATGCTGGTATGATAATTATGCATTTGCATTAAAGCAGAAAAAACATCAATGTTTACAAAAAAAAAAATTTGGTTACAAATTCCATAAAAAACAAATATGCTAAAGATAATGTCATCCTGTGTTTGAAACATCAAGGTACAGAGACCAGCTGGTTTAATCTGTATCTGTCACAAGCAAACACAAGGACTCAGCAAATGAGTTCAGGCACTAGAATTTCAGAAAAGTGCAAATATATAAATGGAATATTGGATGGAACACTTCCATTTTTTCCCTTTTAATTAATTTTCTCCAGAACTTTCCGAACCTCTTCAGGGTTGTACCCGCAAGGTCCGATGCCACCCTGTTAGGAAGAATAAAAACGAGTGTGAAAATCCTTCCATACTGTGGACTTCCTGATAAATATATTTAGACTACACAAGACACTGGGAATCAAAAATGCAACAAAAGCAAAAGAACAGACCCAAGCGACTATAAAACCCGTTGCCTCATGCTGTTCAGCTCATTCCAAACCTTTCACCTCAATAAACACGTGAAATTTCTTACTACAAGAGGAAGAGTGTGTGTAAAATCCACTGGCCAAGGTTACAATGTTCCAGAGCTTTCACTAGCAACTCACTCTCACGAGAGCATTTACGAGGCTTTGGAGGCATTTCCTGTACTGTGTGCACTGTGCAGTTTGTCTACATTACAAAACACTCACCTGATAGATAACTTTCCCACTCTGAATGACATAGAGACGCTCAGGCAGGGCTCCGTATTTGCTGGCAGTGATGTTGGTCATCTCATCCACTACCACAGGGCAGAGGGGGTCTTCTTTGACCAGGGTCCGGGCCGCAGCCAGTCTCTCCTCCAAGTTTTTGTGCACGCTGATGTCGACGTTGTTTGCAAAGGCCCAAGCATCTATAAGAAAACAGATTAATTTATCTATTTGTATAACATTTATCACTTAGTGCTCTACACGTTAAGTACTCTTAAGTGTATTCTAGGCATAGTTTATATCAACCAATATTGTTACTATTGCATCAGGACAACAGTAAATTATTTGAAATATTATTGTCATTACCAGTTGCATGGGCTTCTGCAAGATAAACAACGAGGAAATCTGCCACATCACTGAAGTCCTTGACAAGCTGTTTGAACTCGTCAAGCTTGTAGAGAAATGGGGGTCATGTGCAGCTTCCGAAACTCAGAACCAGTGGACGGTTCCCTGTGAAGAAGACTGCATCAGTAACAGAGTTGGGTGTAATGCATTACTAGGTAATTACTGTAATTTAAGTAAGGGATTACTCTTAATTTTGCTGTAATTTAATTACAGTTACTTTTGATGTAATTGCATGAAATACTATATAGACTATCAAAATTAATGTTTTTAATGTAACATCCCTTTAAATATTTTGGTCAGTTCTATTAAATTAAAAGAGTAATTAGTAATAATTTAAGAAATGCAATACTTTTTAGAGAGAGTATTTAGTACAGTAATCTAATTACACTGTTGGAAATGTAATTAGTAGCTATTACTTAATTACTTTTTTAGAGTAACTTACCCAACACTGATCAGTAATAAGTAATAATAACTTAAATTAAAAACAAAGAAAAAAATAAATATTGGAAAAGACCCTTACACTATGCCATAACTACTGCGATAACGCGACACAACAAAATCACTCACTTACCAAACCCAGAAAACAGGTCTCATCACTTCTTCTTGTCGGAGAATATGTTAACAGCTGTATTAACCTTTGTGTTGTGTTCAAATCCCTATAACACTTGTGGTGTTCCCAAGTCAAAATTACCGGCCCACAAAAAATAGCTTTTTATGCAATATTTTCACCAGATATTGGAATCAATCTTTTTTTCAGCTCGTTTTCTTTCAGTTAGGAGGTTTTGTATTTATTTTTGGAACTGACTGATCGTAGGCCTCATTGATCTGAGCCTAGGGTTAGGGTTCTTGTAGCAGGAGGCAGTACCTGTAACCCAGTCAGGCTGCACAGGTAGTCCAGCTCCTCCAGGATGGCACATCCATACGTGCCGTTACAAAGTAGTTTGTTGTGTCTCCCAGCACAGTTTCAGGAGCATGCAGGAGATGCCAGGAGACAGGCCAGTACACGAGGAGAGCTGGACAGGGATGTAGAAGGGCAACAACCCAATAGCAGGACCGGTTTCTGCTACATTGTACGGAGAGGAATAGCAGGAGCACTGCCAGAGCCCTACAGAATGACCCCCACCCCATAGGTGTGCATGTCTCGGACCAAAATGTCAGAATCAGACTTTATTAGGGTGTTATAAGGGCCCGATGTCCTGTAGTGGGACCTGAACTCACAGCTTAGCACCATGCAGCTCGATTGCCATTTGCCAGAGAACACTCGAATTGGTAGGTTCGTCATTGGCATCCTGTTCTCTGCACTAATGAGAGCAGGTTCACACTGAGCACATGACAGACGTAAACGAGTCTGGAGATGCCGTGGGGAATGTTGTTGCATGCAACATCATCCAGCATGACTGGTTTGGCAGTGGGTCATTAATGATCTGGGGAGGAATATCCGTGGAGGATTGCACAGACCTCCACATTAACTAACGGCTCCCTCACTGCTGTTAGATACCGGGAAGAAATCCTCAGGGCTGCTGTCAGACCTTATGCTGGTGCAGAGGGCCTTGGGTTCCTACTGGTGCATGATAATGCCCGGCCTCAGTGGTTACAGTGTGCAGTTTTTAGATGACAATGGCATTGATGCCCTCACATTCCCCAAACTTGAATCCAATTGAGAACCTGGATATTATGTATCAGAGTATCCAATATTGCTGTGATGAACTTCATGCAAGTTGGATCAGCCAGTAACTTTAGTTTAGTTTATTTTTGGTGTGATTTTGAAACACAAGGGTTAAATAATGGCGATATATACCTTTAAGGTAATCAGTTAAACTAGCTAACATTAGATATTTTTTTATTGTTGACGTTTTATTCAATTTTTATATCTAAATGTTAGTGAAAAGAATAAAAAAAAAACATATCAATTTTTCATATCAACCTCTTTATGTAAATTGGTTATGATAATTTTATTATCTACTTTGAGGGCATCTTGTATAAAACAGCTTCATATTTAACGAAGCATATGCAAAATGCTTGAACCGAGACCTGTTTAACAGAATGCGGAAGTCTACTGCGCATAAACCCTTATAAGCGCCCTCCACATTTGTTATGGTTATGGAATACGCTTGTTGGTTCGCATTGAGTTCATAGCTTTTAACGTAGCATAGAGGGTAACTTAGCCTACATGTTTGCTATAATTTATTTTCAAGATCAATGATCTTGTTGGATTCAGCTACAAAAGTCTCGCAAAATTAAAACTCACATTAGACACTTCTAACTTTAACTAAAGCACATAATCAGTAGCCTACCTGAGATTATCACTGTCATTTGGATGTTGTTCTTCCAGCCTAGTTCGGTCAAAAACTATGATTGACAATAATAATAATAATAACAATAGGTATTCTTCTTTGAGCTTCTTCTTATATTATTATTATATAATCTTGACTGGTACAGTCATTTTAATTATTTCAGTTACAACAGTAACAACAAACTGCTCCTACTCCTACTATTTTATTTATAGAAAGCACTGACTGTAATGTTACCTTTGAGAAAACGACGAATGCTCGTTTTCTGTCCATCCAGGGTGAATAAAGCTGTGTCCGGTGCCGCGTGCCCCTCAAACGCCTCCAGGCCCAGCGAGCACCAGTTCACGGAGAGCACTGTTTTAATGAACGTCAGAGAAAAGAAAGTCGGACCCCAGTCCTCGTATCTGAATTTGGGATTTTGGGTCATCGTAAACTTCTCTCCCATTTTTAGATGAATTTTCCTCATCAATCCCGGCGAAACGAACGACAGGAGTTTCAACAGGGTTATTTGCACGACCGCAAATAATATCATGGCCACAGCTGATAAATAAACAGAAAGTTTTCTGAGCGCATATCCCACTGTGTTCCCCATCGCGAGAAGAATGTATCAGTCCACGCGTCCACATGAACGACAAAGACATCAAACTTTGCCTGTGTTGTAGCAAAAGCTTACCGTGACCGTCCCCCGCACCACAACAACGTTACGTTACATCACGCCAAAATTCAAGATCAAATCTTACTAGGGCAAAGGCTTTGCTCATTATTATTAATTAGGTCACGTTGGCGTTGCTTGGTAACCATCCTGGAACTTAATATTCATAAGCCTTTGTTATAGCAGGATTTGTTGGTTCGCCAGGCGACCGGCGACCACTCGCCTTTAGCAAACAGCTGCGCCACTGGAAGAACGTCACGGAGCGTAATTAATATTCATGAAGCCCCCTTAACCATAGTAAGAATCATAACTTGTTCCCGTGCGCTGATTACATGTAAACGGAAACTGTCTTTTGTATTTGGATCATAGTGGACCCATATTTGATTTAAAAATACCCTATAAATACCACATTGTTTTTATGTATTTTTTAATAGGCCTATAAAAAATTATAGGCTAATTATTAGACCGACTGACGTTTTAATGTTAGGCTAGTTTCTAAAAATGTCCATAAGATGTCACTGTTGATATGTTTGACTACAACACTTTTCATTGTTTGTGCCTTTTTCACAAATCACATTTTTTAACCATACTCTCTGCGATTCTCTAAACCGAAAGTCAGAAAAATAAACATAAGATTTTTACGCTAGTGCCACATCATCCTCCAGGTAATTAGCCTTATAAATATTTATTATTGACCTGTACTCTCAATGATCTTATTTTGTCTATTACACAATAGGTCTTACATTATTTGTTGCTGTGTCTCATCTCTGTTATGGCTTGATTATCTGAGGCAGTTGTACAGAACTGTTTTAGCTGTATAATGCAAATTATTATTCCCAGTTTGAAGTGGCTCGAGATCAACTTCACTATTCACAAAACATGCATCCAGTTTGTTCCCGATTGGTCCCTCCCCTTCCAGCAGTATCTATTCATTGGCACTTCGAGCTGTCAATCAAAGCAGGG
The DNA here is from genome assembly GCA_027422405.1 of Ptychobarbus kaznakovi. Lineage (NCBI taxonomy): Eukaryota > Metazoa > Chordata > Actinopteri > Cypriniformes > Cyprinidae > Ptychobarbus > Ptychobarbus kaznakovi. Next base: position 17,562,263 of record CM049810.1, on the reverse strand, counting down.
ACGCATATTTTGCTTTTCAGAATTGATGCTATAGAAAACTCATAAAATTGCTGCTGAAACAGGAGATAGGATGCGGTCGGTAAGAACACATTTAACAGCCTGTTGGACGCAGAAGTTGAGAGTCATCATCAATCAGTCAAAATATCCTCTCTTTCTTGCTTTGGAGGGTTTAAATAGGTAGGCTATGTTTTAAATTTATTCTACAACATATGAAAACATTAAATATTCAGGGTGTTTTACTGCATTAGGCTATAAAAAAGTATTGGCTGTATGCTTATCGTGTTGCTTCAGAGTCCGTTGAGATCTGTAAGAGTTTGTTCTTTCAATTGAAGTTCAAGTTCATGATCCTTCATCCCACAGGTACAAGAAGCGATAAGGACTATTACTGGGACTGACATGCACACTTGGAAGTCAGAGGTCCAGATGCAGAAATCTGCCGCGCTTATTGGGATGGTCAGTCATCAGACAGATTTCACCGAGCTCACTTTCTCCATGTTCAGCAGTAAAACAGACATCTGCCCGAAACGCGTCCCTGCTGACGGCTGTGGCTCGAATCCCACCTCGATACAGATGCGCTGCGGATCTGAAGATCTCAAACTCCACGCGCATCACACCTCCAAACTTCACTGTTTCACCGCGTCCCCCGGAGAGGGTATGTACCTGCGGACCTTTGTCTTTACGGGTGGATATTTTTTTAACCAATTATTTTATATATTTTTTCCCCGAGATTTTGCAGTCTCAGTCTGGTTTATGGATTAAAATTAACCCAGCTTTGGCTAAGCATAATTAAGAATGAAAATATAAAATAGCAATACAAATATTTAGCATTAAAATAAATTTAGCTTACAGCGGTTTCTGTAACGATTAATTGAACACATGCTACATGTCAGTCTGCACAACAGAGCCTAAAGCCATTCCTTTTTGGAAACATTTAATGGTTTTAAAAAATATATTAAGAAAAACAATAAAATTAATGAATTTATAATAAATAAATAGGCCTACATAATACAAATATAAATAGATGATAAAAAGTAAAAATGAATAAGGCTACATACAATTTGATGTATTGGATGTATTAATTAATTTAGTTGCATAGCAGCCAGATATACATAAAAAAAATAATAAATAGATTTTTACATTTGCCGACAAAAATTGAGTTAATGCAGATCTTGTCCTTTCGGGGAAAGTTTATATACACTCTTTACCTTACCTTACCTTACCTGTTTCAAACTGACATCTATATATATGGTGATAGATTATTAGAGTGTGTAATAATATCTGGGCGTAATTTACAATAACGTCTAAGTGCAAAATAAAAATTGTGCACATCATCATGTCGCGGTGTATTTAGCCACAACTCGACACCGTTCTTGCTACAGGTTATCGTGTCTTGACAAAGTTAAATGTGTCGCGGATAGCCTAGTAACGGGACCTTTAAAAAAACAAGGTTACATTCATCTCGCACGGGTTGTCTGTCTTTGGACAAAATACTTGATTGCGTTAATTAGACAACATTAATTAATTGTTATATCCCTTAATGGGATATTTCACCCACAAATTAATGTTCTGTTATTATTCTCACCTTCATATTGTTCCAAACTTTACTTCATTACTTTTGTGGGACATCTTGTTTCATACACTAAAAGTGAATAGTGTCTGATGCTGTCATTCTACCTAACATCTTCTGTGTTCCACAAAAGAAAGACAGTCATGCAGGTTTACCCACAGCATGAGGCTGAGTAAAGGAGAATACCAGGCAAAACATAAAGAGGGATTTAGTAATCTCATTCATTTAGTCACAAAATCATCTTCATACTTGCATCTTACCTCACTATTTTCATTGGAGAAAGAACACACATTATATTGATTATACTCTTCAGTATATGTATATATGTGCTTAGATGTATGTGACAATCTTATCACAAGTTGTAATTGAGCATGCATCCCTCAAGAACAGGGCTCTCTGGTATTGGACTAGGGTGGTCACCCTGTTTAGATGATGCTACAATGGCGTGGGATTGCGGGGGTTGGCAAAGCTAACCGCTTACTTCAGCTTATGATTATACAAATTTGACTTATATTAGTAATCATACCTTGTCACAAAAGAGAGTCAGAGGGTTTGATTATGACGTTTGCCTGACAAATTCAAACCAAATGTTTGTCTCAGCATTTATGAGACTTGGGTCCACAACTCGCCCCCGTCCCAAGTGAATCATTTCAATGTCTCACAGATGTGTTTGACAGAACGGAACGCGGATAGTTTAGATATCCTATATTTGAGCATCTTAATTTACATTCTGGAAAGGAATGGAATGGACTTTTGAGAAATGTTTTGAAGTAAGCATGTATTGTGTTGCGTGATCTTGTTGACATGTTTCAGAGAACAGGTCACAGATATTATATCACTTGTTTCACACATTAATTTATTTTAAAATCTTAAATAAAAGAATATCACGTCGTTCAAACATTGATTATATGATTTTGCATTCATCTGTGAGTCTATTTTTAAGTATGGACCACAGTTCATCCGTCAAAAATAGTCATTGATCAGGTGTTCATTTCAACTGCAGTGGCAGAATATGCTTGATTGTACAGTAAAAGAAGTAATGTGGAAGAAAATGTACAAGTACTTACACTTACCTTACCTATAAGTCCTACTTATTTCTGAAAATGGTGATTTTTTGTTTTTCTGAAGAAGCATACTATTTTTCACCCATTATTCTTGCACAGTTTTTTTTTGTTGGCACATAGTTCTGCAGGTCTCAGTTAAGGATTTTATCCATTCAGGCCAATTGTCGGATTTTTACTTATGCATGTCTACTTTTTTAAATGAGGCCCAAAAAAAAAAAAAAAAATAATATGTATGTATATGTACATGTCTGAAACCAGTATACGGCATGTGCTATACTAAATGTTGCTGTTTTCATTGTGAAGCCGTTTAAGTTTATATTTCTAAGACACTTATGTAATTGTTTTGTATAGCCAAGTAGTTTCAAGCTTTTATTTAGACAAGGTTTTGTTGAAATGGCATGTGATCATACAAGATAAAGTGATCTAGGTGATGCCCTTAATGCAGCAGCATTCACATTATACCGTACAATTCAGCAAGATCATGAGAAAGTTATGGCCATGCAACCAGTGAGCTGGCAAGGCATCGCACATCTACATGATGAACATCCTAAGAACGCAGCACTTGTCCAATGGGACGACATCTCTCTACCATGCCTAATTCAATTGTTCTTTGGCTTTCTGTGTCCTGGATAAGTCAACTACTGATTTGTGGTGCATTGGTAAATATAGTTGGATCATTTTTCATTGAATCAACACATTTCCAATTTCTGAGCTGAATGATATTATACTGAAAAATCTGACATCGTCCCGTTAAGTTAAAAACTGCAGTGTCATTTTTCAGTAAATTAAATTATGATATCAGAGTTGTTGTGATTGTCCGTGTTTGTGTTGTTTTTTTTTAAACACAAGGTAATACTTAGTATTCACAGACAAACTCCCATGTCGAAGTGTTGATTCAGCTCATGAAAAAATGAGTAATTGACTCTAAAGGGAGTCATTGGTATAGTGTTTCGGGTTTCTATGGTGATGCGTGTACTCCCACACATATATACAAACTAAGCACCCTTTGGTCACTCTGTAAAATGTGGCATTTGCACTCATTGTTGAATTCCTATAGCTTGATGAAGTTTCCTGTGCTTGCTTGACTGATAATCAGTATGTCTCAAGATGTGTGGTGTGGTGCTGCCATTATTGACTGTTTAAAAAGTATTAAAACCCTCAGATTGATCAGATTTAGAAGTTCTCATTCAGGTGATTTATAGGTGGATGCTTTATATACAACAACTGGCTTTATTGCTTCCTGTAAACATGCGTTGTCCACAAGATTGCTTTGTTTTAGTTTCTGTGGCTGATTGCTCTCGAGTTTAAAAAAATGTTGACGTCGGGGATTGCATCACTGGTAAACCGTTGTGGGCTGCGCAATTACCTGCTCTTGCCTGAGCATTTTTCGTTTGTTTCTCTGGTCTTTGGGCTTTCTCTCTCACACTTACACACACTTGATCTCTATGCAGTTGTACTCTCACTCCCACACATCTTCCTCGACTGCGGCCCACGTCTTTTGGGGAACTCCTATGACATCAGAATGAGGCATGGATAAATTGATTGTGTGGGGAGACTGTAATGTTTGCAGCTTGTTCCATTGATTCACAAAGTCCTCATGATCAATGTGCAGTGCTATTTCATCCTGGTCGATGACATCACTGAGCAAACCTTTAACAAGTGAACATTTTTCAGCGTCAGTCACCGAGCCTTTGAGAGCTAGCTTGCTGTAATGGAAGCCATTGAATCATTTCTCACAAACAGGTTTCTAGAGGAACCGTCTCTAGTGTTGATTCAGCTTCATTTGGTTGAGAGTTTATGAGCCTATTTTTGAGAGAAAGATGCGGTCGGTGAGGTATAATCTGTGGAAAAAGTCTGAAAAACATTTTATAATCTAATCGAGTAGCGTTTGATGAAAGCTACTCTTGTGGTTTTAGAAGATTACAGCATCTGATGCTCAATCATTATGGTTTGGGATCATTCTGTTGTTGTTTTTCAAATAATATGTAAAACCTCAACCTACTTAATCAAGCCTGAGGTAAAACATTCAGACGTCGACGACCTCTATTGCTGGTTGGATTATAACTACAATTTAGGTTTTTTATGGCACCTGTGATGTCATAGCTATGTCCAGTTTTGTTTTATTTATGCTTGTGGGATTTGTAATACCGAGCCAAAGAAACGGCCTGAATCATCCTTCATTTCAAGGGCACCCTCGCCCTGCCAATACAACCCTCAAACCAATAATTCTGTTAAAAAAAAACATTATCTGGTTTGAATAAGTGTCGAAATATTGCTGGAATACCAGAGGAAATGTGCTCTGGACCTGGACTTAAATGGAGGAAAAACAGAATTGGCTCCGAAGTGTCATCATAAAAGGTATTTTTAGCTTGGACCATGTCTTGAGAATCACTCATAAAAATGCGCCCACACTCTCCAACCTTTTTTCCCTCTTGCTTTTTGATATAGGGGTCGAAATTCCTGCCTCATATGAAATGGATCTGATTGTTTTGCCTACTCGCTCTGTCTCCCTGACTCCGTACTGAGATGAAGGGGCTACTCGCTCTCGGCCTTTGCCAGGGGGACATGCCACAGCTAACCGCACATCTACATGGGCCGAATTACTCATGCATTTTTAGACGGCAGCAACTGCGTCTCCAGACTTCTCAGCGCGTGTGACCGTGCACACGGGTGGTTTTTTGATTTACATTTCGACAGTGGCACTTGCTGTTCTTGGCCCGATGCTCGTTTGCTCCATCAAAGAAAAATCCTCTTTGTGGTGGAATTGATCGTGAGGCCTAAAGCGGACACGATGGCCCCCGGCTTCCCGTAGCGGGACACTGCAAGATGGCTAGGTGGCCGTGACCCTTTGTATCCACTGTTTATTTAGTGTTAAAGGTGACGGATGCGATCGACACCCCGCTGGTCTTTGTACCAGTACAGCTGTTTTTTTCTACTCCGCCCAGTTCACTTGCCTGTTTAATAGAACATAAATATGGATACCAAAACCAGTGCCAAGTTCCCTGGTGGGTCTTTTATTAGAATAAGTATTATTCTTTTATATCGAGAAATACCACAAAGATTACTGCAGATTCTCTCTACAAACAGAATCTGGCCCCACAAACCGCCTTTAATTTATACAGAGGACGTAGTGAATGTAGACAGATTCATAAGGCATTTTCTGCCAGTCTTTAGACCTTCTTATTTACAATTCTGGGCACGTCAGCCATCCAATCGAGCGCTGGCTTCATCCGAGTGGTCAAAAACAAATACGCAAGCATTTATTCCTTCATTAGCAGAGAGCAGAAATCATTCCAGTAGGCACGGTTATAACCTCTCTGTTGTTCAGTAGTTTCATTGTGCCAGGAAGCTGCCATGGGGCAGTGCCCATTCGGTCTGCGATCTGATTGGCTGGAATGACCCTTGGGGGCTATGAAATACATTATAAAGTCTAATAGTGCAGTTTATATACTTTATTGCTGGTTGTTAATAAAGCGCAGGGTTCTGGAAGAATTAGTTATTCTCTCGTCCTCTAGTGATCCAACACCAACCGAGTGTAATATTACATTACGCTCAGGGATTTCTGACGGCTAATAACCTGACATGGGCCCTGAATGCAGATTGTTTAGAATGAAAACACTTCACTTTTACGAACAGATCTGGTTTATGTGATGGGAGCCATTCGTCTTTAAAATCATTGAAGGCTGTACATTTTATATATTCATACTGTTGTGCGTGTAACGATGGTTGAGAAGGGAACGCTAGTAAGATGAAAAACCTTTGTGTATTTATTGTTTTTCATTGCCTTTGTGTAAAGTTCTTCTACGTACAGCCACAGAAATAACATTTCACCGCCTTCCCAGCTGAGCATGTGTCAAGTAAACTTGACCTTTTGCAGTTCAAAGGCCAAAAAAAGGAACTGACAGACATTAATAAATATTCCAGGAAAGACCGTTTGCTGTGAGCACATACAAATACCACTAAAATATCATTTATGTCCTCATTTTCTTCAACAAAGCTAATATTTTTGTGAATACCAGATGTCATGGACATCATGGAGTGGAACTAATAATTTTGTGCTGCTACTGCCACGTCTAGCGTCAGTCCAATCAGATTCATCTGATCTTCAGGCCTGAAAGTTTTTTCTAGGCATTTCAGAACAGTCTACAGTCACAAATCGGTAAGCTTTGAGCATTCCTACTTCCTGTTTCCGTCGAGCAGCTGTTGGATTACTCAGACGGAGACATGCTCAGAGCGAGGTTAAAAGAACACCGAACATTATTAAACTTTTCTCTGTCAGACAACTCTGTCGTCTCATCTCCACACAGTGCTCTGGGGTGTTTGCTCAGACTTAAAGCATAAATTGAAATCAGCAGTTTGGCAGGTTAATATTTGGAGAAAAAGATACCGGCGAATGATAAGAGGACACAATTTCCCACGACACAGACTGTCCGATCTGTTTTTTTCCTGATCCTTCACTTTGTTTTTACATTATGGGAATTTTATGCGAAATACAGGAACTTTTGACCAATAATTGTTACGTGCCTTGTAAAAAATTTAGACCAGACAAGACTGCAGGGCGTGCACGGCACAGCAATCGCAGACATGCGGATTTGTTGTGTGTGTGTGTGTGTGTGTGTGTGTTTGTGTATGTGTGTGTGCTGTAGCTCTTTACATAAATTTAAATTAATTTGATGTTACATGCATTTATTTATTTTAAAAATAGACATAAATTAAGAAAACTGTTACTTGGGAATAACCATTTATTTCCGACTAGTTCTTATTCATAACTGGTTACATAACATAAATAAATAAACAGAAATTAAAATAATTAGATTCTGATAACCATCTGCATGGTTACACTGATGCCAACGGAATAACATGCTTAAATACTCTGGAGTTTATTTTGCATTAGGCCTATTTATTTATTGATTTGCAACAGAATGTACAACAAGAAACAATACTTCCTAACAATTATTCTTTTGCATCATTGAAACAGAAATGTAAAGCAACTGATGTAGTCAAGCTCCTGAATTAATAGCTTGTATGTTACTGTACTTGAATCAAAAACACAGTGCAATCAGTTGTTCACCCAACGATTAGTGTGCATTGATTAATCGATTATTTTTTAGATTAAGTAATTGTGCAATGATTAGTGTGCTGTGCCTTTAAGTGGCACTATTGTATAGAAGCCTTGCATCTCATAAATAAAATACCCAATATAATTACAGTGATAAGGTTTTTCCTGAAGTCCAGAATACATTACTTATACAGCGTGTGCTGTTGTTTTTAATGGCTCAAAAACATACAGCACAACCAGTATAGTCCGATTTGCGAAAAAATCAGACTATGCTGTTATGGATAATTAACTTATTTACTATTCTCTTCTCTACCTGTCACTGCATGTAGAACTTGCATTGTCTTTTTTTTAATAATTGGTGATTAGTTAAGTTCATTAATTTGTGTTGCTTAATAGAAGCCTATTGCAAAAAGCTGTGACTGGTTGCTTTACAGTGCATTTTCAGTGTGTTTTCTTTAAATCCCACAGTCTTATTGCTGAAACTATACTCTCAGTGCCGCAGCACTTTGCTGCCCACTTTGTCAGTGTGAATGCAGTTAATACGGATGCTAAATACTGTAAATATGCAGTTCAGATGTAGAATGTGTGACAGACCTTACAGTTTAACACATAAAGAGAACCAAAATCACTTATAAAGCATTTGAGATATAGTTGCAATAGCTCATGAGAAAGCAGAGCATGAGAGGAGAGAGACTAATGCGTCCCGGCCCTTTAACAGGATGAGAGGAATTTGAGGAATGAATGTTGACTTCAGCTTTTTACAATTTGCACTGAGTTTGCTGACTTATCACCTACCACAAATATTTCCCCCACTATTTCACCCTTTAAGCCCTCACCACAATCTCACAGATGAGTTTTCCAGGACTCGGCCTGTGCCAAACCTTCCACTGGAGTCACCCCTTTATGTGCATGTGTGTGTGTGTGTGCGAGAACATACTCATCATGCTGCAGCAAATGTACCATAAACATTAAGATACTTCTCTAGTGTTGACATAGCATTAATTCCACTGTCAAACGTTCCATTAATATGAGAAATAAGACATCCCATTATGGCAGACTGCTCGATTTTTCTTTCAACCAGGCGTGTGCTTCTAGAATGCACGGGAAAATCCTTTCTGGATGCTAATCAATTTGACTATACCATCACTTTAGACACTTTAAGATATCTAAGGGATGCTACTGCTGGCAGTCAAAGACAAGAACATCACCGGTACTGGAAAAAGGGGAAGTATGCCTGGTGACCTCCAGGTCACATTTGTAAGTGACAGAGCGAGGAATCCGTGTTGAGCGCATCTGTCATACGTAACCTTCAAGTCTCATGCACGTGTGTTTCTTATTGAACTAACACATGTGAGGGAGGTTAGACATTGCTGGATCTTATGAAAATGGAAGCGATGAGTGTGTGTGTGTGCTCAATATCTCCGTGGAGAAAGTGGAAACGAAAACAATCTCAGCCTAATCAGAACCAGGTCACTCTGTTGTCCAGGCCGCGCTTGACATTTACGGCATTCCCTTGGCTCCACGTTCGCGCTTTACAGCAGGGCCGGTCCACGAAGCTATGCTTTACCATATAACTGATTTGCTAGCGCTCCTAAATCTACACATAAAGCAACGCCCGACTTCACAAGGTTCCTATTTAAAGAAAAAAGATGACACAGGCAGCAGGAAACGGTTGTTATATATCACTCGCAGTTTCAAGAATATTCATTGGAGAAAAAAAGAGAAATTTTTTCTGGAGCCGTGGTATGTTTAGCTCGTTTTTTGCTGTTTACTTGATTCTTGCCCTAAAAAGTCAAATGTTGACTAATACAGAAAAAAGGCGCTAGTGTTGTGAATGACCTAACTGCTTTGCTTTTTAAAAACTGAAAATGAAGTAAAGCCGTATGAAAGCCCTGACAGCCAGGTGCTGTGGACTTGGCCAGCGATTTCACTTCTCAGGCCAACTGGAAAATGAGTCCCAGAATTTATCTGCACCCTTTTCCCTTGACAAATTATTTTATTGTTCTCGCACAGTTGGTTTGCATTTATTCTTTTGGCTAATGATAGGTTAAGGCAGAGTGATCTGCTTTCGCTGTGTTATACTTCGAACGCACCCCAACTTCATGGGCCTGTTCCCGCAATGACAAAGCATATTCGCTCTCTACGCTGACAGAAAGATCGATTGAGAGTTTAATGCTTGAGAACCTGCGGTAGAAAGATTAATCAAAAGGGATTTTCTGATCTGCGACATAAAGAAATTGCATTACGTTGCAAAAATCTTGCCTCGGGATACCTGGAAATTTAGCCTTCGTGCCCAAAGGTCACATCTTTCGTGGGGCTTAATTGGATTACAGAGCCGTTCGTGTTGTAGGAATGTTCCTGCCTGGCGTAGATGGAGAGATATCAGCGTTATAACTGTCTGCTTACTGCACTCTACCTGACCCGAGCACAGTAGATGAGAGCTAGCCCGCTAATCTTTTGCAAATGCCGCTAGTCTCCAAGACCAGGCTTTCTCAAAGATGACCGAGTCAAAACAGCCCCTGTTTCTCAATGAGCCTCCGTCGAAAATATGTCTGAATCAAACAGTGACTAACACATACCTTCTGTCTGCAGGGTTACACTGCGAATGTGAGCGAGCCTTACCGGAGACGTTCGTGTTCATCTGGAGGCTCTGGTTTCTCTTTAGAATCGGCACACTTATTTTCAAGGATGTTACAGAGTGGAGACAGTAGACTGCCTAGAGGATTGTACTGTCATAACAAGTCTGTGAGCCTTTACAGTGATTGACGTTTCTGCCAAGTTAACGCATGACGTCAAGAGAATTACCTTGAGAAAGTTATCCGTTAGCAATCATGGCTAATGATTTTTGTAAATTTGAATCCTTGTCATGTGGCCTTTAATAAAATGTGTCTATGGCTTTTTTATAGTTTTAAATGTATGTTTTAGAAATTTGAATTGTAAACGTGGTATTTAAGAGATTTGAACTGTTTGAATTTTTTTTAGGTGAAATTTGCTGTAAATATTCAGATTCCAATGTTACAGCTTCAAGTTTGACTTTAAGAAGAGATATGAATCTTTAAGATGATAAAATTCATAATTCAAAAATTCAGATCATACAAAAACTAGCTCAACGGAGCATTTTTGGCCAGTCACACTGCTAGTAAAATCTCTAGTTTGACGATGTGGCAACAATGAAACAACTTTAAAATTTTAATTCAAAACTATAAAATATTCCACAAAAATGGAATATTCAATATTCAATCCTCAATTTTGTGGAATTCGGATTTACAAAATGTAAATTTCAAATCTTTTGTTATTTAAGTAGCTCTGTAAATGGCATGTCAAAGGACGTGATATGTAATCTCTTCTGTCACAGTACTCTACTACTACTTTTGAATGTATATCAATTAAGAAAAATGGTGTAGTTACAGCTTCTACCAGCAGGGGCTGACAGGGCCATACTAACCAACTAGATGTACTTGATGTATCCATATGGATCTTGACATTTACTTTAGTATTTACGCCAAATCACTCATTAAACTAGCAATCCCGCCTCTGTAATGTTACAAGATGTTTTTACAAACATCTTATCAGTGAAGCATATGGAGAGAAATGACGTTAGACATGCGGCTTCATTTCGAAGGCCTTTTTGGTTCTCCCACGCCCTCCTCCTCTGTTTCTTGAATGCCTCTGCGATTGGAAGCACAGAGCTTTCTAAACATGTTTCTCATTCCTATTCACCAGATCGCTGCCAACCACACATCTTGAAAAGGACTTTGAGTTGTATTTTCATATGTTCTCTTTGTTTACATGGGGTTAGCCACATCTTCAGATCACTTTGTGCTTTAATTGACTCCATATAGTTTTGACTTGACTCCAGTGACAAATAGAAGGATTGTCTTTGATGATTACTTGATGGCAGAAAAATGTAGGGAAGCCAGCAAAAAAAGACTTGCGTAATAGCTGTCGATGTTCATGTTTTCGATGTTGTACATGCTTTCTCATCATTATCTCAGTGACTCGTTTTGCTTGCTTTTCTTTTTGATAAAACGTACATCACGCCAGAATGCTTAATGTTAAAGACTTTTAAAATGATAAATGAGTGATTCGTTGATAAATGGATTCAAAATGTGTGAGTGCTTGCAGAGCACAAACCTTTCAGTGAGTTAATATATTGAACTAGATGTGCCACTGTGAAATAAGCGCTTTCTTTCTTTTACTCCTTAAAAAGTTCGTTTTAAAAGTCAAATCATGCACACAACCTTGACTGAACAAACAGCAGTCATAAAGGAAATACATGACATATTTTTAGACCAAACCAAATCACTCCAAGGCAAAATGCGGTCAGCTATAGGATGAACGACACTAACTACTGTAAAATATCTTGGTTTGTAGCATGTCATAGGCTTATTAGACTTGCCGATAGACTGGCGATGCCGAGTTGACAGAAATCGCGTTTGTACAGTTTGTAGATGCCAGCTTTCTACAAGACTCAGGAGTTCTGAAAGCAGGAACCGAGTCCAATAATTGGCTAGCAAATCATTAGAATATGTACACTACTGCCAGCCAAAACTCACTCGTTTAAGAGCACACAAAAAAGACCTTAGGAACCCACCATGGACCCATTTTTAACGTGTTTGTTTTAGCGATGATGTAAAATGGCAAGAATTCATATTTCGCCTCAAATTTCGAGGTGTCTTTTTTCTTGCAAAGGAAACAAATATTTGCATTTCAAAGCTCTTTCGGAATGAAATGAAAAACAAACTCTTTATGGGTTTGGAGTCTTTTTTGGAAAAGTCCGGGGATGAAATGAAAATGATTTATAGTTTATAAATGCACGGCTGATGCCAGGTTGTGTGAAAATGCTGGTGTTAAGTCATGCTTACAGCCCTGAGAGGAAATAAATATCCACAAAACACTAGCTGACTTGTAGCGCTGTTATGATAGATTAGCCAAACTCTGCAGCTCTGGATCAGGAATCGAACTGTGAATTTGTTAGTTGAGCCATAACTCTAGTCATTTTGTTGTAATGACGTTGTTTATCACATGTAGTCAAGTAAAAGATGGCTATCAAGCAATCAGAAAAAATAACCACTGATTGCTTGCACAGTGAGAATAGGTCTGCTCTTAAACCACGCTGATGGTGGGCCCTTCTCCTTAGCTGGATATGACATGCTGTCTGCATAAATACCCCTTTATTTACCACCTTCTCCTACATCACTGGACTAATATTGAAAGAATTTCCATTAAAATCACCCTATGATGCCCTGCTTTTTTATGCATGCCGCTCCTGCTTTGCTTTCTTTAGCCCTCATTTCTCAAACCGGCAGTCTGCGTGTTATTCCTGACCAGGGGCTCCTGTGCTGACGGATGCCCTACCTTCTCTTCTTCTCTCTGGGGACGTCTGCATTGTGAGAGCCCCGTTTGATGTGTGATGATGTATATTGTCTGCTGATATGTCCCTTCTCGGGTTACCAGGGGCCTGAGCAGGACAGGAGATGTGGGGGAGCTATAAAAGGGGGTTGGTTTAGAGTGATCCTTTGGTTTGTGAGGATGATACCCCACAAAACAAAAAAGAGTCCCATTGTTTTGCCCACTCCCGTTCAGGGATATGTGTGGTGCAGGTTGAGGGTGATGGAAAAACATAGGCATCCCTTTGAATGTATTCAGTCATGATATATATATATACAGTCATGGCCAAAAATATCGGCACCCTTGGTAAATATGATCAAGAAGGCTGTGAAAATTAATCTGCATTGTTAATCCTTTTGATCTTTTATTTAAAAAAATCACAAAAATCTAACCTTTCATTGGATAATAAGGATTTAAAATGGGGAAAAATATTATGAAATAAATGTTTTTCTCAAATACATGTTGGACAAAATTATTGGCACCCCTAGAAATTCAATTTTGAGCACTCTAGGGTGTTGAACATGAAATTATCCAGTCATGGCTTCCTGTTTCACAGAAATATAAATAGGAGGGAAAACAAAGCCCAAATTCCCTTAATCATCCACCACAGAAAAATCAAAGAATATATTTCTGATGTGCAGCTAAATATAATTGAGCTTCACAAATTAGTGAAGTGGCTTTAAGAAAAGAGCTAGAGCAGTGAAAATTCACATTTCCACCATCAGGGCAATAATGAAGAATTTCCAATCAACATAAAATGTTACGAAACTGCCTGGAAGAGGACGTGTGTCTATATCGTCCTAATGCATGGTGAGAAGGAGAGTTTGAGTGGCTAAAGACTCTCCAAGGACCACAGCTGGAGAATTGATGAAAATAGTTGCATCTCGGGGTCAGAAAACCTTAAAAAAAATTGAACAGCACCTACTTCACCACATGTTGTTTGGGGGGGGGTTTGAAGAAAAATTCTCCTCACTCATCCAAAAACAAACTCCAGCATATTCAGTTGTCAGACACGACTGGAACTTCAAATGGGACTGGCTTCTATGGTCAGATGAAACAAAAAAAATAGCTTTTTAGCAGCAAACACTCAAGATGGGTTTGGTGAACACAGGCATAAAAAGTACCCCATGTGTACAATGAGATATACTGCTGTATTTTTGATGTTGTGGGCCTATATTTCTGCTGGAGGTCCTGGACATCTTGTTTAGACACATGGCATCATGGATTCTATAAAATACCAACAGATAAAAAATAAATAAGTGACTGACCCTGTTAGAAATCTTATAATGGGCCATGTTTGGATCTTCCAACCGTACAACAATCCAAACACAAACCTCTAAAAAAAAAAACACTAAAATGGGTCACTGAGCACAAAACCAAGCTTCTGCTATGGCCATTCCAGTCCTCTGACCTGAACCCTGTAGAGAATGAGTGAGGTGAACTGAAGAGAAGAAGCACCGTCATGGAGCTGTGAATCTAAAGGGTCTGGAGAGATTCTGGATGAAGGAATGGTCTCTGATCTCTTGTCAGGTGTTCTCTAACCTCATCAGGCATTATAGGAGAACATTTAGAGCTGTTAAACTGGCAAATGGAGGCTTCAAAACGTATTGAATAAAAGTTTGCCGTTAATTGTGGCCAATGTGTATTAGAGAAAAACATTTATTTCATAATATTTCCCCACATTTTAAATTCTTATTATCCAATGAAAGGTTAGATTTTTGTGATTTAAAAAAAATAAAATATCAAAAGAATTAACTATGCAGATTCATTTTCACAGCCTTCTTTGATCATATTTACCAAGGGTGCCGGTATTTTTGGCCATGACTGTATATATATTTTTATATACCGCAAACTTTTGGTGTATACATTTTAGTGTTATGCTAGTGTATATATAACTACTGTATATAGTAGCTTTGTGTGACCAAAATGTAAGTTGTTTTTCATTGATAAGGTGTGACAGGATTATTGAATCTGTGAGCTGAACTCTTCAAGAATCAGAATAGAAAAGAATCAACTGATGCATTGAAAAGACTCAAATGTAAAAAATTATTCGTGAAAGAATCAGAAATCGCTACTTCTCCCATATATGCACCAAGGCTACTGTACAGCTTCACAAGAGTCATCTGGACCACTTTTAGCATTCCTTCCTTTTAGGATGCCTTAATAGTGGTTCTTTATACCTTTTGAAGCTTCATTGTAATTGCATAGAGAAAGACATGGGAAATTGCCTTTACATTTTCTCATTGTGTGATCCGTGAGAGAAATTCATGTGGGTTTAGAATGCCAAAATGGTGAGAAAATGATGACAGAATTTTAATTTGTTAGTGAAATATTCCTTTGACCAACATCTGGAGCTTAATTGGAAAATTATGTTCTTGTAAACACAGTTATTGATTTTGAGCTCTCTGATGCAATATTCATATTAGAAAGAATCAAGAGTCAGTATGGACTCAATTTTGACAGTTATATTTATTTGCGAAGTTGCCTCGGGTTGAATGACTCTATTGTGTTCTTCAAAGCCCGAAAGAGTCTTAACCATGGCCATGATGCTCGACTGAGAGAGAGCTTTGATAGAGACTAAGTTAGTTTACCATTGCGGAGTACAGCCAGCTCTGTCATCTGCTGTGAATTTACAGATAACATTTGTTTGGGGATATCAGCAGGGATTATGTTCTTGTTTCAGCTTGGACTGGACATCTCAGCACACTGTGGTAGGAAAGCATAGGGCTTGAAGCGGGAAACATCAAACAAGATGAATAATCAAATAAAAATAAAAGCTTTTCCTTCTCTGCCTCTGTTGTCAAAGCAAATCATGGCTCCTAAAAAAAGTCTTCAGAAAATATAGTGGAGCCAAGTCATTTCATAATCAACAAGACTAGTCAGTGAGTGAGTCTGGTAGTAAGATTTTATCCCGATCCCTGCCAGAGACTTCAAAGCCAGACCAATTATAACGATTGTTTTGAACGTCTTATTCTGAAAGAAAGCTTCCATTATTATTTCCTCCACTAAAACCACCATAACAAAAAAAATGAAATGAAATACGATTCGCTGTTGTGTTCCTCACGTAACCATCTGGTTTTACCATCTAAAAACAAAGGATCCCGTAGAGAATTGCATTGCGTAGAAAACGATATAATGTTGTCAAATATTGTTCGATTTAGGACTCAATTACAAGCACTTCTATCATTAAACTGCAACTGTCAAGGGGTTTCCAAAACCATTCTTGCCCCTCATAATCATATGTGTAAACCATGATAAATGTGAATAATATATTTGAAATAGAAGTCCTTTGTAACATTATCAGTGCCTTGAAAGTAACAATGTATACAGTCTTCTTTAGCTTCAGACAAGTGTACTAGCATTTGGAAAGAGGATATGCAATGTGTGCTTGTGAGGTTCCACTCATGTTTTGCGGTTGAATTTGTCCACTGTCATTTGAGAGGAACTTCCTGCCATCTGCATTCAATCCAATTCTCTCACAGTTTCAGGCTTGCTTGTAAATATTGGATGCAGCCTAAAGTGAACGCCATACTCGGTAATGTAGGCCAATACAGTTGTGTTCAGATCGTGCCTTTGGCCATGGACAGTGACAGGACAGCAATCGACTCTGAATTGGTTGATTTGTTATTAGCCGATTTTGACAATTTACCTTTAATTTCAAGCTAATAGGACGGCTGAGAGTATAGTAAAACCCCCTTCATCATGTATTTATTGGAAATGGCGTGCTGGCAATTAGCTGTCATACCTTAGGAATGCTCCAAATGAAAATATTAGCCTTGACTCATACAATACAGGAATTTGTGCTTAGAATGTTGGATACCGTACAAGACTGCATTTCACTTTTAATTACAAGGGCAGTTTTCATAATAAGGATTATGCGAGAACTTTATTATTAAGTCACAACCTTGACAGGCTGATTTAGTGTGAAAATATATTTTGCAAATTGAATTAATTTCATCTAATCTTTGCAGGGAGTACAAGAGTATTTAAATATGACTTCACAGTGGAAAAAGAGAAACTTTTGCTTAAGAAGAAAAGCTCTATTTCTCTTCAAACATGGCCTGTTTGTCTTGTCTCAAAGCTTTGAATAAATAAATGCTCTTGCGCACATATTTCTACATACGTTGCACACATGCACACACACAAAACAGAAACAATGTAATACGACCCATACAGTTTCACTGCAGCAGTATCGCAGGACCTCTGAGGTCCCAAAGTTTTTTACAGAGCCCCAAAGAGCCGCCAAGATCCCATAAAAGTCAGAACAGCAGCCTATGATGAGGAACCTCGAGTCTTAATGTTAAAGCTGTGCGTTTTTACAGCACAAGACATAGGAATATACCGCAGCCCCGTGCTACTGACACACTTACATTGTAATCAGCCCCAGTATTTCACACTCTATAGATTTAACTGGGCCTGATGTAAAATCCTTTCCAGTAACCTCATCTTGTACGTTGACCGTAAAACGAGAACTTCTTACTACTGTTCGTTGTAAAACAAGTTTGTTCTTGTTCTGTTTTTACACGCATTATTTTTAAGGGGACATGACGAGATTTAATTTTTCTAAGACAATAGAAGTGAATAGAACAATAGAAAATCATTTTAGTTGACTGATTGCTCTTTTAATTATGGCCTCCATGGAATAAAACAACAAAAAAGGGAATTGCAACTATTTATATCACAATTCTGAGGTGGAAAAACTGAATTGCAAGAACAAAAAAAAAACTTTTTTGGTTAAATTCCAAGTTTACATCTCGCAAGTCTGAATTTGTTTCGCAATTGTAACTTTTTGACAAAAAGTGTACATTTTACAATGACCTTTTCCTTGAATTTTGAGTTTGCGTGTCGCAATTCTGTTTTTTTTTTGTTCCTGCCACAGAATAAAAAATAAAAAAGCCACTTTTTATCTTAACATCCTTTTTTCTTGCAACAGTGAGTTTATATCTCACAATTACGACTTTTCTCCTCAGAATTGTGAGTTTATATCTCAAAATTCTGACTTTATATCTCACGATTCTGACTTTTTTTTCTCACAACTCAAAATTGTGAGATATAAAGTCAGAATTGTGAGTTTAAAAGTCGCAATAACCTTTTATTCCTTTATTTGTTTATTTATTTGTCCTGTGGTGGAAACAAGCTCCCATATTGAAGCTAATGTCTCATTAGACTCTAAACCTCTTCCATGAGACTTTAGCTCTGGAAACAAGCCCACAATATAAAGTTGACCAACCATTGCTTCAGCAAAAATTACACATTAACATAGACATCAGATGATGGTGACCGGGTCTGAGATTTTTGAGAATGATCATGATCAAAATGACTGAAGATAATGATCATAATGTCAGCATTGAAGATGACTGTTGATTTTGAAA
This sequence comes from Ptychobarbus kaznakovi, assembly GCA_027422405.1. NCBI lineage: Eukaryota > Metazoa > Chordata > Actinopteri > Cypriniformes > Cyprinidae > Ptychobarbus > Ptychobarbus kaznakovi. The sequence goes on along the minus strand of CM049810.1, from coordinate 17,543,810 downwards.
AAGGCCTAAATGCTTGTGGCTTTGGGCAGTTTTAAGTCATTTAGGTGGCAGGAGTTGCATTGTATCTTATTTGATTTGATGAGAGCGTATCCATTACAAACTGAAAAGCTGGAGCCATGAACCCCCATCTCTGGCACAATGGGTACCGCCAAAGCTCTGCCAGGTTCTCCAGCACCACCCTGACCCAGCCTCACCCGTGGCTTACTGGAAACTGAAGCGATGGTGGTCCAGATCCACCCACGTCAGTCCACAGAGGACAGACTCACAGGCTCCTCCAGTGACAGCCAGTCACCAGCAGGTGGTGACATGCCCAAGTGGAACCCAGTAATTACAATAAAGGTATGGAAGAACATCAACAACTGATCATGATGTCTGGAAGCACGTCAAGAAGTGTGTCACTGGCCTGATCACAAGCAGGACAGATTGTCTTTTGCTTCTTCTTTTTTTGCCTAGGTGTGTGTGTTACAGTTTTGAAATGGCCGTGTAATACTTTAATCACTGCAAGGCTTGATTTATAAGGTTCTCTTGTCCAAGCGTGCGGTTTAGTCATTGAACCGTAGGAGTAGTGCAGGCAGTGTTTTGTGTTTGTTTGTGTTCAGTAGTCTGCGGTCAGTTCGGACTGTTTTAGGAGCCGAGGCTATTACGAAATCAGTGGCCAGCTGCGTCTGTCCCTCTCACGAGCAAACGATTTATCTTTTGTTTGATGAACTCTTGTGCAGATATAATGTTACAGCTGATCTTTAAGCTTATTATTTATAAATTAATTTTGTCTGTGCAACTGAAAGTAAAAGCTTTCATGTGGTTACAAAAGAGAAAATCTTTGCTGTGCTGTAAATAGTTCCTTTAAGGAATAGCTCACCCACAAATAAAAATTCTGTTATAATTTAGTCAGCGTCCATGTTGTTCCAAACCCATAATCTATTTTTTTCTTTTTTTGGTCCATGGAGGTCTTTTGCATACAACAAAATGACGAAAAAGACAAATGAACCACAAATGACTGTTGTTATACTTTCATGGTGCTTTTATTTAATTTTTTTTAATTGGAACTTGATAGACATTGTCATTATGAACTGTACCCCACAGATAAAAAGACATGAGGAAATTATGACAGAATACTAATTACCTTCTAATTAATTTTAGTATTTAAATGTTATTTTAGTACTTTTTCTACAGTTTTATAAGTTTTACACATAAAAAATTATATAAATAAAAAATATTTTATTCTACATAATGTTATTTTAGTTTCATTGATATGTTTAATTGATATAATTTTATAGTTTTTATTAATATTTTAAATAAGTTTTAATTTTAAATTTTTCTGTTTTAATTTGATTAAAAAAAATTTTATTTGTCATTTTTATTAGCTTTTATTTTTTTATATATCTATATGATTTGTATTATTTATTTCATATTATTCATTAAATTTTTTGTTATTTCATATTTTTATTTATTAGTTATTTTGGTAACTAGCTAAAATGAAGTATGTTTATTTATTTATATTATATACATTTATTTCATGTCAAAGGATTTTTTCTTTCATAGTTTTAACAATAATAACCCTGACACAAGAGTGGTTTCTCTATAAAACGGCCTTCATATTCTTTGCTTTTGGTGTACCTTGTTTCCTTTCACATGAACACTGGCTGAAGAATATATTTTTGCTAAAAGTGACATTTTTGACTTTAGAAGTGAAACACAAACCAAGATTAGTCTTCATTCAGAAACTGGCATAACAAACCAATTTCATCCTCATGAAAAACCTGGTCTGGTGGTACCAATAATCCAGCAAGAAAAACAAAGTCATTTCAGGCCTTCGTAATTGAATCGAGTTTTCCCCTCTGCCCTTGCAGGGCCAGGAACCTGTTTAAGGGAACCTTTCCCCAGACTTTGTTATTTTTCATTTTGTTGTGCCCTTAGGTTTTCAATCAAATCTTCATTACTAAGCAAACTAATTATTTCCGGGTCTGTGTGGAGACACAATATAGACATGAGTTATGAGCTTTAAACATGGAAAAGGCTCTCATCTGTAATATGTAACCTGCTCAGGACAGTCATGTTGAAGAGTGCAAGAGAATCCAGTATAAGCTCCACTGCTCAGGAGTCTGCTGACCTGGTCTCTGAAAGAAAAAAGGAGAGGACATAGGATCATTGAAAGGAAAGCAAGAGAAGCAGAGAAATAAAAATGGAACAGAAACTAGATGTTTATATTTTTCTGAGGAAAATGTGAAATTTTTGGCACTATAATAGAAGTTTGTTCCCTTTTGTAAGAGTTACGCAATTTGATTAATAGTACAATTCCAGCAAATCAAATTGAATAAACCTTAAGTATTTGTTGGAATTCTACTATCAATTAGATTGCCTCAATCATAAAATTTAAATCATTAAATTTACCCATAAGAACCCACGGTGACACGGGTGTCACAAACAATGGTGATTATCTGGAAAGGTCTTTTTAAAGCATTATCCCTCACTTTCAACTCAAGAAGTCCCTAAGTGACAAATAATGAACACCCAGGTTCAGTCATGTGACAATGTGTGCATTTTTTGTTGCCATGGCAACATTTGCAAAATGGTGTCCTGTCTGGTTAGCAGCACATGCTGCAGTGTCAGCAATTTTTAAAAACGCTTGTTTTTGTTACAAAAGGTATGTTTCAACCCATGCAACAGTTCTAATGTTTTAATAACATATCCTAGATTACTCGTAACCTGATTTTAATACATTTCTTGGACAAATTGATATAAAACAAGTTACAAAGATATTGCGGTGACATATATGTCACATCGGGCTATTAACCTTATAAAAGTTGGTGGAATTTTGATGTGACGTATTTGTCACATTAAGAAAAATTGTAAAAATGGTAATGAGCTGCTCTATTAGTTTAGCTGATTCAATTATTTCAGTGTTTTCTATTTTATACTGCTCATTTCAAATAATATTTTAACAAATCTACGTGCATGTTTAACATGTTGACCTCCAGTGTGAAGTAGTTATTTATTTTTATTCAGTTTGCACATTTTTGAGTAGTGAAAAAAACAAAAACAATCTAAAAATGAATTTCTGGTTAAACCATATACCTGAAAAGGAAGAATTTTGATATGTTGCAAAAGAGTTGTTGTAAAATTTGAATGGTCACAGTTATGTGGTTTTGAAATATGTTGTGGCAAAGCAAATACAATGCAAAAACTATATTACTTCTGAAAAAGGTTTTTGTTTTATCTACCAAGAAAAGTAATCATTTTGATATATGTTGTGGAAAAGCACAACATATATTTATTGGGTTTATTTTTATTTAAAAATAAATACATTTATTATTTTTATTTTTTAATAAACAGAAAAAAACTGTTATTTAGAAAAAAATATAAAATATATTTTTTTTCAATTGAGAAATAAACGCCCAATGTAACATATATGTAACATGAAAAATGTATCATAAACGCCCAATGTCATATATATGTAACATTACAGATCTTTCACAAGGAGGGGTTGTATTTCAAAAACAACAGCAGAAACATGTTATAGGTGGTCCATTTGGTCTGTTTTATATGCCCCATCATTTTCCTATAAGGAGAAATTGGTCTGGGTACTTATGGGTTAAAATGGACAACACTGAAATTACTATTCATACATTTATGTTTGTATTCATAGCCTTATGTGGACAGGATGTGGAGTAACCTTTTTTTATGCATACAGGAAATACAATTTGTGCTTTAGCACATTAATCCAAGACCGTTTTTGGAGGTTGCAAGGTTGTATGCTTCCCAAGCCTTTATAATGTCACATGATATAAGTCTATATAGGATTTATTTTGTTAATCTTATGGTCCACCAGGTAAAACTGCATGTCAGATGCTTTAGAAAATATTAAAGCTTCTTTCCTCAACAAGCCGCATGATTTGAGGTATGCCAGATGTAAACGTTTAATCCTTAACCCCAAGTATGAATACTGCCCACCTTAGCTAGCCCCACTAACGAGTTAATAAGGCCGAAAAAGAGCAGCGAATGTAAGAGGAAGAGTGCATCAGAGAGTTCTGATCGTTATTAACTGTTTAAGTGTAGATGCTATGATTTATGGTGCTAAAGTAGAAATGTCACAGTGCATTTCCAGACGCATCTATCTTGTGGTTTTGGCAGCTTGTTGTTCTGAAGACTTACATGTTTGACAGGCATTAGAGTTGATACACACATACGTGCACTGGCACACATGCGCATACGCACAGCCCTCTCCCATCCTCTCTGAAGCCTCGTCTTGTTCTGCAGTATTCCTGCGTCTTCGGACATCTGCTTTCCATTTTCAGCATCTCTGAAGACTTGAAAACATTAAATGCTGGCACAAGCTCGGTCTCACTCCAGCACTTAATGCTGCACTTAGGTGACTTGAAAGGCAGGAGGCGAGAATTGTAGAAAATTAAGTGTCACCGAAATAAAAATCACCTAAGATTACCACCAATTACATTTAATAATGGCTGACCCATCTGCTGATCAGATGCAGGACGTCCCCGTGGTCCAGTGGTGGGGTTATGGGGTAGGGGGGTTGCTCTCTTCTCCTACTGTATGTTACTGTAAAGCAGCTTTTCATGATTCCAGTTTTGATTTTGGACATCAAGTGGACATTTGGCCTCAAACCAGTAATATTAAAATTGTTTATCAAACAAAATATCAACAAAAATATTCATAAAACCAAATGCCGAATGTTTACTTGCGCAACAAGCCGGATGACTCTTGCATACAATAAAAATATGTTTACATGAGATGTTCAATCTGTTTTTCTCCAGTTTTGACATCAGATATTTGCAGAAAGACATGCACTTGCAAAAAAAACCCAGAAAATGTATTTTCTACTGTGCCGGTATTTTTTGCTTAATATTTTTTTTTGTGGAAACCATGATTTAGTTACTTTTTTTTTTTTTTTTTTTTTTTGATAAATAGAAAGTTCAACAGAACAGAATTTACTTGAAATAGTAGTCTTTTGTAACATTATAATTGGAAAATGTATTTTCTACTATACTGGTATTTTCTGCTTAATATTTTGTGGAAACCATAATTTATTTATTCATTCATTCTTACTGGATTCTTTGATTAATAGAAAGTTCAAAAGAACAGGATTTACTTGAAATAGTCAACTTTTGTAACATTATAAATGTTTTCATTTCAATTTAGCTGAATAAAAATATTACTTTCTTTCAAAAAACAAAGACAAAAAAAATAAAAACTTACATAAGCCATGCAAATCTAACAAAATTTTAAATCTGACCCTAAACTTCTGAACTGTAGTGTATAAAGTAAAATTAGTGAGAAAAAAAGTTATTTTATTTATTATAATTTACTTATCTATACCTCACTTGATAAAACAACAGTTTTTAACCTGACCTTTCACTTTGTTGGAATATAATTGATGCAAGTTTGAGCAAACACACTCATGCGCTGAAAATATGCAAAGTGTAGATGACAAATTGACAGTTTTCAAAAAAAATTGTATTAAAAATGTGATCTACAAATCAAATATTGTGTTATTAATTTCCCCAAATATTTGTGTAACTATTAACCAAATGACAGATGAATTTGCACCAAATAAAAGCAGAGCTTGACTCTGATGTCAACAAAAGATATGGGAAGTGTTTTCTCTTCCTCTTTAGAAGTTGACAAGTCTGAATGAGATGGATATATAGCATGGGAGTGTTTGTCATATAAAACAGCTTTGTTATTTGCCCAGAGTCTAAAAGCCTTGTTCTTTTGTACACGTGACAATGGAAGTGTTTTTCTGCTCTACGATTGTGTTCTTGTGTTTTTGTGAATAAGGCCAACAGGCCAGTCTGGTCTTCATCACGGAGCTCTGCTTTGCCCTCAGGTGTTATTGGCACCGCACTGCAGTGATCTCACACCCAAGATTGTCATTCCTTAATAGCTTCTGAATGCTTGCAAACCTGCTCCCTCCTTTACCCTCGCTTACATTTGGTCAAGGATCAGAGATCTTCTAAGAGAGCTGGAGAAACATCCTCTCTGTGTTCTGTCTGTCCTCCAGGTATAGATGAGAGCCAATGTGTTCTTCGTACTTCATCCATCTCAGTTTGATTTCACTGTGTGAGATACAGACAAAAAGTCTGGGAGAAAAAGCTTGTTTGGAGGTATCTATTGTGTATATATATCAAGACTTTTTATGACGTATCATGTCTGCATCTGGATAGTTGACATAAAGCACTGCTGCGCTTCATATTTCAAGCAGCATATTTATAATTCTTCTGTAATTATATTATATACTTCATAATGGCACTTTCATAGAGTATTAAAAATGTATTTATTTATTGAAAAATGCAATTTAGTCTTGTGGCAGATTGGCCTCCCCTAAAATCATCTTTCTACTGTCTCGATCAATGAAAAGTGGGATAAAATGATTTTTTTATATACAAGAAAACAATAAATTCAATCATGTATCTGATGATTCCAATGTCTCAATGCGACAATGTAAGTACAAGTAGGCTGTGGGTTCCACTGCTGTCTGAGCATTAAAATCTCTCTCTTTCTTTTTCTCTTTGTCCCAGCTTTCACAACTGGAGCTTTCACAGACTCCCACCTTCTGAACCAAGTGCAATACCCAGAAGTGAATTACCATTGCAAATTCAATATAAATCCAATCTAACATTCTGTCCAAGTTTCCAAATGTGGAGGAGCTTCTCTTATGCAGCCTTGCCGTGACTAATTTAGTTAATGCAACAAAGAATAATATCTTTAAACCTCTCCCATAATTCTCTGCATATAGAGCAAGGCTTTTAATGCAAACTTGGATCTGAATTGATGTAACTTGGCCGCACTTTTCGTAATTGGACAGTAATACATTAAACGAAGCATATGGAGTGTGAAGTATTCTGATACTGAGCCATTTGCCTCATCTTCTGCAGGTTGGATGTGCACATTTCTGTGTTGCACAAGCGCGTCGATTGGGGACAATCATCTAAACTCCAGTCATCACCTTCAGCAAAGGCATTTCATCTGCTATTCATGATCGTTTTTATGCTTGTAATCAAAAGTGCCTCAAAGGTTCTACTGTTATTTTGAAACAAAAAAGCATATTTTGTGTCTTCTGTTCCTCATGGTTTGCTTAAATAGCGATTTTGGGGGTTAAAGGGTCTTAGCTAAATGGCTCACAGCAAAACTGTTTTCACAAGCTGCCTCTTGTGGCAAGAATTGCATCCCAGATATGATATTGAGCAATTTTGAAAATCTGTTAAACAGATTTGTGTTGAAAAGTCCTGTGGCTTCTGGCTATATTCTCTCTGCACCTCACATCAGCAGTATAGTTTACCTCTTTACTTTGTGGCATTTGAAGATGTCTTGTGAAACCGATTATCAGTGTCACATACAGGAATCAAGCCCAAAATAAGTTTAAGATAAATCATTTCTATTTAAAATGAGCTCACAGCATAGTAGCATGGTAAAGGACGAAAGAACAGGAGGATATAATTAAAAGAATGTTAGATTTAGTGTGAAACAAACTACTCCAACGTCATTGACAAACCTCTCAATCCTCTCCAGATGAAGCAAGCCCTGGCTTTAGCTCAGCGAGCAGTGATGTTATACACAAACACAGTTTGACATTCCAAATGTGGGATTTCTAAGCCAAGAAAAAATGATCCAAGATTTAATAAACAACCATTATTATTCTTTGAAAACTCGAATGGATGTGAAAAAGTGTGTTTCTTCTGTTTATAGAGTTGAGTGGATCCAGCATGTGCTTTACAGGACCTGCGTGTCTTGTGACCTCCTTCTCCATCGTTTCTTTTTCTCTTTCTCTTGTTTCTTCTCACCTCTCTGCACTCATTTCTTTGTTTCCCTCACAATTTTTTACTTTATAGCAAATTACTTGTCACCTTTTCATTTTGTGTACTTGGAAACAATATCTAACCGAACCTCCGTTGTCTTTGGTTTGGCTTTATCCACATGTTTAGATGCTGGTTTTGATCAGACACCATTGGTTGTTGCATTAATATTATCTTTGTGAGCAAATTCATTTTCTAAAATTGAGTTAGTAAAAAACTTGAATAATGCGGTCACTCACACTGGACTCAAAAAGAGTGTCAGCTTTCCTTCTGGAAATATTTTCAAACACTATAAAACCGTATTTATCTGTATTTTGATTACATTTGCTACACTCAGTTTAAGAGTTCTCCCTGTGCAATGACATTGACTGTGTCTCGCTGTTAAAATGAAGTACTCCAATGGGTTTGAAAGATTGGTGAATGGTTTTAAAAATCTGTAAATATTAATATAGCTGTTGTATTTTCCACCTATTTCAGTGAATGGAGGATGTATCTCATTCTGTTCAGAGAAGCAAAGCACTCCTGAGCTGACAGCAGAAGAAGGAACCTTGCTGTGCTTTGGACAGAACCTGCCAGTTCAGCCTGGAGCCCAGTACCACCACAGCAGCCACTGTGAACCATCCACACAGAACCTTCACCTGCAGGAAAGCCCCCACCGACATGCCAGGTGAGACCGCACAACACTTTGACTGATCAATAAGAATAGTTGCCATCTGAGAACTTTTTATGTCTAAATAAGTGACTGAATGTGCCATTTAAAATATATATTGAACATGTGCTAGGTATAATGTTATTCCATTCCATTTTGACTTGGAAATCAGCTAATAATCTACTACAGATCTGATGATGATCAGTAGTACATTACAATGTACATTACATTGACTGTTTTTTTGACGAAACTGTGAAAGATCGTAGTGATTTATGCATAGTCTAATTAATATTCATGAGTGAAACATTGCTATTTTGTGACATGACAACCAGCAATTCCTCCTCTTCCTACTTACACTATCATTCAAAAGTTTGGGGTCAGTGAGATTTATTTATACATTTATTTATTGGTTGTTTGGAAATAAATTAAAGCTTTATTAAGCAACATAGCATTCATTTGTTTAAAAGCAGGTCGCAGGGAATTGGACCATCTGAGCAATGGCGGCGGCCCAGCATTTATTTTTTAAAAGTGACAGTTAAGACATTTATAGATTTACAAAAGATTTATAAAGATACATATTTATATTTCAAATAAATGTTGTTCTTTTGAACTTTCTATTTATCAAAGAATGCTGAAAAATTGGGCCAATATCATAGTTTCAGCATATTAAAATGATTTCTGAAAGATCATGTGATACCGAAGACTGGAGTAATGGCTGCTGAAAATTCAGCTTTCCACTCAAAGGAATAAAATACATTTTAAAATATATTAAAATAGAAAATAGTTATTTTAAATTGTAATGGTATATCACTATATTACTGTTTTTACTCTATTTTTGATCAAATATATACAGCCTTGGTGAGCATAAGAAACGTCTGTCAAAATCATCTTACCTATCCTTAACTGTTAAATGGTATATTATACCATTATTACTGAAAAAACGAACAAGTATTTGCTTTTTGTTCTCGGAGACGTCCAGGATGAGCAGTTCATGTGAGTAGGATCTAGTAAAGTGCATGTAAAGCATTTAAGATTGCAATTTTATAGTGCTGCCGATACATTATAAATATAAACACATATCTGCAAAGCAAATAAAGTAGGTTGTTTAATAAAGCTTTTATGCAGTGCGGAACAAGTCAAACAAGCTAGTAAAACACTGCAGTACTGATGGCGCTTCTTGGCTGCGTTTGTTTTTTAAACGGCTAGGAAAGAGACTGCCATCGGTTTCTGTTGGCTTCTGTGTAGCCGCAGTACAGTTGAAACCCATCGTTTCAGCGAGGGACGCTATCCAAAGTGCTTTCACTCAAACATGCCATCCAACTCTCCCAATACTGTCGCTGAATGTCACCGCTTCAGCCAAACAGGAAGTGGTGAGCCTGAATGGAGTGACTCATGACAAACTTGAGGCTTCGGCTCAGCCAGCGCACTAGCATTAGCGGTTTTCTGCACCAAGTGAAAAGGGGACTTAGACAAAATCTCTCACAGGCTGCTGGGACAGAGGGCCCTTCTCACATCATCCCGGAGCTTTGCACACAAATCCATAATGAGCAAACTGACAGGAATTATTATGTGGAAGATCACAGCGACGCACTGGGAAATATGACCTCCATTCAGGGGGAGATTCCCACTATAATGGGGAGTATTGTAAACACAGAGCGTTTAGAGGCCCACCATTATACCACCAAAACCAGGTGACTTCTATTTAGCTCACATGTAGGCTTCGGTTAACTCCTATTGTGTCATCAAAGCCTGTCATTCGCTGAGTATGACAGCCTGCCTGTATTCATCTCTCTCTTTTCTTATTTTTAAATAACCATCCGTAACTTTAGTCCAGGCCAAATTTCCTGCATCATTTATTCATGGAATTGCTCGGGAGCATTTGTGGTGGATCTAATCGGTGTTTTAAATACACTGCAGTGGAAACCCATCCAATGGCTGTTTCCTGAGAGAGAGTGGAACAAAAAAAAGTAGCTTCTGATCAGCACAAACCAAACATTTAACCTAATAAGATTCTGTAAGGGTTTGCAAAACGAATCTCCAATCGCATCGCTTTTGGTCAAACATCGTCAGTGTTAACAGAGATGTTTGAGAGTGCAGGTCTGCCAGGACTGGAGCACAGAGCTTGTCTGTTCCTTTGGTGTCTGACAGTGTAGAGTTGGCAGTGCTTTGAGAAGCCCTGGCCTTTATCTTTCAACAAGCCAGGCCGCTAATAGCGTGCATATTCTTTCTGCTCCGTTTCTGCCTAAATGCTCCTCATATTCCTCTGGGTGTGTTTCATTCTCCCGCAGGTCTGCTGGCTTTCAGACGGCTCTCAGCTCGTCGTCTCTGTCCGGTGGCATCAATGGGTGTCATGCGTTGCCGTCGTACCCCATCAAACAGGAAGGCTACAAGCTGGGATCGGCCCTGAGCGACTTTTCAGGAGGGATGGGAGCAGGTCGCAGGGAATTAGACCATCCGAACAGTGGCGGCGGTGGCGGTGAAGGTAACTTAGCAACAGTTCTCTCGTTGTCAGCAATGGCGGTGACTGTGTATCCATTTAATAATGAAGATGGCTCCTCCCCGCTGGGTTTGTCCCCGAGCTCGCGTCACTCAGCAAGGCCGAACGCAAGTGGACTGAAGAGACGCTGCCTCTCGGTGGCCTCCCAGTCAGCCTCGGAAGGAATCGATATTGCTGCAAACATCTGCTCCTCCCAGATATCCTGCGTTAACAGCCTGCGCACCAATTCGTCGTCGCCTACCGCCACCACGTTCTCCCACAAGCCTCTCCCCAGCCCTCAGCTACCATCACCTTCCACCTCGTCCTGCCTCCTACCCCTCTCCTCTTCGTCCTCGTCCTCCTCTGTGTCATCGGTGGAGCATTGTGAGGACGTCGGCTCCATGCAGCCGGGGCCCGGCATAGGTAGCAGCGACGGGCTTGGACTTCTAATACAGCCCGGCGCTGTGCTGGACGGCTTTACGGCGACGCTGAAACAGGAACCGGTGGATGAGTTCTCTCTAAGTGAGGAGGAGCTCTTTCAGCATCACTATCACCATCTGACGAGCCACGGAAGCCACTGCGGTGGGCATTCCCACCACCACCACCACCATCATCAAACAGGCCCCCCACGGCTGCCCATGCCCCCTCCCTACCACCTGCACCAGTACATGGGCTCCGGCCCAGGAGCTCTACTGCATCTTCAGAGCCAGCAGCAGTCTCCACCCTCAGGCCTGCTGGCACAACCTAAACCCACAGGCCTGGTCGAACAGCAGGTGGGCGACAGGGAGGACGTATTTAGCGATAAGCAGGTATGCCGATGGATTGACTGCAGCGCAGCATATGAGCAGCAGGAGGAGCTGGTTAGGCATATCGAGAAGGTCCACATCGACCAGCGCAAGGGCGAGGATTTCACCTGCTTTTGGGCCGGATGTGTGCGGCGCTACAAACCCTTCAACGCCCGCTACAAGTTGCTCATCCATATGAGGGTTCACTCTGGAGAGAAACCTAACAAATGCATGGTGAGTATCTACCATTTTTAGCTGGCTTTCAAAAGTGCACGATTTCCAGCGGTTCCCCATAATGAAATTCATAGAGGTGATTATAGCTGGCTGCTGAAATGGCCTTGAAAATGCATACGCAGTATTTCGGACTGAATTGTTTTTGTTGGAATCTTCATTGGCTTTAATTTGAGTGGAAAGTTAGGGAAACCAAATGCCGGTATAATTATTTTTAATTAAGCAGGTCAGTTTTAAAATCAGTTTTTAAGTATGTATTATCAACCGAGGACAAATAACTCTTTCATTAAGCTTTATTAAACCAAAAAAATTCTAAAGGCCCCACAAAAGTTTTTTTACAAATCCATTATTTTTATGTCTGTTTTATTCAAGGAATAGATTTGGAAGTGCTCTCCAAGCTTAATTTTTCATAACAGCTTTCAAGGGACCACCTATGCCCTTTTTCCTCAGTTTTTTTTTCACAACCATATCGCATGGCATGAGAAATTATGATTTCAATTGAAAGCACGGCTAACTTTTCCACTGACGGGTTTGGGTATTTAATTGGACCTGTAGTCTAGCTGTATAAATAGTGTTGTGGTGAAACCCAAGACATCCAGGTAAAACTCCGATTCCACAAGTCAACACACTAATCAATGTCAAAGTGCCTTTTCTAACCTTCTCAGCTCAAGTGGAAAAAAGGCTCCAGCCCCAGTAATGTGCAAGTCCAAATACACAATTAGTCCACAATTTGTGTAGGGTGAAACTCTGTTTATTTTCTTAAGATCTCTTTCTCTCTCTCTGTCTTTCTGTCTTTTCCTTTTAAAAAAATATGAAATGATTGAGATCTAAGAAAAAAACCCTACACATCTGTTTAACATAACCAAACAATGCGTGCACTTGATCCCTTTAAATAGGAGGTTTAAACGTTTAGCCGTCCCACAAGTATTAAGTGAATTGTCTCTTTATCCAAACTAAACACTTGGACAAATGTAGTAGTCTGTAAGAACAGAGCCACAGAGGAGATGACTAGCAAAATTCCCCTCTATTGCTCAATCGGAGAACATTGGATTTCTTGTCAGATATATTCAATTTCATACACAAGATTCTGTCCAAAAATCCTTTTTATTTTACAGATACTTGTAGTTGGCCTATTCCTTTAAATCCCGGGATGCATTTTTGTATCCGAATTATCTGTTTAGCTGTGTCAATAGGAGACAGCTGTACACTAATATGTGGAGTATGTTACAAGGCTAGCATTAAGTAGTTCCGTTGAGCTTATTAAGGACAAGTTTTGTTTATTCTCGAGAAGACGTTGGTTTACTCTGAGCTCACAGCAGCTGGACTGACAGATGTAATTAGATCATATAAATTCCTTCAAATCCATGCAACTACATTTTCGGCATTGCTGCGCACTCTGCGGCATAAACTTGGTAGTTCTGGAAATCATTTTTGTAAAGCGATGCTTTTGTGGTTGTATAAATGTATTTGAGTATTATTGTTTTTTTTGCTTTTTTATAGTATAATCTCTATTTTTGTGACTTGCTCATACTTGTACAAAAGTGTTATAGGGGTTCTGTTCTTACTCTCAAAACCGGACTATGTGGCAAGAGCCCCATGGTGTTACAACCTGTCAGAACAAACAAACACACATTTTTATTAATGGCGATGCTAAGCAGATGATAAGATAGGAACAAACCCATTATTGTTGTAAAATGGCTGGACATTGTTTCTGGATGGAGCAAAGGCCTCTCACTGAGTCAACTCTGTCCAAGTTCAGTCTCTGTTTTTAGGCAGTCCGGTGGCCTGGACTAGAATCTCATTAACGTTTCCTGTGCGAAAAACAGAAAAGGTCAATTTAAGTCTAATGTCAAAGGATTTTCAAATTTAGTGGATCATTAGATTAATCCCAACTGGCAGTTCGTGTGGTCCTTATGCAGATTTCAGGCCTATTTGGAAAGATTTAGATTTTATTTTTGTTTTGTAACTTAGTGCTTTCAAATATTAATTACTTACATTTAAATACATTTTTGTGTTCAAGTTTGAGTAGATTTGTGTGGAATTGGCTTGTAGCATAATTATTGTGTTACTGGGTGAGTTTATTTGTTACAGTATTGATGTTTTTATTTAAAAGTGACTTTAATGATATTAATACTAATGCTAAAAGAGATACAGTTTGTATGGGAAACTTTTAACGCACAGACTCAACCACACAAACTGTGTGATTCTGAATGAAAACTCATCTTGATTCATTCGGTACCTTGTAATCATTGGAGAATTTTTTTTTATATATATAATTTTATTTATTTAAAATATAATTTATATTTATTAAAATAGTATTTATAATTGTATTAAATTAATATTATTTATTTATTGCATTTATTTATATTTCACTAATTGTAAGAGTGCACATACTTGACTAGTTGACCTTTCTCAGGTTCTGAAGTGTTTTCATTTTTTCCTCCAAATCGATGCCGTCCTGTGACCTCTTAAGCTTTTGTCTGAAACATGTTGCATTTGTGGCCTTTGTGCAATATACGAAGACATTTAGGTATTCTAGCTATTTGTGCAGAGGAAACCGATGAGACGTTTTGATTTAGAAGCAAATGCTTCAGAAAACCCAGCTAATCCCTTTATTATCTTTCCAACTGCAGATTCCTCAGAGCGCACGAGGCACGATTTCCCTGCATCCAAACATAACACTCTCTCATTCTCTCTCTCTCTCTCTCTCTCTCTCTCTCTCTCTCTCTCTCTCTCTCTCTCTCTCTCTCTCTCTCTCTCTCTCTCTCTCTCTCTCTCCCTTGCTTTGTCCTCTCTACCAGCTGTGCTGCATTTTATTTGTATCATGCAGCGCCTTGGCAGGAAAAAGTCATTATCACAAACATAGGACGGGGTTCTGACTCTCTGCTTTGTCACCGTTCATACCTGGACGTGGTTTTATACCCCAGCACGTAAAAACACAACTACATCTGCAATCACTGAGCTCGGCAGACCTCTTAAAACCCCTTCGCAGAGTTTGAGAGGCTTTTTCAGTTCACCCTGTCCAATTAAAAAGTGCCGTGGGCTGTTTTCTGGTAGTCGGACAGCAGAGGCAGAAAGCATCTAAAAGGAAACAACATAATCTCACTGCAATATCCTGTTGTGTTTCATGCCTAATTCAAGTGTTGTTTTAGTTTATTGCTTTTTTGCCCTTCTTGTCTGCATTAATATTAAAAATGTATCCAGCGACTGCTGCCCCGACACTGTCCCAGGGCTCTTATACGTCAATGCTGTACTGGATTTGTATTTCAGATCACCTATCCCAGCAGCTCATGAAATTCATGTAAATATTCATCAAAGCGTATCTGTTGATAATACTCCAGATACTTATCCAGTTGATCATGTTTGATGAGCAGATCCATGCTACTACGTTGGACGTTAATGATGGTTTCTTTATTGAATTTCCTCTGGAATGTATTGGTTTAATAATCTTATTGCATTAATATCTTGGCTTTGGTTTAGCGTGCTTGCAGTCGACTTGAGGTTTTCTTGCCATTTTCTGCAGTTTGTTCCTGCTGTGACAGGTTAAGAATATGGGCTGTGTTGCTCTGTATTTTATGTGGTTAGTGTGTGTTTACTAGTGTGCACTAAACGGTCACTGAGTTCTCATAGTCATAATAACACTCTGTATTAATTTCTCCGACCTTTTAGATTTTACTGCTTTGGCTTTTCCTGCGTCAACTGTGCTGACATTCATTCAGGCATATGTCTGATGCAAAAATGTCAGTGTATTTTGGAACCGGATTGTTTGTTTGTTCAGTTTTGTCATTTATGTTTTTTTTTAAGTAGAGTCTTTTCATGTCTTTTCAAATAAAAAGATTCAAGTTTAAAATAAAATAAATAATAAATAATAAAATATTTTCATCACCTATGGTTTTGTTTAATAAGGGATTGGAAACCATATTTTTTAATAATATTTTATTTGATAATTATTTAGAAATAATTATAATAGTATATTTATTTATAAAAGTATAAATTAATTTTGTTATCATAAATAATTATAAAAACATTATTACTTTGCTCATTGCTCATTTGCCAGATATTACATCTTCAAAAGTGACCCCTTTTTTGTAATGCTTCTCATTAGTGAAATATTCAGTTTACAAGATCACATAGGGTGTGCAAGTTTTTGCAATTCAGTTTGGATTTGTGACTTAATTTTTAATAAAACAGTAAATGTTTCTGAGCAGTACACACCCATTTGCTTGAATTTCTCATCTTTGTCGTCGTCACCATCATGAGACAGCTGGTCATTGAACATTTGGCTCGCAAAAAATATATATTTTTATTTTTAAATTGCATGTTGTAATGTTAACGGATATTAGGATTTAACTTCCTAAGCCACACCTTTTTTGTTACCTCATCAAAATTAAATGCGGAGCCACCCTTACGACGAAGTTTGAACATACAGGCCTTTACTTGAAGAAAAATGGGCATAAGCAACCTGCTGGAAAAAACATAGATCATGGAATTTCCTTTGCTAGTGTGAAACCGGCAAACGTGTATATAAAGATTTATTAGACAGATTTTTGGACAGGCGTTCAGAATTCTCCAGCAGCAGCCGACCCAGACCTTTGCCAAAATAGCGTGTTTTGGAGTAAATGGAGGCTTTTGTAAGCAATCAACACAGATGCTGGAGATGAAATGGCTAGCGCCATTAGCTAATTAAAACGCATGGCCTGTGCATGAGCTGACTTTTTCCTCTGAATGCACTGGAGAAACCCGAGCCGTCTGAGTTCTGCCCCGGCAAAGGCAGAAAGTGGCGTTGATACTAATGTTGATGTACTAGAATGAGCTGCTGACATTGCTACCCTGTCTACTTAACTTAGCAACTGCCAGCTCTCTAAGCCCCATTATGCTAGCAGGTAGCGACAGTTACCTGCACTGAAGCAGCAGGACTCGAGGACTGTTTCCTAACTGTTTCCACTCCATTTGCCAAAGCTTTGCATTCTGGGTGAATTGGTTTTAAAACAGTGGCTCGGGGAGATTGTTCTGTTTGGGGTATTTAATAAGAAGGTGGAGTGAATGATTCCAGCATGATCATTGTTCATATGAGTTTTCAAAAACGTAATAAATCTCACTCAAATCCAAGTTTCCAGATGGTACTGCAGAAGAATGCATGCGGTCAGAATCATTTTTACAATTATGGCTCATAATTTGCAACCTTCAACTCTCTAATGTTTCATCACATGAAAGTTACGGTTGAATTATATCTTTAATTTCAAGATCAACAAATCCACTTCTTTTTTTGCTTGCTGTCAGATCCAATCTACGACTCGATTGTCTTTCCGTCATGCTAATAGCTAAGCAACGTAGACCATATGTGATACATATATTAGCATGATGAAAATGCTGGCATAAAATGTCTGAGATTTGTCAGGAGACTGATGTTTTGGCAATGGAATGAAAGGCCTGGGAATTGATGGATTGTGCTTGTTTTCCTTGTCAAATACACCAGGCCAAGTTCTTGTCAAGCCGTAAAAGGTTTCCAGTTATTCTGTATAGTAATGCAATCCAGTCACTCCTCCTCTCCTCTCTCTTCCTGTCTTACATTCTGCCATTTAAGCATTCTTAATAGCTACTTAACCCATAATCATTGTCAAATATCTGGTAGCTCTTTTTTTCCTGCTGAACACACTTTATTTTTATGGGATGCATTCAACTTAGCCAATTCACCTGATAGCTGTAGGGCTTTAAATGCACGTAGCCAGATATCAAAGAATGATTTATCCATACATGTTTTGTGCTAATTACATTTGCCCGGAATGCTATATTTTGAGTAAGTAATTTCCTGACATTTAATTATATACCTGAAATGTGAGACAGAGACCGATGGCCACATTATTTTATCATTGTGTCATATCTGTCCCGAATCCAAGTGCTTAATCGGTTTAACCCTACGAGTGGGCCGGATCATCTGCTAATATACTGAGGGGACTAAATACAGCTAATGGGCAAAATTTCCTCAGGCTTTTTGAGCAATAGATCCTGCTAGACGCAGTACTTATACTACATACATGTATGGCTTTCTACACAGGTGAATGGGCTTCATTTAGTCCCATCATCCTAACTATGGAGAAAGAGGCTTGTCTTTCTTTTGGTCATCTTAAAATGGACTTTCCAGCAGATTTGTGATAGGTAATTTGAAACATTTGCATTAACATAATATTTGCCCAAATAATGACTGTGAGAGTCCTGGTCAGAATTACTCCTGGGAATATCTACATAAAAAGGTGGATTGTTGACTAAAATTGATTCTAGCATTGTAAGAGATTTATTGATTTATTTACTGCTCAAAGTTGTGGAAACCCTCAAGTTTTTAATTTTATTACTATTGTCCTTTTTTCCAGTGTAGTGCTATTAATTTATATTAGTGTCGTATTGCTTTTATTATTCGATTTCACTATTTTTATTATTCACATTTAACCTCTGTCTGTATTCTCTGTAATTGTTTATTAGCATTGCAACACAAACGTGTGGAAAATCACTTGGTTTTACATGATCCAGCCAGGTGACATTAAAAAATCTGGCGGAGAGTGTGCCAAGAAAATGTTGAGCTGTTGTAAAGCGAAGTGTTGCTAGTTAAATACAGATATTCAGAATTCAGTTGTATTTTTATAGCTTATTTTATCTTTTAAAGAGCTGCTAGCCATATTTCTTATGCTCCTTGGTCATACATTTTTTTTAAAGTTGATATGCATTGACTGATGGGTTCACATTTTACAAGTTAAGCTCACTCTACAGCATAATGTCTCTTACTACAAATAATAAGTTCAACGTATCACTCATTTTCTTAAAAAAAGTTACTTAAAAAGAGTTACAGTGAGGCACTTACAATGAAAACAAATGGGCCTAATGTAAATCTTATCATTTTATAAAGTTTTTAAAGTTCTCATAACTGTTACAGCTGTGTTAAGGTTATAGTTGTAATGTTGTCACTTGTCAACTTCTTTTTTCTTTTTTTTTTGGGGGGGGGGGGGGGGTGAAGACTAATCCAAACTAATTTTTGTGTTAATCAACATTAAGTCTCAAGTGCTGAAAATTGAGCTTAAAGGGATAGTTCACCCAAAAATGAAAATTCTGTCATTTACTCATCCTCAAGTAGTTCCAAACCTGTATGAATTTCTTTGTTCTGTTGAACAAAAAGGAAGATATTTTGAAGAAAGTTTGTAACCAGGCTGTTTTGGGGCACCATTGACTTCCATAGTAGGAAAAAAAATACTATGAAAGTCAATGGTGCCCCAGAACGGCTCTGTTTCTCACATTCTTCAGAATATCTTCCTTTGTGTTCAGCAGAACAAATACATTCATACAGGGTTTGGAACTACTTGAGGGTGAGTAAATGATGACAGAATTTTCATTTTTGGGTGAACTATCCCTTTAACTTATATAGAGTCCATTATATACTCCTTAATACAAAATTATATTTGTCTCTAACATTTTGGTCACAGGTGGTAATGAATGTAATTTATTAATTTATTTTGAATTTTAAGTGCTGAAAGTGTTTCTATAGTGTTTTTATTTCACTAGTTACACATTACAAATGTGGTAATAAATTTGTGTAACGATGATTTAATGTCTCAGTGTGGGCCCTTTATGGCCTAAATGTACACAGGGCCAGTCATAAATGTGTTTAAATTAGAGTATCTTCCTCATTGTCACTATAGAGAGCATGTTGACACATAGCTTATGCCAAGTATCATCTGCCAAACTATCCTTAAAATAAATAACAGTAGTCAAAGCGCTATTTACATCGCACACAACCTTTCCGCAAACATTCACCATAAACCCCAGCATGTAAACAGAGCACAGACAGTTTTGAGTTAAGACTGAATATCCCAGTGTTCTCGGAAAGGGTTTGTTGAGGTAGGTACACAGATGGGCCATGGGACCTAGCAGCACAGAGAGCCAGGTTAGGATCCCAAGTATCTCTCAAAACCAAACCAACCCAGTTAATAAACAGCCACATAACTGGAGACTTCATGGTGCCCCTCTAGCCCAAAACCACGTCCCATCTGTGGTCTGAACAGAGCCCAAAACTGAGTGTGGGAGGCTTGTGACAACTTCTCTCTTACAGACTTATGGGCTGTGACAGTGTTCTGTCTCATTTGTCATCTGCTGTCACTCAGATTGATGTAACCAGAGCAGCATCTTCACCAAAAGCCTGTTCCCATAAACCCTTCACCACAGCGACGGTTATGGGTGTGGATTTGGGGGTGCAGTAAGAATGTGGTGCACTGTTTCGGTTCCACATTTCAAGCGGGGTGTTATATAGAGATCTGGCAGGACATGGTGCGTTTTAGGCTACTGCTGACTCACAGCTGGATTCAACAGGCCAATTAGAGCTCTCCCCATGAAACTATTCATTCCCTGCCAGAAGAGCTGTCCACGCTCTCTCTAAGCACTTGTCTGTTTATATTGTCAAGTCCCTAGATTTATTTCAAGTTTTGGTATTGAGGTACGGCTCAGAAACAGCCAGCACCAGGGCTATACTGTGAGTGACAGTTTCTACCAATAACAGTAACCTTTTTTACTTCATACCAACACTAACTTCTGCCCTGTTCTTTCAACCGAATAATACTTGCATTACACTTGTTAGCATCGTTCTTTATTATTACAAAATGTGTTCTCGTAATGTTTGGCTAATGTATCTCTTTATCACATTTTCCTAAGATCATTCATTAATATTTGTAAGAAATAAAGTTAATTTTTATTTCTCTCTGTGCCAATGAAAGTATGGAAGACTGTTTCTACTTCAGTGTAAAAAAGGTCATTTTCATATAGTTTAAAATAATATAATATTATATTATATGTATAATTTAATATAAATAGTTGGAACTTCAAGATAAAAAAAATACAATTTTGAGAAAATGTCAAATTATTTAATATAAAGTGACATTTAGAGATATCAAGACGCAGTTGATAGAAACTTTGCAATTAGTGAAGTCACAGGCTTTACATTTCAGATCTACACTACTGTTAAAAATGTGGGGTTAGTAAGGTTTTATTCTTAATACTTTTAGTCAGCAAGGATGCATTAAATTGATCAAAAGTGAAAGTTAACACATTTAAAAAATCTGCAACATTTTTTTTAAACATTTAAACATTTTTTTTAAATCTGCTTTTCTGAACTTTCTATTCATTGAAGATTACAGAAAAATGTATCATGTTTTCATCGTAAATGTTTCTTGGCCATCAAATCGGTATATTAGAATAACGTATCATGTGACACAAGACAGCAATAATGGCTGCTGAGAATGCAGCTTTGCCATCACAGGATATATATTTAAAAATATATATTAAAATAGAAAACGGGTATTTTAAATTGTAATAATATTTCATAATATTGGAGTTTTTACTGTGTTTTTGGTCAAATAAATAAAGTTGTAAGCTTTAAGAGGCCTTTAAAAGCATGCAAAAATCTTTCAGACCACAAACATTGGCTGACAGTATTATCAAAAGCAACTTATATAGCATTTTTTAAACTAGATCATGTACTCTCTGGGAATCGAACCCATTACCTTGGTGTCGTTGCTCCAACAGAAATGTTTCCATATAAAAGTGTCTGCTTCGTTTGTTCTTGTGAGTTTTCATTGAGATAACATGTGGCTTGTTATTGTGTGCAGCTCATTGATGTGGATTCCCAAAGATCAGTACAAACTCTTGTTTTGTTCATTTAGGTGACAAACTGCCAAATACTTTTTTTTTCAAACAACGATTTAATTCCTTCTTTAAAGGTCGCATGTTGAAGAGATTTATCTCATGCTGATAAATTCTATGTGACCTCAAAACTTGTGTCTCATCTATTTACCCCTTAAATTTGATTTAAAATGACAGGTTTGTGAAGCTATAAAGGATTCAGTTTCTTAATGGACTTGAATGTGACCATAAAGAAACGCTCCAAATCTCTGTATAATGTCCAGCCATTGTTTCAACATTAGTGAAATATTAAGAAAATAGCACGTTCTATGGCTCCTTGAGGACTGGATATTATCCTCTTCAAAGCTTAAATACAACCAGAACAAGTGACACGGATGAGCCAAATTCATATTTCAGCATAGAAAAGCCAAGGTTTAGATTAGGTCATGCGCAATTTAATGCAAAGATGGAAAATGGATATTAGCATTGAAAAAAACACTGCTTTGTAATACCGTGAGCGTCTCGCTTGCAAATACCAAGAGGGGATTGAGTGCCAGCCCGGACTCATATTACTGCTAAGGTAAACAAGTGCGTGATGAGAAATGTCAAGTTAAATACTCCATAAATATGAAAACTTTTACTGCGGAATATCACAGGACAGTGAGGCCTTGTTATTTGGGTCTATTTTTTTCTTTTCTTTTTTTTCTTTCTCAACTGAATTTGTGTGAGTTATTTGAAGTAAAATTGGATTTTATTTTATTTTAGTTATTTCAGAATAGTTTATCTTGTTAACCTTTCTTCCTTTTTGTTGCGCTGTTAGATTTTCCTTTCATGACTTGGTAAGTATTACATATTATTTATTTTCAGTGCAAAAAGTTATGCCTCATATTCCACTGTGATTCAACATGATTTAATGTGGAGTCATACTGTATGAAGTATCAGTACTAATAATGTGTTCTGTGCTGAAACATGACCTGATAAATTGCCCTTTCACGGCACTTTTGAGCAGAAAATAACAAAACAAGATAATCCTGAAGGGGAAACGCATCAATCAGGCTCCCAAATGACAACAACGCAAGCTCTCTCTGTTGTAGTTTAATTTCATCACATTTCTGGAGGGCGTAAATGTTCTGCTTCTCAGTCCAACTGTGCTAGATGTCACTCGACTGTTCTCAACACATTTAACATGCCACGTTGACCTATTGTCCAGTTGAATAGTTTTGTTTTGTTCATGAATCTGACGGAGCTTTTGACGCGGAAGTGTTTGGCTTGGCAGGCGCAAGGCACTCTGGGATGTTTATTTGTTGCCAGGTCGGAGATATAGAATAGCTTAGAGAGCGGGCATGAGTCAGAGCCAGCTGTGTCAACTGTAGACGTTATGCCAACAGGGTGGAGGGCGGAAAGAAAAGGCGAGAGAAAGTCAGTTGGTCAGGAGAGTTTATAGTCTACATAGTCATGTCATATAACGAGAGATGTTGTGAAATATGGCCTTTTTTGGTATTAGACTTTAGATGACGTTTGAATCTTATGAAGTATGGCATGACCTTGACAGCCAATTTTTATAATAAAGAGCTCACATGCGAGAATTTGTGTGTTGTGTGAGAGTTTGTGTGTTGTCACTTAGAAAGTTCAGCAAGTGTAATTCCTAAATCGAATATGTATAAGGAAAAATTCACACTCCAGCATATTAAAATTGACGTGCTTCTCACGCCGACCAGTTAAAGAGGAAGTTTCTGAGCGATTAAAGTCAAAGTATCGTCACTTTACCCCGTACTTGTGCCACCGCTGCTGGGAAGCGAACGCTAGCAGTTGTTAGTGAGTAGATGGGGACTGACGGCCGTTAATGGACGTTGAGATCCCTCTGCGTCAAACGCTGGATTTGCCCCTCCGCAGGCATGAACACACTGCACATATCATGTTGAGGAGTTTCATTGCCTCTCACTGTATCCTGGCTCGTGTTGCACGAAACAGGGAGATAATTGATGGCTCGGTGGTATTGTAAAGGCATCGGGGCGAGTGTAATACTCTCTAATTAGCTATTAGAAGTGAGAGGCCGGTTACTGGAGTGACAGATTGTGCTTGGTGTCCATCAGCGCTTTGAGAGCTTCCACTGTACAGCCAGAGAAACCGAGAACGCTATTTGGCTTCTTTGGTGTTCGGTTTAACAAAGAAAACACGGATTAAATAAATTTGACACTAAGTTAATGGTGCCAGGTCTTTAGGCCTGTAAAATGTAGGATAGGATGAGGGAAGATGCCCTACTTAAGAACAGTGTGGATGTATTACTAGCATGTGCATATATTATTAAAGGGATAGTTCACACAACAATATTTTTTTTTTCATAAATTACTCACCCTCATGTCGTTCCAAACCCTAAGAACTTCATTCATCTTCGGAACTCAAATTAAGATATTGTTGATGAAATCCGAGAGCTTTCTGACCCTCCATAGACAGCAACACAACTACCACGTTCAAGAGCCAGAAAGGTAGTAAGGACATTGTTAAAATAGTCAATGTGACATTAGTGGTTCAGCCTTTATACTATTTGTGTGCAAAGAAAACAAAAATAACAACTTTATTCAACAATTTCTTCTCTCCCATGTCAGTCGACATGTGTTCACAAGAGTACCATGACACATTTAGACTATTTAGTTCAATTCAAATTAAATAACAGAATCCAATAGATATGCTACTGTTCACATTTTTTAATGAAGATTCTTTGCTCATCAAGGATGCGTTTTTACAAAAATATAAAAAACACTAATATTGTAATAAAAATACTATTTAAATGTATGATAACTATTTTCTATTTTAATATATTTTAGAATGTTATATTTTTGTTTCTTTGGTGACAAAGTTGAAAAGCATCTATTACTCCAGCCATCAGTCACACAATCCTTCAAAATGTTTCTAATACATTTATTTGACTTTGTTATTATTATCAAAGTATTATAACTCACAAAGGTACTGCTAAAGTGTTGAAACCAAAATAAACCACAGGAAGTTCCTGAGATTTGCTTTTGGGGGCAAAAGCTTACCAACACCGAGTTCTTAGTTTTTGGTCTTGCACTCTTACCCCACACTTTCACAGTGTGTGGATGTTGTTCTGACTCCTCCGTGATCGCAGGGCATCCGCATACTCAACCACATCGACGGATTGGTTGATATTAGCTTAATTAGAGCTTAAGGCGATTCGACATCTCCATTACATGGGTTAGGATTGGTTCGCATGCTCAGACATGTGGAGGATATATGCTAGCACAGACGCATCCCTTCATTCTAGAATTGGAATTTTGAATGGTCTCTTATTGGAGGTATACATCCGGCAATCCTCTCGCTGACACTTTATGTTTCTGTGAGTAATATACAGTTCTATATTCTTAACTGGAAGGATGTCTTGGCAACAGACTATGAATTTAGACTGAATTTTTCCACACATTTTGGCATGTACTTAGGAGGTTTAATTTCATGAATTATAGTGACTATAAAAACAAAAAATTACCAGCAACATGACACAGGTGACCTTCTGCCTCAGTTCTGATGGGGGGATTTTTATCTCAGTTTTTTTTTTATTCTTAATTTGAGATTAAATGTGGTGACATCTTTGGTGACATTTTACCCTGAGTTTGGATTCAGGTTCACTCTGATAGTTCAAGAGAAGATCCAGTACCCCAAACTCCTGTTGCATAACCAGCATCTTCCCATTGTTTCAATAGAATCCAGCATAAAATAAAAATCCATTCATCAACCACTATTTTAATATTAGAATGGATTGTCTTGGTATGAAGCCCGAAACATGGCCATGTATTTCAGAAGGACGCTTAGAGGTATATAGATTACTTTTACTACAATAATCTGTTTTCAGGATGTTTAAATGAGCACGCCACCTAGTCATAAATTCAGATTACTGCAGCAGGTGAGGGACGCCAGAGAAAGTTCATGCTGGAGTTACAGGTTAAAGGCTTTTAGAAAGGAAGAGAACATGCAGAAGCAACAGTTGACCTGGAAGAGAACCTTCAACTGTCTAAATATGAATTTATTTCTAGGTCAAAAGAAGATCACAGCTAGTTTTGGTGGACACTGTGTCTGCTGGCTGGTAACACTTTGACGGTGAGCCCCAGAACGACACTGGGTTAAGTGCTCCTATAAAGACCCATATGTTTCCTGCGTGTTCTCGTTCAGGATTTCCACATGTAGCATAAGTTGCTAATGCACGACTTCCATAGCGACGAGGTCAGAATCCATAATACACCTTCAATTCAATTTCCTTTAAAAACGTCGCTCAGAGTGGGGGGGTTGTGCGTAATGACTACACGAGAGGCCCAATTTAGTCATCATAGGTTGCTTCCTGTGAAAGTCCCATCTACAGTCTACATGGGTTTCAATCTGGTTTCACCAGTGTTGCATGAGAACAAAAAAAGGCTGTTTGGAGCAATTTTGCTAGTCATTTACATGACTACTTCCTCCACCGGTTTATCGGCCAAGCCTTCGATCCCATCTGGACAACATTTGTCAGCTGAGGACTTGTGTACGCATCACATCAGGTATAAATCAAATGTTTTGAAATTCGAAAGTAACGAACGAAAGAGCAACAAAGAAAAATCAAAGATTCGTGAGAATAATTGAATGTGAATTCACATCAGCTTTGTTCCAAAAATATGTTTAAAAAAAAAGGGCAAGAGAGAAAAATTAACCAGATCTTTGATTCATATTAGGCCTCCTATTAGCAACAGATGAAGCTGGCTGCTAAAACGAGTGGAGTTTGGATGTGGAAATAATATGTGTAAACTATGTAATGCGAATGTTTTAGCTAAGCTGTGTTTAATTTTGTACCCTGATGAAGTGCATGAGAAACCTGTCTCCCCTTAGCTGTCTCATTGAATCATATGGATATAATTTCATCCATTTACGTTTTTCTGCTCTTTGCTGTTGCCAGGGGGCATTTGGAAACAGGCAGATTAAAGGCACATGTTCGCTTTCGCCTGTAGTTTTTAGCCACTCCATCTGAGCTCCACTGTTCTCCGTGCCGAAAGACGTGTCGGCGGTTTCTCTTTTACAGGTCACAGTTACTCCAGGCGCTCAGCGGTAAACATCGTAACACCTCTCGTTCTCCAACAGGAACCAGAATCAATTTCTTACAAGTGCTGATCACAGAACATTGCCATAACCTGCAGACATATCTGAGAGCGCTGAGGCAATTTGGATGTCACAACGAATTACAGAAAACGTGTTTGGGTGTAAGAAAAGTCATGGTGCTCATTAAAATTCGCCTTTCAGCCCACTAATTACGAGTAATAATGTATTTAATGCTTGTTAGTTGCTAAAGGTTTTAATGTCAGAATAAACGCAAGCCTGAGGGAAGGTGAGATTGGTAGTTACAGTATAATGGGAAAATATGTTTTATGTTTCAGAGCACCTCTGAATGTTAACGGGAACAGCGGTGGACCTTTGACTCCATGGGAAAGAATGCGGCCTGAATGCAATTTCCATAATAAGCACATTTTCTCTTCCTCTCAGTTAATTTCATTCCA
Organism: Ptychobarbus kaznakovi; assembly: GCA_027422405.1. Lineage (NCBI taxonomy): Eukaryota > Metazoa > Chordata > Actinopteri > Cypriniformes > Cyprinidae > Ptychobarbus > Ptychobarbus kaznakovi. Next base: position 17,516,670 of record CM049810.1, on the reverse strand, counting down.
TCAGTGCACAGTGTGACGTCAACGAGCGACACGATGTGGTCTTATTTTTACATGTGCCATAATGGCTTGCTTGTATTTTACAGGTATTTAATGGTATTAATGAACTGTTTTTTCTTCCGAGTGCTTGTGTACACTGTGGGCTTTTAGCTGCCCGAAACTTCGTTGGACGTTTACGGCCGCAATCATGCTTCATTTCCTATATAGTCATCAGGTTAGGGTCCGCGTGGTCTGCAATCATCCATGATTGGCTGTGCGCCCCTGACAAAAATGTCAGCCCGCACTGTCACCTGTGTGTATACAGCAGATCCTGAGGCCCACTTCGGAAAGATGGCGTCAAATGACTTACCACATCCACTTTCAACGGTTATCACTCTGTTTACCCACACACAGGCCTTCAGAGGGGAAAGCTAAACACGTTTATGGCAATTAATGTGATTAGCGTGCTAAACTGTTTTTACAAATAAAATCAAAGGGACGTGGAGACTTAGGAGCTGTCATAGTTGGTTTATAGCTGTTGGTTTAAAAAGTCTCTCTTTTCTCTCTGATTTTTATGATAAACGTCTGTGTTGTGTATCTCAGAAACTTCACATTCCTCAGTTAACATTTGGGGATGTTTTGATAGATGTTTGATAGAGTCAGTTGTAAAACTGGTTGCATTAGAATTATTTGGAAAATAATGTTCACTGCTTGGCAAATACAGTTGCATTTTTGCGCTATTATATAAAAGAGAATGTTGTGTTCTATAAAAGTAGGGAAAAAAGCCAGAGATAAGCGGAAAGACAATGAAAGAGACATGAGAAGTGAGAAAAAAAAATTCCCCCAGTCACGTGGATTAAACTCTGGCAGACTGCTGTGTTTGCATGGCATCCCAGAATGCATAGCTGTGTTTGAAAGGTATCCCAAAATGCTCTGCACCTCGCTCCATTGGCAGCTGATCCTCATGCTCATGCTAATGTCGCGATTTTCGCGATTAGCAGTATTCTCTCTGTGGACCCATAAATTCAATTTAGCCTGAAATTTGTATTACGTTAAAGAAAGCAGTGAAAGAATGATCATTTCCCCTATACATAAATACACACATTTTAGGACATATATAATCGCAGTGTTTGTTTTGAAAACTCAGGTTTTCGAGACGTATTTTAGGAGTCATATCTCAAACTTGCCTGGATTTCAGGAACTTTATTAAGCTCTGTGTTCTGGGTATGTTCTGACAGTTTTCATGCTGTGGAATAATACAGGCACAAGTTGACATTGGGAGGTTTGCACATCCAAAAACCTCACGCAGTGTCTCAACCACTGTGTCGCTCCATTGTGTGAGATGAATGTGTAAAAGTGCGTGGCCATTTACAGTTTGTATTGATATTCCTTTCACAAACCCCTCGTCTTAAATATGAAATCTCTGCAATTAATTTAACTTTAACTACTTGACATAAGAACTCCAATAAAACTTTGTTTTGTAGATAAATTCTGTTTTATGTAATATATAAAATGTTATGTACTTTAATAAGAAGCTTGATTTATGGATGTTTATACTATAAAACTTTTGGCACTTTTGAGTTTGGACACATTAAATTGATCAATAGCGGATGCAATTTTTTTTTTTATTATGCTGCAAAATATTTCTTTCTATTCATCCAAGAATCCTGAAAGAGAATAAATGTATCACAGTTTCCACAAAAATATTAGACAGCACAACTTTTTTTTATATATCATAAGAAATTTTGAGCACCAAATTAGCATATTACAATGATTTTTGAAGCATTATGTGACACTGAAGACTTGAGTAATGAGTAATGAAAATGTACATTACCATTATAGGAATACATTTTATTTTAATGTCATTTTCACTGCTAGCATTTTATGTTTATCCTAAATTGAAGCAATTGAGGAATATTTCCACACGTTTGCATATTTTGACTAAATTTAAGCTCCTTGAGAGGTAAAACTTTTTACCTTAAAACATTTTTTTTAAAGGTTAATAGTCTGAGTCTGGACTCATGGCAAAGTGTCTCTGATGCGACATTTCACTCGTGCAGAACCAAAGTTGACTACACGCACTAGTATTTTTTATTATATATATTTTTTGTAAATGCAAATCCAGTTTTGTCTGTGTGTGTAAATGTGTGTGAAACTGACTTATTTTTTTTCTTGTTTCCACATGCTTTTAATGTACCTTATAATAATTCTGCACTCACAAATACACACACATTGTATAATCCAGGTCACTCAATATATCCCGACCGTGGCAGTCTAAGGTTTCGCCCCGTATTAAATGGCCTGGCCTCAATAGCGAGCCTTTTGCGAGTGATTGAAGGAGGCCAGAGCCCGAATGATGTTCTGAGGGCCCATTAGAAGAATGGAAGGCTCTTTCCTTCAGTGAAACTGGAGCTGCGATAGAAGCTGGAGCCTCTGTTAGAGGTCAGTAGACAATAGAGAGCAAAGCTGCCATGTCAGGTTTCACTCTCTCTGACACCTCCATAATCTGCCACCCTGTCCCATCCGAGGCTCCTGATTGGAGAGCTATTGACATTTTGGGGGCGGAGCTCAGAGATTGTATAGGATGTATGAAGCCCTTAAATTACAAGACAGCATGAACTATCAGTATGTCCAGTGCCTCATTACACAGATGCCTTAGAGATAGATTGCAGAGGGCCATCCTGTAATGACTGTCTATGGATTCTGATTGGCCAGAGCAGTGCTGACATGAAAATGACATGAAAAACAATCTGAATGGCTTTTTTTCTGATTCAGATGTGTACCTGAAAGCTTTGTTCACATTCATGCACATATTAAAGGCATGGCCTAGTAAACCATCATCCTTCAAAAAAGCTGGCATTTCTATAAAACACACTTATTGATGTTTGGATGTCATCTCTCTCTCAGTTTGAAGGTTGTAACAAAGGTTTCTCACGGCTGGAGAATCTGAAGATTCACCTGCGGAGTCACACAGGAGAGAAGCCGTACCTGTGCCAGCATCCGGGCTGTCAGAAAGCATTCAGCAACTCCAGCGACAGGGCAAAGCACCAGCGCACACATCTGGACACTGTGAGTAAATGAATACAACCGCCCCTAACCTGTCATAGCCGCTACACCAAAAGAAGTGCCTCGGAATACAAGAATACAAACACTGCTCTACTGACACCATTCTAAATATAGAAATCAGCAGTGTTGGGGAAAAACAAACTAATAGCCTCGTTTTACTAAACACTTAATCCATTTAAGTGCGGCAGTAGTTTTCATTGGAAAGACTGTTTGTCTTAAATCCCCCTCCTTCCTCCTGTTGGAAGTCTGATTCATTCTAGTGAATCGGTTCTGCCTAAATCATTCTCTCTCTATGTAGCACTGAAAGGTTGACACATTATAATAAATCAGTTCTTTCTAAAAGGTTCTCACTTTTGTATGTTGAGTTGGTAATTTATAGTTAATAGTTTATTCTAGTTATTTGGTTCATAATAAATGGTTATTTCTTATATGTAGCATTGGAAGCTCTAATTCATTCTAGCAAATCGGTTCTGCCTAAATCATTCTGTCTATGTAGCACATATTTAATAATCAGTTCATACTAAACGGTCCTCCCTTTCATTTGTAGAGTTGGAATGTTTAATTTATATAGTGATTCAGTTCATCCTAAAAAAGATTTCCCTCTCATTTATAGTATTGAAAACTCTGATTCATTAGTGAATCAATTTATCCTAAAAGTTCACTTTCATATTTAGAGCTGGAAAGTTTTTTTGTTCGTTTCCTAAATGGTTCTCTCTGATATATAGCACTGAGAATGCTGATTCATTCTAGTAAATCAGGTTAGATATTTTTAGCAGACTATTTCTTAAATTTTGCTGTTCTTCAATATTTTTATATACAATTTAGGAGGTTTATATGTATATTATATTGTATATAGGCCTATGATGATGATGAAAACAATGATGATTTTAGTAAAAGAAAAAAATACATATACTATATATGTATTTTTTTCTTTTACTAAAATCATCATTGTTTTTTTCTGCCAGGAAAATATTATTATACTGCATATAATTGGATATTTATATGTAGTAGGCTATTTTTAAAAGATACATAGGTACGATGTAGTTTGCTGCTTTTCTTAGTAGCTTTTAGTAATGCTAACTATTTTTCAAAAGATTATGCAGTCTTTATTTTAATTTCAGTATTTAACAAAACTAAAGAGTGAACCATGAGTGATCCAAGGGCCTTCAAGTCCAGAGCAAAAAACCCAAGCACTTAAGTCCCCAACCAAATGGACCTTACAAACAAACCCATAAATGTGCTATTTGCTACCTTTCTTTGACCCAAATGTTAATTTTGCATGCACAAAAAAACAGCCATAAGGTTATGTCTCTATGGGTTGATGAGGGGAAACACGTTATATCATACGTCGTTTAACCCCATGCTCCGTTTGTGATGGCAGAGACAGATAGAAAAAGAAACAGCGAGAGAGGCAGGCACGTCTCGCATCCCACTCCAACAATGTGAGGAAAAATAAAAGTCAGGGAAAGCTTGAGTTAGTAATTCCTCACTAACTGGCAGAACCCTGTGCTGTATCACATCACAGTACAGCTCCCGCACTGCGCTACCGCCACACTGCCACGGTCAATTAGCCCCCCCGACTCCAGATGCCCAGCACTACACATTAACTCGCCTGTGCGCCCTGTCACAGCCTTCCCACACGCCTCATATACAGTGAAAAAATCACTCCGACTGTAATGATATTTATTCTTGACAGCCTTTTTTTCTTTTTTCAATTCCTAAGCTTTCTCGTTTTCTGTTTTCAGTGCGTTTAGACGGTAGGGGGATCATATGGCATTGCACAGTGAAAACAAATAAATGCGCAGAGACGAGCTGCCCCGCTAGTGGCTTGTAAAAACAGCGTAATTTAGAGAACGAGGGAAGGTAGGAAAAGAGAGCTAATAAAGGAAGCCTATACACTTTCACTTTAATGACTGCCTCTGTTTTTAGAAAAAAGACCAGTGTAAAATGCATGGGAGAAAATCACCTCTGCATGTTTTGGGCCGAGTGAGAGTGTTTCAGTAAAGTTTACCAATGAGAATAATGGGTAATTGATATATATATATATATATCTTAAAATGTACACGTTTAAACACTTTAACGCTGAGAAAATGTAAAATGATATAAAACTGGCACAGTAGTTTGTTAGCTGCAAACCAGTAAATGAGTGTTTGTACGGTACCTGCCTGACATTTACGTACAATCTGTATTCTTCTTTTCTTCTTTCTATGTCCTCTCAGCTGAAAGGTAGGATACTGTCTTTCCTCTTAAACTTTGACTATTTATAAACTCTCAAAATAAACAGTTATTGCACTTGTGTTGGTCCATTTACACACAGTTTGAAAGTGTAAATATTAAGGCTGAAAAAAGTAGGCCTATGCAGTGGGTTTCAAAAGTCCATTTTTGTATTTTTGTCTGATTTAAAACAAATTTAAATGAAGAACGAACATATCTGACATCTTTATTAGTAACCTATGTAGTGCAGAATATGAAATATTTTTATTATTATTTATTATCTATCAGATTTAAATGCAATTTTCAATTCCAGGGTTGAAATGTAGACATTGAATAAATTTTTATCACACACTTAAAAAAAAAACTTTTATATTAATGCAGAATGAATTACTCTATATACACTTTACATTTTTAAAACACAACATTTGTTTTGGGAGTTCAAAATAGTTGCTTGTTTAAATTGTCATGTATTTTTAGTTTCCATGTCTGTTCATAAATGTTGTGCACTTTATTTAATGTCTGTTCTAAACTATAATTATAGCTGCTCAATTATAAACGCTGTCATAATGTAATGATTTTGTGGTCTTTGTGTCCATAGCAGTGTGTTTCTGTGTCCTCTTTGTGGCTGAACTGCGTATAATTATTATTTTCAGACTCATTGTGCATTTCCTGTTTCAGAAACCATATGCGTGTCAGATCCCCGGCTGCACTAAACGCTACACAGACCCCAGTTCCCTCCGCAAGCATGTGAAGATCCACTCCGCCAAAGAGCAGCAGGTGCGTAGGAAGGTAAGGATAAACACGTCTCTCTCTCTCTCTCTCTCTCTCTCTCTCTCTCTCTCTCTCTCTCTCTCTCTCTCTCTCTCTCTCTCTCTCTCTCTGTTCAAATCATCTCATCAGCACATCAGGGTACAATAAGCTCTATGACTCTTGCTATCAGCCTTGAGAAACATTTCTAGTAGATATTTTTCATGGTCAATTGTGTCTTTTTCACGGCTTGGTGCAGTTGGTTCTACTTAGGTTGTCTTTGAAAATCATTTCCCCAACAATAGATCAACTCGGACCACATTTCAGCATCTACATGGTGAAGAGTGCATTCCTCATTAAAGTGGGTAATTATAAGCAGAATGGCCTCATTGTTGCACTGGTTTAATCGACAGCTGACTGATGCGTTCTTCTTGCTTGCCGTTGTAAGAGGAAACACATGTGAGCTTGTACCATTGTTAATAAGCTGTGCAAAGCTATACCCCAGTGGCCAGATGTTGTGGGCCGATGTCAAACAAACACTCCCACTCCATCTATCGCGAGCAACGCCTGTTATAGCACGCTGCGGCAAAGCACCAAAACCTTTGACGAATGGCTGGGAGCTTTGCACCAAGATCTCAACTAAAAAACGTGCGGTTTGTGCTCTTTTGCCAGTTTGTGTGTAATTAAAATGTGTTTGTTTTATGTCTAATTCACAAGTTTGTGAGCTTTTATTTTGAAAATCTTAATTGCAGTGGAATTAAAATTACATAACACGTTCAAGTTGCATGTCATGGCTCATTTCGGCTATTGTTTATTGCGATGAATCATCTCCAGATTCAGTCTACTCATCACGAATTCATGTGACTGAAGATAATTTTCCAGTTAAACATAATTCCATGCTACAATCCGAGCTTTCAAAGTCAGTCTAAAAGTCCTAAACACATATGACTCTCCAAACTCTTAACAAATGTCGCATATAATGCATGATTACCACCAGAACTTTGATTTTGTTGTCTTGTGAAGGGAAAAACCAGCCTTGCATGCTAATCTCACCAGCAAAAGAGACCCCTCCACCTCTTTGTAGCTGGTAACGTGGCGTCCCAACCGGTACTCGGGGCTATGGATGTGTATGTGGGATATGTCTTTCCCCTCATCCCCTCATGTTTCCAATCAAAGGTTCCTGTTTGCGGTGAAAAATCGTTCCTCTCTAAGCTTGTCATTTCCTTTGCTGGATGGTGTGGGATGTCACCACAGACTGATGTGTTTTTTTAGTATTATTATTATTTAAGACTTTTGTTTGGACCCAGTCCATTTGACACAAGTGCGACTCTCTTCATTTCTTCTTTCATACCATCACACTCAGGAACAGACGTGCCACATGTTTTTAATGTGCATTCCTCCTTTCAACATTCTATTTTTATTGCTTAGTCTTTTAATTGCTTATATTTTTGATTGACAGCTAAGGGCCTGCCCCCATTTAGAATCAGAAGCTCTGAGCGAATGTCTGTCAATCCAGCATCTTCATGGCCCCGCCCCTTCCCAGCATTCCCACTGTCCTGCCACCTCCCAGCACTCTCTGAATGGGAAAGAAGGCCGTTCCCCAGCAATCGGGCAGGAGATGTTCACAGGTACGGCTTACTTTATCCTCTGTATGCACATTCTTTTGACGGTGATGTAAAGTGGGTGAGGTATAAAAATAAACTGGATGGAATGGAATCATGGATTATAATTGTAATTAGTGGTGCTCGCTAAAACAAGCAGCACTATTAGTTTTGCTCATACCACGAGTATTGGGTGCAGCTCCATTTGTACTATGAACACAATGATTTCTCAAGTCAAGTGGCTTGTTACTATAATGCTGCTCCTGCGTCCCAGTTCGCCTACTTACTTTGCCTTGAAAGTATGTACTCTTTTAGTGAAGGAAAGGTGCATACTTTTGAGTATGTAAAAGAAAAGTATGCAGGCTTTGGGACATACTTGCATGCATTCTGTCACTGTTTAAACGGCCCTGTCAGTCATGTTTCACATTTAACATTCTTTATGTTTTGTCTAATTTAATTTCCTACCATATTGGAGAGATCAATAATAATTACCCTCGCACACCTGTAGGTGATCTATAGTGCATAGGAAAAACAACCAAAAAGCAGGTCCAACATCAAAACAAAAAATAATCAATCCCGCAAACTATACGTACTTACAAATGTATGAAAAATTGATTTATTCACTCACAACGTTTTGGTATGACCTTCATCAGGCATATTTCAAGCATAAAGCTATTTTGGCAACACTTTATTATAGAGACCAATTCTCACCATTGTCTAGTTGCTTATTATATCATGCCTATTAATAACATATTGGCTATTTATTTGTACTTATAAAGCACATATTCTGCATGACCATATTCTACATCCCTAATCCTACCCAACACCTAAACTTAACAACTAATAAGCAGTAAATTAGGAGTTTATTGATGCAAAAGTCATAGTTAATGGTTTGTTAATAGCGAGAATTGGACCTTAGAATAAAGCGTGACCGCAATTTTTGATACATTTGAAAGTATGTATAGTGTGCAGGAATTACATTTTTTTTCTACCGTATTGGAAAGAAATAAAGTAGCACATTGATCAGCATGCGGGTCTTTCATACGGAGAACTCTCTTCATTTGGAGAGTGTTTGCATAATGGTTCGTTTGATACAAAGTTAACGATACAAAGTTAATGACTTAAACATATCAGCATAAAAAGTTCATCATGATGTTACAGATAAGATATAGCGTGGACCACATTAAATAAATAGATTTTCATCAGGGTTGATATCAATTATTGATCACCTAAACCCCCTCTCCACTTAATTGTTGCTTTACAGTATGTCTGCCATATTTGTAGTTTTAACACAATTTTATTTGTGGTTGTAGTTCTAATTGAAAACTTGTCCAACACGCAATGGATTGGGTTGTGGGAAATATTAGCCATTAGAGTGTGCACGGATCAGCACCTCAAATTTCCACCTGGAATAGTAAAAAATTCAGGTACATTTGGAATACTTATTTTAACATTTTAAGATTTGACACGCATTAGTTTTAATTTTGAATAGGATGGATAGTATGCATAGTATCAATTTTAACCTGGTGGATGTTAAAGAGAGGCAAAATGTCTCATATACATGGGTGTCATGCTGCTTTTTAATTTTTTGGCCTATAAGCAACCACCTAAAGTATACGGAACACCCTTGCGACTCTACATTGTGAGTTTTAGATGGTCACCCCTCATATTTTCTTCTGAATGTAGTTTTAGTTCTAAATATGTTTAAATAATCCTAATAATAATATCTGAAATGTGTTTAAATAATTACATTAATGATTCTAAAGATTGTGTTGATTGTAATTTTATACTTTAACTTGTGAGATTAACTGCTGCTTTCCAAACCTTGAGAAAAATGATTGTATATCTTGGTCTATAGAATCCATTACTGCTTGTTTTTGTAGGAGCATATGTGCTGTCTAATTTATCCTGGGATGTTTTGTAGAGATGGGTAGAGGATTGTTCCCTCCACCCTAGAATGTACCAAAACCCAGATGTGTTTAAGCGTACATTCACTTGCAGAACCATTTATGTGATCCAAAACCAATAAGCTACGATTTAACAGCTCAAATGGACATGACAGAATAAAGGGGATTGTAATGTTATGAAGACCATATGCTATGATAATATTGCAAACAGCTGCAATGCACGATCTGTGTTAGATGTGAATTTTCCCATGCTACTTCCAATGTTATGCAATTGACGCTAAATCAGACCTAGAGGACACTTACCTTAAAATACCCTGCTATGACTCACGACTCTTTGATTTAGAGAGGCAGATCAGAGGTTAATGTTTTGCATGTTTTGTATTTTGTTTGTTTTGTATTAGTTAAACCACAGTAGTTATGGTCCTCCCTGTAAGTAATTTGTCTTGTTCTTCTGCTTGTTCTTGTTATAATGCTGGGCATAGTGTAGTGCAATAGTTAGCAGAGAAGATTTCATGAAAAGGCAAGACCTAGAATACTGAAGGGATAGTTAGTTCACCCAAAATGAAAATTCTGTTATCATTTGCAAACATTGTTTGTCATCCCAAACCTTTTTTCTTTCATGGAACACATAAGGAAACTTTCTAAAAACTGTGTTGCTCTCTCTCATCTATGCAATTAAAATGAATGGGGATTGAAGCATTCAGGCTTCAAAAAGGACGTGAAAGCACCATTAAAGTATCATAAATGTGCTCCATGTGACTATATTCTGGTCTCCTGAAACCAGATGATGGTTTTTGTGAGAAACAGACTGAAATGTAAGTTTTTATTTACTGATAAATGCAACATGTAAAATCAACCATCTTCCCAAACCTATCAGAATAAATATATTGTTATAATAATAATAATTATTATTATTTAAATTATTTTTTATTATTTAATTATGCAATGTATTATTTAGTATTATTATTTTGATTCAATAATAACAAGTAATAATAATGATTATGATGAATGAATAATTATTATTACTACTATATAAAATATCAAACACAAATTATAGATTCAATATTATTATTTTAATGTAATTTTGTTATATGGTCAAAAGTTGTGCATATCTACAAACAAGCACAGCATACTTACAGCACACAAGCACAGCACACATTTTAAAATGCAATTCATGTCAGAAGAATCACAATTCCATTTTTTTTCTCCAAATTGTGCAGCCTTACCTTCAGAGTTGTTAGCCACAGTTGTCAGTGATTAATGACTTAAATTTCAGTCTGTTTCTCACACATCATGTCTAAAACATAGCACATGGACCACCTTTACTATGCTTTTGCTTTTTTAAAGCATGTTTTAGTCTCTTTAATTGTAATTGCACAGAAAAACCAGAGCATGGAAAATAGTCTTCAAAATTTCATCTTTAGAATTCTGTGGAAGAACGATTTTTGTGTGAACTATTCCTTTAAGAGCAGAAATTCATGCAAGAGAAAGGTAGAACAGACCCTAAATGTCTGCGTGAGAGTAATTTGAAGGACTATTGCAGAACTCCCCATCATTAAAGCATCCTTGTACAGAACACACTTTGCAGTGCAACAGCTTAAATCACCGCCAATGTGTGCCAGGGAAAAATAGACGCCCTGGCATGCACCGTCTCTCTCATTCGCTCGGTTCAAAGGGGATAAGTTGTTGCTTCAGTGTGCAAATGTCTTTAGCCTGAAGGACCTGTTATGTTACTGTGGCTGTTTGTTCTTGTTTAGAGAAGTTGTGGTTGGGTCTGGCCAAGATGCCTGCATTTAATGTTCCTGATGTTTCTGCCTCTCCCTATGCTTTGTTCCGGGGCCAGTAGAAAAAGTAAAGCTAAGTGGAGAGTGAGTACCTCTGTCATTTTGTAATTTGCACCTATAAAGTGCATTCTAGTCCTCTGTTGTGTCTTTGTGTAGGTTTGCGTTTGGTTGCTCCATACATTTTTTTTTGCAATCTCTGTGGCTGCTTGAACATATGCTGATCATGTCATATTTTTTTACTGTGATAAGGTTAGTTATGGATTATTCAACACTAACATTCCTAATTTCTGATCTTTTATTTGTTATATATCATCAGAACATCAAATATTATTTTACATATTTTGGGATATATATCCTTAAAATATAATATATAGGTGTACATAACTTTTTCAGGATTTTAAGTGCATTTGACTGATAAAACTGTTTGATTGTTTAAATATATATAAATTATCTATATTATTTATAACTATGCATTTTCCATTACAAATGTGTGTTATATATATCATTTTTTTTTGTATTTAATTTTTTTAAGTGCATTTGTGTGATAGAAAAAAAATCCAAAATCAAATAAGAAAATTGCCTTAATGAAAGCATTCTTACAAACTGCTTTAAAAAAACGGTCTAATTAGAATTCATTCATGAAAGCCTGTACCAATAATTGAGCGCATATTAATGAATGAAAGTACTGATTATTTAGAAATTCACGATCACTCTCAGCCATTAGAGTCTGATTCTGCCTCCCGGTGCACCCCTCCCCTCTCTCCAGCAGACAACAACTAAAGCAATCATGGCCATTATTTGTTGAATGTTTCCCAGTCTGGTAGCAGATGTTAGGGCTAAAGGGGAAAGCATTTAAGGACTTTGATTGATGATTTCGGCTAATGAATCAAGTTTGCAACCAGTTCAGAAAACTGTCAGATGGGCCCCGCTTCCACCGTAAAGCAGTTGAAGAGGAGCACAAAGATAAGGGCTGCTGGGACGAGCCGCTGGCGACCGTCAATACACAGCCGTCCCTCCAGAGGGCTTCTGGGAAAACAGTTACTGGGCAAATTCAGAGGAACACATTAACAGTCGGAGCAACCGGGAACAGTGTCCGCCTGTCAGTCTCTCAGGCTGCACAAGAAGCCCGGGGACGGTAGAAGCCCCTTTATGGAACGAGCGACTATCATTTTCATCTGGCCCGGTTTGCGTACAGTAGTATAATCTATGGTGGGATGACATTTGGAGCAGTTGGAGCTCTGATCTACACTGTTATTTCCATTATAAACTGCGGATGAAGTTGATGCGTCCTCTGTTTTACGCTTCAAGGTTATGTGTCCTTGGCTAAAGATCCAGCCTACCTGTTGCTTTCATTTCAATACAAGTAGCTTCAAGTAGATCTGTCTCTGCTTATTAGTTCTGCCATTCCATTCAAATTGAACCGATCTGTCAAAGATGTTACATTCAAAACAGCAACAGTCAGTCAAATCCATTCCACACGGCAACATAAATCATGTACAGTAAATTGCTAACAGCCCAGAACAGGAACATTTAATTTCATCCAAAAGGGCCGTGGTTGAGTTTGTGTTGTCATAACAAGCACTTGTTGCCATTAGGGTTTTTTTGTGGAGATTTAATTTGGTCAATGTGCCATTCTTGAGGGCTCCTTGAGGTTTATCAGGCATGTTTTGCACATTAGTTTTGTTTGTCTTCCAGGCCTGTACGCCGGCTCCAGCACGACACACAATGGAGCCCCACTTGAGTTGCTCTCTTCTGGACCTGACCTGCCCCCCAGGCAGCCCCGCCTGGACCGCGACATTGGCAGCCCCCACCATCTCTCCCCGCTGTCTGGCCTCGAGAACACCCGGGAAGGGTGAGTACCTAACCCACCGAGCGTCACGTTTACTCCCAGTTGCTCTGACATACCCGCAGGGTGGATGAGATCAATGTAGATGACGTCAGAATGGATGAAGGTTGTCATCACAGTAACAGATATCACTTAGTTACACACACTGGCTCTGTTCCAGTGAGTGAGCTGTGACAGAAAGGCTGTTATATCTCTGGAAGATATCTCCTTTTGACCAAAGTTGGCATTGGATGGATCCTTTGAGGAAAAGCCAATCCCACCGTATAGTGTGATATGCTTTGTGAACAATCTGAGATGTCTGACGAAGTGAGAAGAAAATGATGATGAAATGTTATACTTTACTCTAATTAAAAAGTAATTCTATAATGATTCACTCAGTAGTCACTTGTTTCATCCTGAATGAATCATTGTTTCAGTGAATCAGTTGAGTGAATTTGACTCACTCATAATGACAGTCAGTTGTGTCTCTCTGGAAAACTCAGTGGCTGAATTCAAAATAGCACATTAGCTCACATCTCTAACTGTTTTTGCCATTAAACATATAGTACAAACACTAAATAGAATTCTGAATAAAGCCATTGTTTTTTATTGAATCGTTAAGTTAATGATTCATTGATTCACTCTTAAAGATAGACTTGGTTTCGAACTAGTCACTGAGTAAATTAGTAATTGACTCACTCATAAAGATACTTTTTTCTGTTATAAATCAATGTTTTGAACTAACTGATTGAGGGAATGATTAATTGACTCACTCACTCATAAAGATAGTCACTTGTTTCATTCTGGCATGATTAAGTGGTTTTGAACTAATCATTGAGGAAATTACTAATTGACTCACTTTTAAAGATTTTCATTCCTGAATGAAGCCGTGTTTCGGAATGAATTGTTTTAATAGCTCATAAAGTCAGGGTCAGGGCTGAATACGGAATAGGATACTAGCATACAACTCTTACAATTTTTGCCATATAAATATATAGTACAAATAGTAAGTAGTATGCTAGTATGCTTTTCTGAATGCATCCACTCGTTTTTGATAAATTCTTGAATAAATCAGTAATTTGAATAAATCATTGAAGATTAATTGACTCACTCATAAAGATACTTTTTCTGGTATAAATCAATGTTTTAAACTAATTGGTTGAGGGAGTGATTTATTGACTCAATTATAAAGATTTCCACTTGTTTCATTCCTGAATGAACCCATGTTTTGAATGAATCGTTTGAATCACTCATGAAGACGGTCACTGTTTTCTCTTGAAAAATAAGTGGCTGAATTCAGAATAGCACACTACTCATATCATACAAATATAAGTAGTATGCTGAATTAAGTCTCTGTATTTGAATGAATCGGTTAATGATTCATTGATTTCAGTCTGGCATGAATGAGTGATTTTGATCTGATCATTGAGTAAATTATTAATTGACTCACTTATAAAGATTTTCACTTGTTTCATGCATTTTCCTGAATGAATGCATGTTTTTCAATGATTCATTTGAATAAAAACAGGGTTACTTGTTTCTACAAATACTAAGTAGGTCACTAGAACGCATTTTTTTTCTTGAATTCAGACAGTTTTTGATCAATTCCTGAATAAATCAGTAATTTGAATGAATCATTCAGTAAATAGTCATAAAGAGACTTTGGTGTTTTGTGTTCAAATGAACTGGTTGAGGGAATGATTTAGCCTATTGACTCACTCATAAAGACAGTCAATTCTTTAATTCCTGAATTAATCTGTTTTAGAATGAATCAGATGAGTTGATTCAATGACTCGCTTTTAAAGACAATCATTTGTCGCCACTTACTGGTTTAACAATATAACTAGCAGAAAGAGTCTCTGAAAAATCCACTTGAGTAATAATGAGCTTTTTGATTTTAAAACCTAATAACTACAAAATGCACATGTGTTTTTTGATGTCATCAAATTGCTTCGGAATAACTACGTCTGGGATCTTGTTACTATTGCAGTGCTGCAAGGTTTTTCTCATAACAGGAGATTTTCTTTGGTAATGTGTGCCGTCTAATGTGTTTTTCACTGTGTGTAAGAACCATATTGATTTAGGGGCCTGGATTTATTTACCATCCAAAGCACCACCGGCAGATTTTTCCCTTGTCCATACAGAGCGTTTGTTTTCATTGTAACACTCTCCTAAAACACACACCCTACGACGCATTTGATGCGTGCGGCTGTGCTCTTCCCTTGCTCTGGCTTCGGTATGTATTTATCCAGCAAATCTAGATTAAACCAATGTCACCCTAACACAACATAAACCAACTCTGTGCTCTTGGCTCCAGATTGGAGGTGTCAGTGCTGTGTAATTAAAGCTGGACCGTGTTCCCAAAAAAGATTTCGAGTGCACCTCTGTTACTCTCTGTCCTCAAGCTGCGTTTAGTGTTCTGGAACACTCAGATGAGGAATACAATGAAGCCTAATATGTCCCTAACAGGACTGAGGCATGTTTCCCATTATAAACCATAATTTCCCACTGGACCAGCCAAGTCCAGAGCTGCAAATCCAATGTGTCATCAAGACGCGTAATGTGTATAGTGACAAACAGAGATGCTGGAAATGAGAAAGAGAAAAGGAGGAAAAATAGAACAAATCTGTTCTTTTAAAGCATCAAATTTATCTGTTCTTTATCATAGTTAAACAAAAGCAAAAGTGCAGTGTTAAGTAAATTAACTAATTTCACCCACATCTTAGAATAGAAACTCATTCAAGAGCTTGTAAACAACATGACCCTATTGAAACATTAATGAGCTGTACTCAACTGGTAGAGCATTGTGCTAACCACGCAAAGCTTGTGGGTTTGATTCCCAGAGAAAACAAAAACATGTATACTTCAAAAGCTCTGTTAATCTGTGTTAAGTTTTTTTTTCAGCTTGAAATTTGAATCAAAGTGAATTTCTAGCAAAAATACTCCAACATCCATAAAATGTGCTCAGGCAGCACTGAGTTGTCATGTTCTTTAAAACCTTTTTGGAAGGTGAGCTGTTTTTCCAGGTCGCGTACAGAACGCAAAAAACGAGCCATTTTAAAGCTCCACAAACAATTACTGCTACTTGGAGAGAAATGAGAGCTGAATGAAACCAGCTCAGGGGATCCGCGTGTAACTCTATATGCTATTGCACTGAAGGTCACGATGACATATTCGAGCATACAGAGGACTCCGCTATTCACCGATGCTGAGGGTTTAAGTCTGCAAAAACGTAAGATTATACACACCTTTCACACAAACGTGAGATGAAGGTGGACATTAACTTTTTTTGGAAGTAATGAGCATATGTCGAGCTTGAAATATAGTATTTTATCCACCTAGTAAGTCTAGTGTCAGCTGTAATATTATAACTTCCCCATACAGTCGCGCTGACAACGCAGTGTTAAGAAAATGGCCGTCGTCTTGTTTGCGGAAGTCATTAGAGTTGGGGTTCCCGAATCTCAGAAATGCATACGCATATATAGCACGCTTTATGCCATCAATCTAACGCCACATCTCTGCCAGGACCTACAACTAACCAGGTATGAAACGTCTACATACATTTGAAGATGGAGCCTAGAGTATACATTTGGCTGCCAAAATCAACAGCAGCTGCCGCTCTTGCTTTTCCCAAATGGTTTAGCAGGACGTTAAACATTTTGACAAAATTATCTAACTTGCTTGACTCCACTGCTGCAGCCTCTGACCTCATTGCTAAATGTGTTTACTCTGGCTGAAATGGTCCATTTAGACTCCTTTTACTTCGCAAATACTAGTGTCATTTTCTGAAGCTAATATTAAAAAATATGCCAGGGAAAATACATCTAGTGGTCTCCGTTGTGTGGAGTTTGAGATGGAGGGAGGCAGAAGTGTTCGGCTTTTGCTCAGAGGAACGTGCTCACCAGCCTGGAGGGCCGAGGGGCTTAATGGGTGGCATTGGCACCTCAACGGTTTCATTTACATGTTTTGTAGGTGACAGCTTTACAGTAAAATTAGGAGTAGCCGATACGGGTGTACCTTAATGGTAATGAGAAACAGGTTTGTTTTAACAAGAGGATAACAAAAAAAATCAACAAATTTTATTGAAGTACGTTTATATTCACTACTGTTCAAAAATTCGGGGTTGAATTTTCATGATTTTGAAAAAAGTATTTTATTCCAAAGTTGCAATTATTTTTGGCAAAAATACAGTAAAACAGTAATACTGTAAAATATTATTACAATTTCAAATAATTAATTTCTATTTTAATATATTTTAAAATGTAATTTATTTATCTCAAGACAAAATGTAATTATTCCAGTCTTAAGAGTGTCACATGATACTTAATACATCATTAAATTAGTGCTCAAGAAAAAATTTCGTATTATTATCAATGTTGAAAACTTTTTTTTCCGCCTAATATTTTTGTGGATACCATGAAGCTACCATTCAAATGTTTAGGTTATGTAAGATTAAAAAAGATAAATAAATAAAGGAAAAATTAAACATTTTATTTATAAAGTGTCAGGAAAGACATTAATAATTACAATAAACACATTTAAAAATAAATAAATGCGCTTTTTCCCCCTTTCTAACCATCAAAGAATCCTGAAAAAAATATATAATGTTTTCACAAAAATATAATAAAAACAAATTAGCAGCAAAAACAGTTTTCAGCACTGATAATAAGAACAATTATTAATAATTGAGCACCAGTAAATAATTGGCAATAAATGAGCATCAGATCAGCATATTATAATTATTTCTGAAGGATCATGTGACCCTGAAGTCTTTAACATTTTTGTCATGACAGAATTAAATTACATTTTAGAATATATTAAAATATATAACAGTTAATTATAATATCACACAATATTATAGTTTTACTGTATTTTTATTAAATAAATGCAGCCTTGGTAAGCATAAGAGACTTACTTCAAAAACATTTAATAAAATCCTAGTAATTCTAAACTTTTGACCAACATTACATATATTTAGTCTCATAAAAGTCTGATTAGTGTCAAAAATAATAGTCAAAAAGAATAAAATTCCTTGAACTTGAGTCCATTTCAGCAGGTTTCAGTATCACCCGCTGATCTAAACGGTAGCTACACTGATACATTGTATCTTAAACTAATTTCCCTGCTTGACTGCGCATTGAGCGTTTGATCACTTTAGCTTTTGAGTGTTTAGAAGCAAGCAATAGGCTTGGATCAGTGAGGGTCTTATCTCTCACGAGTGGCTTTAGTTTGCTAACCAGAACCAGAAAGGTTCCCACCGACCCGTGCCAAGTCAGCGGCCACTTCGTTCTTCAATCAGAAGAGCTTACAGTGAGACACCGGGGATATCCATGCTCTCTCATACACGCCGTCTCCCAGCGGAGCACAACCTGACAGGTGAGACAAGACAAACTGAGAATAGAGAACTCTTCTTCATGAATCTTCATTCAAAAAGGATGTGGGGGAAAAAATCCATCTTGATCTATTTTGTCTCCAGCCGACTCCAGGATGATTTGTGTCTGTTTGAGCAAAAGGATTGCCTCACCCCTCAAAGCAGCACCTCTGTTGCACGATTTATAAGGTCTTTGACCCCTCTAACAGGGATTAAACCAGAACGTGACACTACGACAGAGCTTTTCATGAACCTCGCAGCCTGCCTTTAAAAATAGTATTATTCCATCATCCAAAATGTAACTTTTCAATGTGTGTCAGCAGTGTAAACTCAAGTTCAAACCCCCAATGGTTTGTCCACATTAATGTTATTTTTTTTCTTTTTTTGTGGTCAAAGTGGCTATGTCCCATTTAGACAGTAGTTCTTTGATCCTTTTGGTGGTTACTTTCTGAGCCAGACGTAAAGTAACTATGTTCTTTAACACGGAGAATGTCCAGTGAATCATATTCAGAAGAGTCTCGTTCACTGAACCATGTCTGCTGTGCTGAGTAAGGACTTACTCATGTCTACTGAGAGATGATCTGGGATATTCACACATGTTCCCAAGGAGTCACATTCACTGAATCACAGTCAGCATTAAACACTTTGCCTTTATTACTCAATCTGCTACTTTGAAGAAACACCATTTGTAAACACTTTGTTCACAAGCAAACTATTAAGGGTTAGGTCATTATGCTTTGAAGTTCCTCAAGTCGACTCATCATTGCCTGTTTTAAGATAGTGGACCAGAGTTTCCTATCCCATCACTCTTGACTCAAAATAACCAATTCAGAAGGCCCAAAAATCAGTCATAAGGGCAATTTTGCATGACTCAATTCCCCAATCTTGCTGATTCTGAATGGAGGATATGGCTATATTTTGTTGAATTACTGCTGCTGCGATCAATAGAAAATGTAAATAAACATCTAATTTAAATGAAAATGTATTTATTTAACATTTCTGGGAGTTTATTTTAAATCCATATTGGCATGTCTTTGCTGAAAATAACGATAGCTACTTAAATATGTATCATATTATATATATATATTAGAAGTTTGCGTTTGGGAAGTTTGATTGACAGGCAATCTGACCAATCACAATGCATAAAATCTAAAAAGTGTGCATTATAGTTGAATACTTACATGAATACTTTACAGCTGGTTTCATGACTGACTGTATTGTCCTCATTCTATTGAAGTCAGCTGTCCAAGTCATATGTATCTTTAGATGACGTTCCCTAAATTCGTTCCCTAAATTTGCAAATATCGAACGTCTAACATCAAGCCAAATTTATGCCAGCCCAGTCGCCAAATCTGCCATTTTGTCCAACAAACAAACCAGACAGGAGAGTAGATTAATGTGGATGGACTTCAATTAAAAAAAAATGGTGTGTATTGATGTCTTTCCGTAGTGGAAACAAGACACCTTCTGATGTTCATTCATGTTTACTCCAGGCGCAAGTTGAGACTTTGTTTCATATCAAAAATAACCTGTTCTGTCTTGTCTGTCGTCGCGGTGTCAGTTTCCTCTTTGCTCCACTATGTATCTTTGCGAAGGGTTAGTTGTGCTGCTTAATATTTTCGTGGAAACCGTGATACTTTTTTCCGGATTCTTTGATGAATAGAATGTACAAAAGAACAGCATTTATTTGAAACAGAAATGATTTATAACAGTGTAAAAGTCTTACAGCATCAACTGTACTTTTCTTTCCTTGTTTACATCCAGTTCGACTTAAGTGTCATACTTGAGCAAGCCAAATGCTTTTCTATCTCTTTTGAAGATTGGATGATTAGATGAACATCAACTTTTGGATGATCCGTAGGTCAGCGGCCATACAAGCTCTTATGATGTGAGACACAGGCTGTATAGTCACAAAAAGAGCCTGCAAAGCTGAAAGCAGATGATCAGTGAAGGTAAATACCGAAGGGAGAAATTAATCTTGCATATGAAAGATTCCCCTCATTCCTGGAGCCTTAGCGAGCTGCAGCTGGCAGTGATTATAGCATGATTCACTTTAGCTGCACATAGAGGCTGCCTGTAAAAATATGAACAGTATAACTGTTTCCTGAGCTTGTGCTGACAGCAGCTCCCAGGGGAACGCTGCCGCCGTGCTCTCCGCAGAAACACATGGCTGCACGTCAGATCACAGCCAGCGACTAGATCCGAACAGCTTTCCTGCATACGAACACAGGCTAGCCATCTAACTCTAATTCCTAAACGTATATATGCTGCATGCCTTGTGAAATATGTTAGCAAAGCTTTTGAGGACATGGCTGTTTAAGAAGAGCCCCATGACTCATGGGGTTACATCCGAGCACAGTAAAAAAAAAATTGTGTATATTATTTATGTACTTGTGATGAAACTGAGTCCTTGGAATGTGAATTTGGCTAAGAGTGAAAAAAGACATAATGGTCTAACAGATGTAACAGCCAAGGAAGTCCTTATCAGATTCTGGGCAAATGAACGATGGGAAGTATCACTCCCAAGCGAGGCCTGAAACATAAATACAAAATCATTATCAGCTCATTGGAGTCCAAATTTTACATTAGCGCTTCACTTGGTCTTAACTCTGTGGATGATGGTACAAAAGGCTATTTAAATGCAATTTATAATGTGCCTGTTTAAATGTACATGCTCTAAAGGAGCATGAAAGGTTTCCTTTGTTTAAAAAAGTGTTACTCGTTATAGCACTAGTGTCTTTAAAAAAACATTAAAATCACTCACATGCGCTTCAGCTCTCTGTGGATATCACTTTTAAATGCAATTTATAATGTGCTAATGAACACTAAAGGAGCATGAAAGGTTTCCTTTGTTTAAAAAAGTTACTCGTTATAGCACTTTTTTATTTTAGTATTTTGTGTGGGACATATCAAAGGATCAAATCAATGAACAAAAATGTGCTGCTGGGTTGCATATGATATTGTGGAGGGACATTCTCATTCAAGAGCATTTGATTGGACAAAAATTGGTGCAGTGCAGGATGAGTCATCAATGTTTTTGCTTAATTTTTCCAGACATGAAAGATTGTAAATAATAATGTTTACAATACCATTCAAAAGTTTGGGGTCGGTAAGATTTCTAATGTCTTGGAAAGAAGCCTCTTATGGTCACCAAGGCTGCATTTATTTGATCAAAAATAAAGTAAAAACAGTAATATTGTGAAATATTATTACAGTTTAAAATACATGTTTTCTACTTGAATATATTATACAATTTAATTTATTCCTGTGATAGCAAAACTGAATATTCATCAGCCATTGCACTAGTCTTCAGTGTCTCATGATCCTTCAGAAATCATTCTAATATGCTGATTTGGTGCTCAAGAAACATTTCTTATTATAATAAATAATGTTGACAACAGTTGTGCTGCTTAATATTTTGGAAACTATGATACATTTTTTCAGATTTATTTAATATATAAAAAAACTGCGTTTTTATAGCATGTCTTTACTTTCACTTACGCTAAATTTATTGTGTAGTTACAGAATAAAACTAATTTGTTTTAAAACAATATTGCTGACTGCTAATATTTGAACCATAGTGTTTATCTTCTAAAAGTGAATTGTATCAGTATTTGGGAGTAGACTCGCATACACAGTGAATGTATTTTAATGAGGAGTATAGAATAGTCTTAAAGGGACTTTGGTTTTATCTTTAAGGGCCATGGAAAAAGCCTCAAAACCCTAATATTTATTCCAGGAGGTCTTTAATATTTAAGTAAAAATATTTATGTAAACATGTTTATAAATACTGATCTTATATATCGTTAGGGAGAATGAACAGGCAGTAATGTGCATTAATTTGTTCATTTGCTCTGTCCCTCCATATCTTACAATATAACTGCATACGTCCTCATTATATCTCTCCATAACTAGCATCTGTTTGTCATACTTCTGTTTAAACAGGCGATTCTTTGAGTTTGTTTTTGTTCTCTGTTCATTTCTGAAATTCAGAATATGACTCTTTGATGTGTGCACTGAAGGCAGAGAGCCTTGACTCAGGGGGCAGGAACGACTTCACAGGGCCATTGGGTTGGCACTCCGCGTCTCGCTGGAACTTGGTTTTGCATTTTTGAAGACTTGCTTGTGACAGCTGCATCTAATGGCACTAACAAAGCCTTTATTTGTTCCATTGTGTGCAAGCATGAGCTAGCTATCATAACTTCCCCAAAGCCATCACAGTGTACAGTAAGTCAGGGGCATGTTATGTATAAGTGGCATCTGGAGTGAAGAACGGGCTTGTACTCAATCAAAACCAGGCTCTTGACTTTCCATTATAACAAGAATTGGAAAAGGATAAAGCATGTTAGAGTAAATAAAAAATAAATGAATAAAATAAATAAATAATGTTTCACTTTAGGCTATGTGGCTCTTTTTCTGAGGTAATCCTCTCAGATCTTTCTCGGGGTTAAAGGTAGGATGGGGTGAGGCCATAAAGTTACCATAAAGTAATATTCGCAGGACTCGTATATACTCTATATGACATTTTATAGCATTGTTTTGGCCTGCTTATCTTCCACCATTAATCTTAATAGTTAACGCTCACGTTCTCTCTTCCAGGTTATCCGGAGCTTTGCTGTCTCCAGGGATCAGTCTGCTGAAGGCTGCCACGTCTCCTCCACCAACACTAGAGAAGCAACAGAGCTCCTCTTCCAGCCAGCAACACCTCCACACTCACCATAAACCCTACACCACCTTCCACAACCTGCCTTCGAGTGAGGGTACGAGACCTTCTGTGTTTGTTTGCTCTGATTTTATTGGGTGGTAGTCTTCACACACATCAAAAGTCCAGCACTTCCTTTAGGCTGATTTGAAACTCACTGTGAAAAAAATATGTTTTTTTTTTAGTAAATAAAAGAAAACGCTGGATTAATTTGACAATAAAATACTACTTCAGTCTTTCTACTTCAAAATGTTAATTTTTAATTTCCGTTTCTTTGAAATTATTTGTGAAATTCACTAAGTGAAAATAGTTTCAAAGTAAATCCTACACCAAAATGTTTTCATTGTGGATATTAAACCACATCTTTCCAGTCTTTATGGTGGTCACCACAATGATTTTGGGGTGTTGTGGTTGGTTGCCAGGGTGTTGTTATTTGCTTTCCAAGTTATTCAGAATTTTTTTTAATGTGTTGCTTAGTTGTTCTGAGTGTTTGTTTGGTGGTTGCTTACTGGCCCACATTAAAAGAGCCCACTGCGAAGTCGCTAAGATCATTTTAGTTCCTCGGATCCCTCCTTTAGTAGTCTATGGGATTTTTTTGTCTACTTTATTGTCCTGTATGATTGCTTAGAAAAATAATGGTACACATCTCTTCAAAAAGCCACATGACCTAACACAAATCTGAGCAATTAGATGAGGTTATAAAAGGAGAAGTCTGCATTAAAAGGAAATTGAGATTTGTCTTTCCTTAATTATTTTGCCCTGTAAAGCTTGACATATGCAATAGCCAAAAAGGTTTTTATTATTATTATTATTATGTTTTTAATTTAACATTGTATTGAACTTTTATACAAATTCAAAAAAGAAGATAATCATATTTGATACATAAGGTTTTGTAGTTGATATTGTATGATATATAGGATATATGGAGCTCATACTCAACTTTTATTCAGAGGCCCAAACTGAGCAAAAATATGCAATTTGTTGAAGTTGCGGATATTTATATGGTAAAAAGTAAGATGAAATTTTGATTTCTTGTAAATCAATTAGATCTTTAACAGTATAGCAGACTATTTACATACAATTAATATACAGCATATGTATAAATATCAGTTGCCATATGTCTTGGAAAGAAGATATTAAAATGTAAGTTTTATGATCATAGCTCTGTAGTTTTTATTGTAGGGCAAACATATAATGCAGTGCAATACAGTGATTAAGAGATGTACCAATGAACATTCTTCCAAAGTCTGATGCATTATATTTGATACTCGTATTTTATCATGCTTTTTCTAAAGTTATTTTTTCTAAGTTGCTTAAGGCTAGTAAGTGTTCACATATTGCATATGACACAGTAGGCTTTATGGGGTTAAAATTATGTGCACAGATACAGTCATTTATAATGAAGAAATTGTCCATTTTGATTTCATGGTAAAGCAACATTGGTAATCATGATTCCCCGAGCAAGTACCACAAATAAGAGTCAAAACTCTCACAGTTCCAGTTGCCTGCCTTTACTTGTGATCTATTAGAATATACCTGTTGAAAAATCTCAGCACATGAGTGATTGATGTCAGAGAGAGTCCCATCAGTGTGAGAGCTGGCGTAGTCTCTGCAGTGCTGTGTGCATCAGCCAGAACATGTGGGCTGAAAGAGACGCCTGGAACCACAAGAGGAAGCAGTTTGCTCTAAAACCACCCAGTCCAAAACAGCTCAGCTGTCTGTCAAAAGAACTGCAGTGAAAGAGAAATGCTCGACTTCCTTGTCAGGACACAGATGTACATGTGTGTACCACCTCAGATCCAAGACCCCCATCTGAGAGAGAATACTTGTTTAACACTTCTGGAAGCAACCCCGGAGAGACAGGGGAATAGTCCAAAAATAGAAATACAAACAGGAATGCAGGCTTTCTGGGCTTTTTGCCATCGCTATTTTAGATTTCGATCATATAGAAAAAAGCCAAATTTGAATGACATTTAATTCTGATGTTTTACTTTGTGTTTTGGTGTGTGTACACAGATTACCGTGGCAATTTCCAGAGCTGTTTCCATTTTGGCGACGGCTACAGAATGGACCAGTCCATCAGCGGCGGCCATCAACCTGCAGAGTCCCACAGCTTTAATACAAACCAACACAACGGCTTCCACATGAGCTGTTCCACCAGCACCTCTTCCACAGGTACACAAATGTCAGTAGAGTAGCGTTCTATAAAGCACAGCACACAAAGAAGTCACTTTCTATTGGACAACACTGCACATTTTTGTGACCAGCTTATACCCTTTGCGAAATCTGCATGGCCAAATCTTTCACCTATACTGATGGTTCAAATCTCTGCTTTTGACATTTAAAAGTAATGTATCGGAGCATGGTTCGTTTTTTTTTTCAAAAGCAATTTAATTTGTGTGCTAGCACTAAAATGATCACTAAAATAATGTCTACAATGTCTATTATTTTTTAAATAAAATAAAACACAAACAAAAAAATAAAAATAAAATAAAATGCTTTGTTTAGCCATTACTACTTTTGCCCCGACACAAAATTGAGCAGATTGAAATGACTGCTGTGAAAATTCACAGAACTACAGTAAATGTGACTACACTTTTACCTCCACAGATACTTTTAAATAATATCACAATAAAATTAAGTATACCTGATATTGTCAGTTGCCATTATACATTAGGGCACTGTAGCTTCATTTCAGCACATCAACAGTAATAGACAACAGGGTTAGTAACAGCTCAACTGATCTGGCTTTGTAGTCATCTTGTCGTTTTTCTTTCCCATATTACCATCAATGTGTCTCCAGTTTCACTGCCCTACAAATTAATCTTGTAATTAAACAAGTGTATTTCAAATCTGCAAAAAACTGGGCAGTACCCTCAAAAAGACAACTACCTTATCTTCCCTTCAAGGGTGCACATTAGTAGCATTAATTAGTACCTCAAGCTACTTACGGGCTAACAGGACTTTTTTTTACACATTTTATCAAGTTTAACATAGTTTTCCATATGTTCCTTTTTTTCATAATGCAAAGGTTTCAGCTTGGTGCCGGACGTCATAGGATCAGGTTGCCAGTTCTCACCGGGCACAGAGGAGAGTGTTTTCTTTCAGGTGGGCGGCTTCGATCGCGGCTTGAGCCAAATGTCATCAGTGTACACCGAGACATAGGACCAGCTTACCTTGTCGGCCATCAACACAATTATCTTCTTTCAGACCAAAACTCTCTTTTCTTTATGCAGTTTCAACCTATCAAGAGTTTAGATCATTTTTTCGTCAGAATTAATCTTTTATTCCATGCATAGTTGGATCACCTCAATTGGACTGAAATATCTGCTTCCTTGACTACGTGAAAAGCTGCTATTCCATAGCAACGAAGGTTAAGTGATGAAGGGTTTGTGTTGTGGAGTGTTTATTTGTGGATGTTATGAAACAGTGTTTTGAAAGATATGTTCAAAGTCTCATGAGATACTCCCTCGTCGTCATCAAGGCATCACTAGTCTTAATAAATCCAGCTGGTCAGCTCAGATCCTATTGTGACTTTGGAACGGTTTGACAGAAACTTCAGAACCACCACAGCTCATCAGTGATGAGTTCCACATTTCCCGCTCAGAGCTCTTTTTCTGATTTGTTGGCTGTTGTATTGGAAACAATTATTTAGTGTTGCTGTGTTTTGCCAGTGAATGTTTGTATTGCTTTGTCATTTGGTTGTCATCATCCCAGATAAACAGTTCTTTATTTTGTAATGGTTGATGGCTTTAATATCTACCACACTTTCAACGTATGTATAAAATGTACAGTTTGTTTAATATTAATAATTATGTCTATCTCTGAATCTCTGAAAATAAATGACTCTTGAATATTGCGGTCTAATGCTCATCATTGTATGTTTTAGCTGTGGTAATTATGTTGACTGGTTAACTAAATAAATATGGTGTTACTCAGAATCAAATATCATTAAATTCAGTTTAAACACTTTGAAATGTACTTGAGAATCAAATTGCAAGATATTTTGCAATTGATTTTCATATGCTCCCTTTAATTTTAAAAGTTTACTGGAACTAGTCCCATATAAATGAACGGAGCAGGAAAAAAAACTTTAATAATTTCATAAACTATTGTAGACCATTCTTAGGTGGAGTCTGCCCCCTTTTGGAGAGGATGAGGATCATTTGTCTCAGAAAATCTGTCATAACATATACTTAAAAGAACAATTTTCATTTACTCCCTCTTGTGTCATTCCAAACCCATTAATCAAAATGTAATTTTTTTTGGGGGGGGTGAACTATCCTTTCAGGTTTCGAATAATTACTAAATATCACAAATGAGACCATAGAAAACAGCACTCCAAAAAAACTGAAATGAGTCAATTGTATTGTTTCATGTAATCTGAGCTCTACAGTCAGAAGCTTTTTTAAATTTGTATATGTTTCATATAGGTTTTAGTTTTATACAACCAGGCATGAGAATAATTAGGGTAAATGTTAGGGTTAAGGGTTAATTAGGGTAAATGTTAGGGTTAAGCACAGGTACCCATTAAGCACGCTTCCATTTTTGAGATCAGATTATAAAAATAAAAAATAATTTATTATCCTACTTGATGTCTTAACCTATTGAAATGTTTGTTACTACATACCTCCAAAAGAGGAGCCCCTTAAATGTGAGTTTTTAGATGTTTAAGTCTTCATTTTGGGTAAGTTTCACTACTTATTGTAAAATTAAGAGATTAAGGTTCAGACTTTTGCATATTATAACCTGGAACTTGGATGTGGGAAATAATTACACTAGATCCAAAAGATAGTGTTAGCAACATAGCACAGATGCTACAGAACACATTAGCTGACCGGCTGTATAAGATTGTGTGCTACGCTAATATATTACTTCACAGGCATTACTGGCTGGTACTTTTACATCCATAATATTATAAATTGACAGTTTATTGCTGGTCTGTGGTTTTACAGTGCTGTAATTTTTAAAAATGTCATATTATTGTAAGGTGAGTTTAAAGGGTTCACTACTGTGAAAATCACACAGCTTCAGTGTGACATCAATAAGAAAACGTATTATTTCATAGATATTGTTAATTATAGTTGTTCATATTAAAATATGTATCTACTTAATACACGACCTAGACTATTTATTTAGCGAAATCCTGTCATTTTAATAAATATTACATAAAATGTATTAAAAATTGTTGCTGCTCCCATTAAGCTCAGTGTGCTCTCTTTAAGCTCTTCCACATTGGACGTCTATGTAAATACTTCATAAACAGATTTTAAATATTAACTGATGGTTGTCACTTTAAGTTAAGTTATTTGATTTTCTATGGATTCTGTCAACTCAAATCTGCAGACTGGCTCTGATCTTTGGTAACTAGCATCAACTTTTCCAGACTGTAAATCTGTGGAAAATTGGGGCAAAAATCATGTAGTGTACTCCAGCCTTAAGAGACTATAGATATGTTGACATCCATTTAAAAAGAGGTTTCATAATGAGGCTAGTTTCTGTGTTCATCCCCATGAATGAAATGTTTTATTGGTTTGTTTTATTTGATTTTTGAATGTGTTACTTAGCTGAACGTGGACTAGTCTAGATGTTGCAATGTGCTTAAATGACACTTCCTCATGAATATATAACTGATCAGATTGAATGCATTGTTGCTTGATTTTAGTGTTCTGTTTTTTTTACTGACTTTGTACCTTCAAACATTTTTTTTTTACAATTATTCTTTACAAATTTCCTTAAAATAAACAAGAATTTTTAATAAAACATAATGTGAGCTTAATGTGAACAGGGGTATGCTTATAGGGTACAAACAATGCCAGGCTTTTTTAATTTGATGATGTATATCTTAATTGAAATGCTTTTGTCATTTAAAATAAAATATTTTTGATTGAGAGATTAATATTTTATTTTAACATAACTTTTTGTACTGAAACCAGTATATTTTGTACTAAAAATGTTTCAATGTAGATTTTGGTGAGCTTAATAGGTATGTTAACCCTATTCATAATTTCACATAATTTCACCACCACATCTAATATTCTCTCCGAGTTTTCATGTTCACTTATACGAAAGCCATGGTTTTAACACGAATAAAACCAAAAATAAAAAAATCATGGTTGTTGTATAGCCTACATGATAACCGCAAATTAACCTTGGTTTTGTTATTCAAATAATAATATACAAAGTAGTATTAAGATAATATATTTTTGTGGTTATAAAAACAAACCTAAGCCAACAACAGTCTTTAAAATTACTAATGCATTAACGTTATATAAAAACAATGAGGCAAACCTGCTGAAAAAAAATAAAAAATATAGAACCCTCACAGAAAATTTGAATACCATCACAAATTAATCACAAATACCATTACAAACCATCAACTTTTAACCATTAAAACCATTTCACGAGTTCAAACTTACATATAATAAACGGAGTAAAGGCTATGCATATTTGGCGTGTTGTTCAGGGAGAGGGGTTCAAGCTCGGTAAAGACTCCTGAGCCCGGGGTACTCCCCTATCTGGGGAGAGGGGTTCAAGCTCGGTAAAGACTCCTGAGCCCGGTGTACTCCCCCTATCTGGGGAGAGGGGTTCAAGCTCGGTAAAGACTCCTGAGCCCGGGGTACTCCCCCTATCTGGGAGAGGGGTTCAAGCTCGGTAAAGACTCCTGAGCCCGGGTACTCCCCCTATCTGGGGAGAGGGGTTCAAGCTCGGTAAAGACTCCTGAGCCCGGGTACTCCCCCTATCTGGGGAGAGGGGTTCAAGCTCGGTAAAGACTCCTGAGCCCGGGTACTCCCCCTATCTGGGGAGAGGGTTCAAGCTCGGTAAAGACTCCTGAGCCCGGGTACTCCCCCTATCTGGGGAGAGGGGTTCAAGCTCGGTAAAGACTCCTGAGCCCGGTGTACTCCCCCTATCTGGGGAGAGGGGTTCAAGCTCGGTAAAGACTCCTGAGCCCGGTGTACTCCCTCTATCTGGGGAGAGGGGTTCAAGCTCGGTAAAGACTCCTGAGCCCGGGGTACTCCCCCTATCTGGGGAGAGGGGTTCAAGCTCGGTAAAGACTCCTGAGCCCGGTGTACTCCCCCTATCTGGGGAGAGGGGTTCAAGCTCGGTAAAGACTCCTGAGCCCGGTGTACTCCCCCTATCTGGGGAGAGGGGTTCAAGCTCGGTAAAGACTCCTGAGCCCGGTGTACTCCCCCTATCTGGGGAGAGGGGTTCGAGCTCGGTAAAGACTCCTGAGCCCGGTGTACTCCCCCTATCTGGGGAGAGGGGTTCGAGCTCGGTAAAGACTCCTGAGCCCGGGTACTCCCCCTATCTGGGGAGGAGGGGTTCAAGCTCGGTAAAGACTCCTGAGCCCGGTGGTACTCCCCCTATCTGGGGAGAGGGGTTCGAGCTCGGTAAAGACTCCTGAGCCCGGGTACTCCCCCTATCTGGGGAGAGGGGTTCGAGCTCGGTAAAGACTCCTGAGCCCGGGGTACTCCCCCTATCTGGGGAGAGGGGTTCGAGCTCGGTAAAGACTCCTGAGCCCGGGGTACTCCCCCTATCTGGGGAGAGGGGTTCGAGCTCGGTAAAGACTCCTGAGCCCGGTGTACTCCCCCTATCTGGGGAGAGGGGTTCAGCTCGGTAAAGACTCCTGAGCCCGGGTACTCCCCCTATCTGGGGAGAGGGGTTCAAGCTCGGTAAAGACTCCTGAGCCCGGGGTACTCCCCCTATCTGGGGAGAGGGGTTCGAGCTCGGTAAAGACTCCTGAGCCCGGGGTACTCCCCCTATCTGGGGAGAGGGGTCCAAGCTCGGTAAAGACTCCTGAGCCCGGGGTACTCCCCCTATCTGGGGAGAGGGGTTCCAAGCTCGGTAAAGACTCCTGAGCCCGGGGTACTCCCCCTATCTGGGGAGAGGGGTTCAAGCTCGGTAAAGACTCCTGAGCCCGGGGTACTCCCCCTATCTGGGGAGAGGGCTCCAAGCTCGGTAAAGACTCCTGAGCCCGGGGTACTCCCCCTATCTGGGGAGAGGGGTCCGAGCTCGGTAAAGACTCCTGAGCCCGGGGTACTCCCCCTATCTGGGGAGAGGGCTCCAAGCTCGGTAAAGACTCCTGAGCCCGGGGTACTCCCCCTATCTGGGGAGAGGGCTCCAAGCTCGGTAAAGACTCCTGAGCCCGGTGTACTCCCCCTATCTGGGGAGAGGGGTTCGAGCTCGGTAAAGACTCCTGAGCCCGGTGTACTCCCCCTATCTGGGGAGAGGGGTTCAAGCTCACCATTTGGAGTGCTCCTCCCCGTGCTGGGGTAGGAATGGGCTGAAGGTGAGGAGTCTGTGTGGCGGAGGGATGATGAAAGTCTAGAGATGATGAAGGTAATACATGTTTGATTATTTATAGGGGTTCACACTTGCACTGATTGGATAGATGGTGTAATTACTAATGATGAATTGGCCGTGTTAATTATCTGTGCGTGCTCCTCTCGAAATTTGTTTATAAAACAGCACTAAAAAATGGTTTTCTTGTGTGTTTTGGGACATATTCCATTACAATTTATTGGTTTTAACAAGCCACTAATAGAAGTAAACCAATTAGGCCCTACCAGTAGAGACCAACAGGGTCCATTATGTTTCAATTAAAACCCATTATATAGTCCCATTATAACCAGTAAAACCATTACAAATTTTGTGATGGTGTCTAATTTTTTTTTTTTTTTACATTACATGTTATTATCACCTTTTTGCTAGATGACACAGCCTCTATAATTTCTTCAACAAAAATCATGTTAACATCACAACCCTTACAAAAATTAACCATTGTTTTATCGTAGTAAAACTGCTTAATTTTCTTTTGCATGATTTCTGAATGCTTGAGACTTTGAAATCAACCAGACAACTGTATTAATAAAACAATAGCCACAGGTAACTGTTTTGAGCTACAATCGTAATTTGTAAATAATACAATTTAATTACAAAGTATTTATTAATTTACTTTTATATTTGATTAAAGTTCTATTTTGACCCTTAGAGTAGGTGTTTTATTTTTATTTATTTTTTTACTTTAATATTTGAGGGAGGTGGGCACAACAATAAAATCCTGCTTAGGGCACCCATTTGGCCTGCAGCGGCCCTGCTTAAAACATTAACATATGTAAATAGGGTGTGAAAAGTTATTTTCCTTTTGAATTATTTTGGAGCCCAATTGGCAGATTATTTTTCTTGTTTTAAACAAACACTCTTTTTGATACATTTCTCAGGAACCAAGACTTATCTTCAGTAATTTTTTTCCTCTGGTAAATGTATCTTTATTTAAACATGTTTAGATATTTGTACTGTAAAACACGACAGAAATACAGAGGAAGAACAGTGCTTTTTGCAGCGATTCGATACTGTAGTTAAGCTACTTTTTTTTTAAATACAGTACAAAGTCCATCTTATAGTTATTTAAAATTAAATTACACTTTATTTACAGTTAACATTATTTTGGTCGATGTTCCAAAATGCAGTAAGACATGCCAAATCTTTATTGGATAAGTCATATACAACCCAAATTAGATATGAGGTCAATGGTTTCACCAAATTTCCAGTCCTGAAGATTTAATTTACCTGAGGAATGACTGCAGTGAGAACCGCAAAGAACAAATCAGTCTATCAAAGGACGGGTGTGTCCTCTGCTCATCGTGTAGACCAACTCTGTTAAGACTTCTTGCTCTTCCTGGTTATGTAGCTCTGGTAGTAAAAGTTGCTGAAGAGTATAATGAGGCTGACGCAGTATGCAAACACAACTGCATTCATGGAATCAGGAAAATCACACTCGGTGAAGAGGTTGTATCCAGTGTGAATAGTCAGCAAGACAAACTGGAGCTGTAATGAGAAGTTGTTTAACAGTCCCGCTGATGTTATGTTTCCTTTTTTTATTTTTCAATTCTAATTAAAAAAATTATCAACTGGCCATCTACTAACTGAATGTGTACTGAAGCAATTTACAAAAGAGTACAAATTTGTGAAACAAAGGGCTCTGATAGACTAAAAGTGAAAGAGTAAATAAGCAGAATATCAATGTGTGTTGTGTATTTACCAGCTGTAATGAGGTGAGGTAGCGCTTCCACCACAGATATTTCTGCATGTGAGGCCCCAGGGCCGCCAGGCCATAGTAAGAATACATCACTATATGAACAAAGGTGTTCAGCAGCCCAATAAAAAAT
Organism: Ptychobarbus kaznakovi; assembly: GCA_027422405.1. Lineage (NCBI taxonomy): Eukaryota > Metazoa > Chordata > Actinopteri > Cypriniformes > Cyprinidae > Ptychobarbus > Ptychobarbus kaznakovi. The sequence goes on along the minus strand of CM049810.1, from coordinate 17,483,308 downwards.
GCTGTATGAATTTGCAAAAAGACAAAATAATGAAATGCATGATATTCCGTAAAAAAAAATGCATGCATAATTGTTACTTTTAATGCATATATAAAAATACATAGAATAAAAGAAGAATAGGAAACAGTGCGTATTAACTAATCACTGGATGTATATTAATTATTTAATGTTTCTGTCTTACATTGACCTCCCGCCACAAATTTAACTCCTGCCCACCAGTTGAAGATCATAGTTCCATGATGATACACATGTAGAAAAGTGAGCTGGCTGTTCTTTTTTCTTAGGATAAAAAAGACCTGAGTGAGGAGGTTGGGAGAGAAAACATCATTATTTGAATTGCATGTCTACAACAGGGGTAAATATCTGCAACAATCATATTTTTAAATGAGTAAAACTTACTGTATCAATAAGCTCAATAACTTTAGAGAAGAAGAACCACCAGCATACACTGGCCATCTAAAAAGATACAGTAATAATTACCCCAATGCATCTTTATTGGAAATCTAAAAATAATGATAACATCATAGGTCATTTTGATTACGATTGGGAAAACAGGAATTACTGATTATTAGCAAAGAACACTAGACAGCTAAACAGAAAATGAGAGAGGGTGTAATCACCCTCATTCCTAGAGGACTGGGGCTGTAGTCCACAGGTTGACACAGATAACTGTAGTTTGCCAGCCAAGATGAGACCAAGAACTGTGGAAAGAAAAAAAGATTACAGATTTGATGACCAGATTGTTTTAACGTAAGACCTTGAAATAGTATGCACCTATATTGAAATACACAATGTACCTCATGGAACATGTAAATCGACAAACCGACCATGGCAAAGTTGTACACAACAAGCACTGGTTTTAGGTTCACTGGTTCCTTGTGTTTCATAAGCTTGGGTCCAATCCAAATAATACCAAGATAGCACAAAAATATACAGATGATTGGTACAGGAGAGTAGACTAGAAGCCATGGGTCCGTCCGCTTATCTGAAATACCATGACAAAAAAAACACAGTTTAGCATAACAGTGCATTCTACTGATTATATTCATATTTTATGATGTAACGTTTCTCTGTGTAGATAGTACAGTAAAATATAAGGTGAAAAATAAATCATGCTTATACAACATGGGAAAAATCATACCCCCATTCTCCAGAATCCAGCGGTGCATGGATTCCACTCTCTGCCATGCTGATTCCATAGAGGACTATGCTTTATAACTTAAAAAAGAAAACAAAAAGACTAGACTAGCATTCAGTATAGGTGGGGAAAACACGAATATATCCCGTGTTTGTACGTTCTTCATAATATCTGATTTACATAAAATACTAAGGGTTGCATACCTTGTTAAGAAAGTAGATTTGCGGTCTTGTCCTCGAGTGATACCAAATAGTCTTTGGTGATACCTTCTCACTTTGCAGGCTGTTCTTGTAATTATTGTGACTTAATTTGAATGACAAGGCGTTCAACTTAGTGACAAGAAATGTAACGTCCATGGGATGTTTTTATTATCTGACTGCAATTCTCTCATTATCCGTATAGGGATTCTTTCACATTTTGACAAGTTTGCAATCAACATAAATTTACCGGTGAACTTACCTGAGGAAATGTATATATCGCACTGTATGGAAGAGTTCAGTCAGTCGCACGGTCAGATAGGAACTTTGAACTTCACACGAAATTATTTGAGTAACATGGGAAATAGAGTGTTATCAGTTGTAATGCAGAAGCGCACATAACCATTGCAAGAAAAACTTTGGACCGCACCAAGCGGCAACCTCTCTCTCTTGAAACCAACACGGAAGTGACTAAAACTGCAACTCATCGACTGGCCGCTAGAGGCTGGCTCCAAAAGGGAGTCAGTCCCATAGACTCGCCATTTTAAAATGACCAACTTTACAGCAGAAACAAAATTATATAAATTATCTATATAAAATCTAGTGATCATTGGCTAGACTATAACATCTAGTAATGTGATAAAAAAAAATCTGACCGTAACCAGACAGAAAGTTAAACATGAGCGGATACCGTTTTGCAACCAATTTATTTGCAATGTTCGCTAACATTAAAGGATGCAAGACATACTTAGCATATCATTTTTACACCGAACTGAATTAAAACAGCTTAACCTATAAGAACGACTTGTGGATTGATGTGAACGCCAGCAGGGATAATGCTCCGAATGATTGAGAATTAAACATCTCCGATGGCGTTCATTGCAATGGATTGTATTGACTTGCAAGAAAGGGAAGGAAACGGATTTAATAGCGAAGTTATTTTACGTGTGATACGCTGTCACGACATTTGAGTCCTCACCTACAGAAGTGTGCAGCCCTAGACTGACAGCTGGCACTGAGTGAACAATCATTCGGAGTAATTCTATTCTGTCACGGACACTACGTCCATTCTTTTTACAGTCTTTGGACTACACAGTTTTTTTAACTCACATTTCAGTTAAAAGTCCCACTGGGGCCAAGAAAACAGACACATTTATATGATATTTAAACAAATAGACCAAAAAATATATTTATGCTCACTTTTTGATATAAATTTCATTTCCACATATGCGTTATATTATAAATAATCCCAAGTTTGTAAAAAAAAAAATTTAACATTGACTCTTATTCTGACACCGTACTATCAGAAAGGGAAGGGCATTGAGGACGCAGAGAATTAAATGAACAATCCACATGTCCACATAATCTAATGTATCTGTTTGGCTAAATGCTGTTAAATTAAAAGTATGCTGCAAAAAAAAAGAGGAAGAAGCAAAGAGAAATATTTTTTTACATAGTTGTGTAAATGTGTAATGAAATCAGGTCAGATTTATAAAAAAAAACAAGTCTTTTATTCTGGATCCCAATTTTATTTTTAAACGCACTTTTTCCAAACCAGGGTTATTATACATTTATTATTTATTTAAAATCACAACTATCCTTCTAAAAAAATAAAACATTAAAGTTGTAGTAATGTGTTATTAAATGTGACACTTGACATAATAGCCAATTTACATGATGACTACATATTGACCATTTCAAAAATGATAAACCTTATATACAGACAGGCTTTTGTCAACAGTTTTAACTTTTTGCCGTTTTACTGAAGAATTTACTGATGCAGAGTTGTTTGGGTCCTTCGTTAGTAACATCACCCTTAGGCTTTTTTGTTTTGCTTGACCGTTTCTCAAGGCTGGGTTTTCTTTTCTTTTCCTGAAAAAATTGACGTATCAGGATAGGGCAAAAACACAATTTGAATATCGATAAGATATAAAAAATAAAAAGATCTCAAAAAGACCAAACATGTGCAAAATATGAAGCACATGCAATCTCAGGAAAACTTACCTTGCTGTCCTCCTTGCTTGAAGATTCATAGAGCTTCATAATCTGTTATTGAAAATATAAGATCTTTACATATACATGTGAATGACAGTAACAGAATGGTTTAAAAAAGTATTTTCAAAAAATGCATTTCTTTTACACACAAGATTTTTCATACACACAAACAATTTTAGTAATGTTATGGTTAGTTTGGCTTTGCTGAGAAACGCATGAAAATATACACAACCTTTTTAACCCCAGTGGATACAGCCGCCTCCTTCAGAACAGATTTAGTGAGCCAGCAGGTCTTCTGCTCTTGCTCTCCTTCTGACCAGTCAGACACACGCACAGAAAAGACTATATAGGTTTGATGGATGTGGGAGAAAATATGCACCACCTGACAAGAGAACATGAAAGACATGGATGAATAGCAAGCACATGCATGGTCACCAAACGTGCACATCACCAAGGATGCAAATCAAATATTGAGTACATTTTGATTATTCTAAACCCAAAATGATACATTTTGGGGAAAACACCCACCTCTCCCACAAACTGCACAGAGTTAGCGTCTAGAGATTTTTCCAGCAGTTTTTGCATCATGTCACATATCAAGCCTTTATATTTATTCTCAGATACATCAGACTCCAAGAGCATGCTGGGTAGCTCCCACATCCCTGCCAAGAGTCCTGCAATGCATGTAATCCAAAACCATATTTTCTCATGATTTTTCATCTTTGACTCATTCACCCAGTCAAAACTATTGTTTCACCTTTGCTTGGTCTTTGAGTGAGAAGATACTCCATCTCTTCTCCAGCTCGCTGACGTTCCACTATACAGGTGAGGGTTTGCTCCACACGTGGAGCTTTTTTAACAGGCTTTCTTGGATAATTCTGCACCCCCAGCTGAGGGTCCCAATCCTCTGATAAACACAAGTCACAGCTGCCAGGAGCCACTGTCAGAGAATGTGAACGTACATTAGACACTGCTATTGATTTGTAGATCTGATGTATGAATAAAAATTGAATATTAACAGAAGACTTTACAACTTACAACAATTCTCTATGTCAGGCACTGAGGTGTTGACCTTTGAGACAAGTTTACTTAGAAGTCTTTTGGAGTCAATCTCTTGTTTAATGCTCACCTACAGTATAAAAGACAAAATCTGATATTTAATAGGTAATTTGACAGTTTTACAAGGAAGTGTTTTGGTGAGAGCTGTTCAGCAGTACCTTCCTAAAGGCATGACAGTGGGTTTGAACGGGACACTGGCCGCACAGAGGGGATTTTGGGGTGCAGACTCTGGCCCCTAATTCCATCATAGCCTGATTAAAGTCTCCGGGTCTCTCTGGATCAACAAGTGTATCAGCAATTTTCCTGAAAAATAGACCAATAAATATCACAATTAAATCAACATTTTACAACTTCGATCTAGATTTGCTTAACAGTACATCGACTTGATGGATCTTTCAGTACCACAAAGCATCTGTTACAGCAGGACTGGTGCTGTCTGCTCCTATAGCTCGAACGCGACAAAGAACTCGAATGACGTTTCCATCAACTGCACCTGTCACCTGGAGGAAAAAAAACATCATTGCAACAAATAAATAAACAGCATTTACAGCTAAATATTCACAGTGTGTAATATCCTGACAATGCAATGCTGCCCAAACTGATCTGATCTGCGCTATCAGTGGACAACACAGGTAAATTAATTCTATTAAAGGAGTAGGAGTTCCAAAGATAGGATTTTTAAGATGTAAATGAGATTTTTTTTAGCATTACATAAAAGGTACTCACCAATGGATCCTCTGCAGTGAATGGGTCTGGCACCCATTATTTAGGTGTTTATTGCAACCCACCTGTTTATTTAGGTGTTCAAACAAACACCTAATAAAAACCTTACAATAATTCACAAGTAATCCACACAAATCCAGTCCATCGATTAATGTCTTATGAAGAAAAACGCTGTGTGTTTGGAAGAAACAAATCCATCATTAAAATGCTTTTGTTTTAACTTCGAAATGTTGCTTCCAGCTAAAATACAAGTCCTCACTACATAATATTGTTTTCTCCAGAGAAAAAATCATCGGAGTCAGGAGAAAAATATGCACAAACGAGGCACAGTTTACAAGTAAAAACAGTCCATAACAGTTCTAAACTAATACAGTATGTGGTATATCAAGTGTGAGGACAACAGCTTGAATTTAAAAAATGTCTTCATGATGGATTTGTTTCTTACAAACATGCAGCTTTTCACTTCACAAGATGTTGATTTATGGACTGGAGTTATGTGAATCATTTGTGGATCATTGTGATGTTTTTATCAGCTTTTCTGGCTTTCATTCTGACGGCACCCATTCAATGCAAAGGAGCCATTGGTGAGCAAGTGATGAAATGCTAAATTTCGCATCAAACTCATCAACATCTTTGACAGCTTGAGGTCAAGTAAATTTCAGGAATTTTTGGTGAACCATTTATTTAAGAACATGGGCCATATCAAATACATGTCAAACAAATGTACCTGTCCAAGCGCTATAGAACCGATTGCGCCAGCGGTGTAACGTCCAACTCCAGGCAGCTGTTTTAGTAGTCCAGCTGTGGTCTTTGGCATCTGTCCATCCAGTTCTGATATTACCTATTGTAAGAATTGACATCTTTCTAATATGTGCTGATTACACAAATATATAAAAGCAAACATCTACATTCTGCATGACTATATCTAAACCTACTTTCTGAGCACCTTCATGCAGCCTGCGTCCTCGAGAGTAATAGCCAAGCCCCGCCCACATTTGGTTCACTTCCTGCAGGGAGACAATGATACACCGCTGTCAGATGCTCACAAGTCTCTGTCTGTTTATTTTGTGTATGTCTATGGATTTAACTATCACCTCCAGTGTAGCTGCAGCAAGTTTTTCCACAGTTGGCCATCTCTAAAAATAAAGATGCAGAAACAACATAAAATGTGGCATTCCAGAGGTACTGTGAGAGGAGATGTCAATCAGCTTGCCTACCTTCATCCATCTGTTATAGTAGTCTATCACTGTGGCAACTTGAGTCTGCTGTAACATGATCTCTGAGACCCACACTGAGGACGGCATGAGAAAAAATACAAAATGTAAAACATAAAAAAAAGGATTTAGGCTATGATCATCAAGACATTAGAACACTTTTTGTTATACCTCCATATGTCCTGATTTTAACATCTGGTTCTGTCATAGCCTGTGGATTACACACACACAAACACACACACACACACACGCACACGCACGCACACACACACACGCACGCACACACACACACACACACACACACACACACACACACACACACACACACGCACACACACACAGAGATCTCATTTCAAAGTCTTATTTGCATTGAATGCAATTAAATAATTGTGTAACAGTGTTTGTAATAGTCATTAGTTAAGCTACGGACACAAATAACCCTTACCAAACTTAACATTTTGGGAAAAATTAAATAATTTCCCTGCTAATCTTTATGTGGTTTTATACACAGACAATTGACCAGTTTGATTCATATTTTAGGCCTACAATAAAATATTTTCTTTCTGCAATACATTAAATGTGCTTTAACATGCAAAACATCTGCATTTGAATGGCTGATCACTTCCAGCATATCTCAGGTAGCTGTGTATGATGGGCCAAAATAGCATAGTCACGTGACAAACACTATATAAAGTCTGTTTTATCAGGTTATTTAGTAATTAAGAATATTAGCTGCATTTACCAGTGTCCTCCATGGAAGCTCTCTCTTATTCTGATCATACCACTGCAGAAGGCGAGAGCGGAAAAGAGGGATTTCAGTTGGATCACAGAAAAAGTGGTATGCTGAGGAAGGTTCGGTTTCAGATGGTTCCTCTGGTGGGAATAAGAAATCAAACTTAAACATTATAACATTTTAAAAGCAAACATCGAGTTGCCTTGATTTATAACGTCTCTTAGAAGCATACAGAGAACCACTCACCTTCTTTAATGGCAGGCTTTGATTTCTTCTTATTGCTGGATTTGATCACCTCTGTGTGTTCTGGAGCCGCTCTCTTCCCCTTCTGCACTGCAGATCTTAACCTGCTCATAGCGCTAAACCACTCTTTCACTAACTTAATAAACAACATGCGGGACACTCCTTCAAAACTTTCAGTTCAAATCAAAACTATCTGCACATGGTCGCTATTATATATTTTTTTTTTACAACGAATTATAAATCAGAACGTTAAAAATAATATATTACAAACGATAAGTCCAAAGTACAGTTAGTTATACAGTAAGGAACACATGTGTTTTCACAACATGCAGCAGTACCGCTCCCGCCTTGTTTCACTTCCTGGAGGGCGGGGCGTGTTTGAACCAATAGCTGACTTTGGAACGCCTCGTCACTGCATATGTAAACACAGGTGGCGTGGTCAAGAGGAGAAATATTCGAACTTTTCCCTATGCATACTAAAATGTGCATACTTAGTTATGATGCTTACCTCACATAGACATTACAATCTATTTTATAATTTAATTATTAAGTTTTCTAGAGCACCCATATTAAATTGAACCAAAGAAATAGGCTATAGAAGACTGATATTTGTAATCACTTTTATTTTATTTATAAAAACACCATCAAAAACAAAAAAGGTTGTTTCAAGCGGTGTTCAAGAATCTGAATTCTGTTCCTCAAGCACTGTAGCAAAATAAAAGGAAAAGGAAAGGACATTGTAATTAAGCACTGGTGTCTCAAAAAAGACACAAACATACAACCTAGCTATGTCTCTCTAGATTTGTCAACTCACCACATGAAATGTTCACTTTATTTGAGCGTAAAATGTCAGCTTGAATGTCATCAATATTCAAATGTAGGACATCAGCATTGTGCTATAAACAACATACAGACAAACACATTTTAAAGTTAACTTTACATTTATACTGACTATTGATTATATATATATAATATTTTTAACATATACTGTATGTTTGTCCATTTACATATACATAAGTATATACACAGTACCCATATTATCATGTAAACAATGTATGCATTCACACACACACACACACACACACACACACACACACACACACACACACACACACACACACACACACACACACACACACACACACACACACACACACACACACACACACACACACACACACACACACACACACACACACACACACACACACACACACACACACACACACACACACACACACACACACACACACACACACACACACACACACACACACACACACACACACAATAAGACCTCACCATGAACGACTCAAACAGTCTGGTGCCCATAGCTCTGCATACATGCTCTTCCACCACTGGATACATCCGCACAAAATGCTAAACAGACATTACACATTAATATCAGATTCTCAATGGTCTATTGCTTGCCCAATACTGCCTTTACTTGACTGATGCAGAATCAGCGTATGTAAGAATGAGTGAGTGTGGGTAGGGGGTAGTTTTAATTGAACCTCCAAAGCCAGGCTGGCTTGTCTCTGGGAATCTGCATGTTCCTGGTTCCCCATTGCATACAGTAAGTGATGGATCACTCTGAGAGAGAGCAGCTCTTTGCATATCTCTTCACTTCTGTGTGCCAGAATCCTGTAACATCATGTCAATTTATTGTACATAATAAACACGCAGATCAGCATGCCTTAT